>JACGDI010005817.1:92057-179260 GCA_014898725.1 Jacaranda copaia
ATTGTGAGGACTCGATTTGTACCTTGATGGTTTCCAGGTCATCCCCTTCTCGCAACTCCCTTTTCTCCATCACCAGCTCCGACCAGCGGAAGATGTTATAGCCCAGTTGTCCCACCTGGAACACTAAATGATGTTACTCCACAATACTATCATGAAATAGAAATTTGATTAAAAATTATCAACCTCATACTTACCATGTTGCAGTGATAGGATAGTGCTTGGATGACCCCAGCCTGGCTGAGATTCATCAGTCTCTGCTGGTTAGATACGAACAGCCCTGATGAGAGCCATTTTAAGGCATTACCTCATGTCATCCCCCTTGGATGATAGAGGTTGAGTCACCTCCTCGGATGGGTTAGTGGCGAATCGAGGAGTAGACAGCCGCAAAATTTAGAATAGTCAGAGTCGGTCCCCTTTCCTTGACCATTGCCCTTTTGCCCCAACCTATGGGGTTGCTCGGGGCTGGATCTTCCCTACGAGCGAACCAAGAATCTGCCACTTGTTTGATCTGAGCAGGGGCTGGAGTGAACATCGATTGAGTCAAGCCCATTGGTTCTGCTAGTGCTCTCTCTTGTCACACAGTGGTTGCTCGGTGGTGCTTGACATTTCTCAGAGCTTGAGTTGGGATTCAAGTCTGCTCCTTGCCATCAGTTCTTCTCAGTCTGCAGGCACAGACAATATAAGCAATCAGACTCCAATAGGAAAGGACTACCTACAATTACAACTATCGATGAGAACCACTACCTAACTGATCGCCCTTAGGCAGGTCGAGTTGGGCCGGTGACAAGCCAGCTAGGACCAAACACCTCTCCTAAGTCAGAATCAAGGCCTCCATATGCCCAAATCCAACTAAGTCTTTAATGAATATGATGAGCCAGCTAGGTATTTAGTTCTCGGGTATCTCCATAGGCCCCCTCCACCAACCCTGAGGAACGTCAAGAATTTATGGCCCTTGAATATAGAAAAAGTTTTTTTTCCATTCTTGGCCATATGATGAGGCAGGGGATACCAAAAATTTTTAGCCAAGTCGAGTGGTCAGGTAGTAGAACCCAGACTCCTCGGTACTACCTGACCTTCATGACATAGGCAAATGAAATAGATTCAAGAAGTTCGCAAAGGAGGCTAGTTGATTATATAAATATATCAGTACGGCAAAACTATACAGGGTGGTGAAATAATTTGGAAACAATTGGGTTATACATACTTCCAGGCCTATGAATAGGTCGACTATCACTCGAGCAAGGGGAAACCTAAGACCACATTTCAGCCCTTCCTCAAACACAGTGATGCACCATGGTGGAGGTTGACGCATTCCGCCCCGAGCTCTTGGAACTAACAACTCGTACTCTTCGGGAATATGGTATGTTGCCCTAATTCTTAGCAGGTCGGCAAGGGTTATTTTGGATATTATCTTCGTATAATGATCTGGGGTGAACAATTGACCCTGGGTTATAGGAATTTTGACGGGCCCTGCCTCATCCCTAAAAACTGCCCTCTTGTCACTTGAGCTACTGGAATTGCTCACATTCAAGTTATCACTAGAAGAACTACTAGGCTCGTTATCACGGGATGTTTTAGAGGTACTCTCACCCTCAGCTCCCCTTGATGGGCCACGTTCTCAGACCTAGTGTTCTCACTATCGAAACTTGTAGATATTTTATCTTAGAAGAAAAAAGGAACAAAAGAAACAGATGGCAAAGTAACTTATAGTAGATATTGGATAGGCTCTAACAGTACAAGGTTGGAGAACTTTAAAGGTAGGGATTCGACCAGAGATAGATTTAGCAAAAGTGTAAATGGAAACATGTCTCCCTATTATTTATAGGGATTTATGTGCGGGAACTCAAGAGTCAGTTATGATTACTCATTGCCTCTGTACACTTCGTATTTGGCAAAATAACCTGTGCATTAAATGCAACAGAACTGCCTCAAACCCTGGTCGGCAATTCAAAAACTTGGGTGGAGGATTAAAAACCCTGGTCGAGGATTCAAAAACCCCAATCGAATATGGCTAACCGCTGTAACTGCCTATTTACTCCCTACTCCTTCTCGTCGACAAGCTCGATTAGGACTGTGAGTTGGGGAGCTCATGATATGGGATAGTCCAACAGGCCTACTAAGCAAGCTTAATGTTAGTTTCAGTTAGCCTAATGGTCCTACTAAGCCCAACATCAGTTTTGGAGCCAATCTATTTGACAATAATTATCTGGTTGACCTTAGTCAAAAGGGATCCATGGTCGACCTATATCGACCTCAGGGCCCACTCTAGCGCTGACTCAGATCCAGGCCATATTTATTATTCTTTCAAGCATCATGCCTCTGCATTAATGACACGTGACTGTCGGTATAGTTGTTGCCACCAACTCTGTCACTACCTTTGGCAGAGAGGCACATGCCAGAGGTATTGTTCATCTTGGAAAATGGGAGATTGTGCCATCTGAAATAGTACTGAGATCTAGAATGACCATTTACCCCTGGTTAAGATTAAAGCCCACTACATCTGATAGGGGCACGATGGACAAATCATGCATAGAGAAGGCCATAAATACCTCATACCTCATATTCAACCACGTTCAAGGTAATGCGAAATACGCTATAATCCCTCAATACTCTCTGTCTTCTGTTCGATTACTATATCTTGACCATAACTAATTTAAGCATTGGAGTGCCTTAGTTGGGGGCACCTCGGCTAGTCTGGCGTGTGTTGTGGTTGCAGATCTTAGACCTCAAGAGAAATATAGCTTGGACCACTCGACCTACCTGGTCGATTCCATCTCAAACATTATCTTTTCACTAAAAGTGACTTTCAGCCGCATCAAGGTTTGTCAATGAAGAGAATTTTATCATATCTATGTTCATAAATGTATTATCATTGCGTATATACAAATTAATGAATGACCATGAGACCTAAATCATATTCTAACCTATTAAAAAAAAGTCACAATACATAAAGGGTATGTTCTATACCATAAAATACCTAATACCGAATACTCATACAATATCTAATACCCGTATCCCAACTCAGATCTATTTCACTCATAAAACTCTATCATATTACTAGCTTCACTAAATCTAAGCATAGATCCATTAAAAATAATAGAACAGATTTGGATAAAGTTTATGCCCAAAACATGTATACATACTCAATACCAAAAAGTTACCCTTAAATTTAATTAATTAACTCAAATTTTCTAAAACAAATTAAATGTATATTGCTGGTCATGACATGCTTGATGTGTGTGTTTAAATTTTAATACATATAAATAAATATTGTTTAAAAATATTTTAAATTTATTTATTTTCAAATATTCTAAAAACAAGGTACTGTCTTCGGAAATATTAAAACTTATGGTTCATTATTCGAAAAAATTTTATATTTCAAAAATGTTCATAAAATTATGTTTTATCAAACATGTGCTTTTCTATGAAAAAAATGTGAACTTATTTTGGGGAATGATTCGGAAATAATCTTGCCTTTACTTTTTGTCATTTATATTACAATATTTACTAACTTTAATATAATAGTATAAATATTTTCAACTAGTTATGTATATTTGATTGAATATATTAAATGAAATAATATTTTAAAAAAAAGAATAAAATTAAAGAGAGAAGAAATAATATATTAAAGAAAAAATAGTGATATGGGATAGTTCAATAGGCCTAGTTCAATAGTTATTGACCCCAAAGGATGTTTCAAAGCACGCCTTGCATTTGAAGCCCAGCTATGCTTCCAGACCCAGTTGGGTTGAGTCATTCAACCATAATCGCTAGGTTGAGTGGGTGGTTCTCGTCTCTACTTGATGGGAGGCTTCAAGCTATCTAGTCCATTCAGCTACTTCTCTAATCGACCAGTCTCTATGGTCGATCCCTGTCGATCAGAGTGCTCACTTCGGCATCGAATCATATTCCGACCATATTTAATACTCTAACAGTTAGTGTGCCTCCACATTAATAGTGCATGTCACCTCAGTACTACCTTTGCCATCAATTCTGTCAGGAGGCACATCTCCAGAGTACTATTCTCCTAGGAAAGCAGGAGATGACTTCACTTAAAATAGTATAGGATTGAAAAATGACCTACAACTCTCGGGCAAGGACAAGAGCCCTCTATATTTGATAGAGGCATCTTAAACATATCACCCACCTAGAGAAGGCTATAAATGCCCCATTACCAATCACTCTCTAGGTATGTCATTTTTACTATACATTTTTACTTTACTGCTCGATTCTCTTACTCAATCATTACCAACTTGAGCATTGGAGTGCCTTAATTAGGGGCAACTCGGCTAGTCTGACGTTTGCTAGTAGTTGTAGATTTTAGTCCAAAAATATATCACTGTTGGATCATTTGACCTCTCTGGTTGAATTAGCCCAAACACAACCTAACTGGTTAAACAGCTTCCAACCTCATCATTTTGGTGATGTTTGTGGGAACCTTGAGATTGCAATTGAAAAAATTGTAAACAACTGTGCCTACCCTAGCTAGTAGTGCAGAAGGACAATGTCCCCTCCTCCTTCTCAACCTCAACAAGGATCACATGCCCCAGGCCCTAGTGCCCCACTAGAGTAAGTGATTACCCTAACCATGCTCCAGCTAATGCAACTAATAAGCGAATAAATCTCCGCTCAAATTTCTACTCAACTTTTTATGGCATTGAATAGGCACACAACTATGCCTACCCTAGCTAGTAGTGCAACCCTACAATCGCCATCGTCGAAAAAGGGGTCCCCTTCAAACAATCGCAGTTGCCCGGAGTCTAGGCACCCACCAACCAGATAAGAAGTTAGCCCTAGATGCCTCCATTGAGAAATGGGGCAACCGAAGCTAAGGAAAGAGATTTTTGACTTTACAAACTATTACATTTAACCTAATTGAGACCTGCAGCGCAATAGGGTTGAACGTTCAGGATTGGATTAGCATGAGGAAATGGGCGAATTAGCGAATCACGTAGCGTGGCTTATTCGAGCCTTACAGTGTGATGGGGTTAAGTGCGTGAGGCCTCAGCTTGACCGCAACATGGCCCAGATGGATCGGGAGGAGTGGGAAGAAGTTTCCCACCAAGTGTAGTAGCTGAATAGATACCTAGATGAGATCTTGAGGAGAAATATTAAAAGGATACCTAATCTAGAGAGCCCCCAAAGGTCTTACCAAGAGAGAGGGTCACCGTTTATTCACAAGATTATTAACGAGCTTATTGTTATCAATGCCAAAGTCCTGATCGAACTTCCATAGTATGAGCGCAGCTGCATAGACATAATGAATACATACACGTGAAGATGCCGGTAGCCACTTTTTAGGGTATAACGCTCGATTAGATTGTCAAACTTGAACTTTCGTCGATATACTCCTATGACCAGCTTTGGGATAAGTTCTTGCACCAGTTCACCAGTTGATGAAAGGCGAAACTCCCCCACTTCTATCTCCACACCGTCAAGCAGAATGAGAGAGAGTCCCTCCATGATATTTTTACCAAATTTAATACGGAGGTGCTGAAGATCGATAACTTTAGGATCAAGTTCTTGATCAATGTGCTGTTCTTGGGATTTCAACACAAAGAATGCGCTAATGCTTTGGTGCGCGAACGCCTACAGTTGATGGAAGAGTTGTTCGACCTGACGGTGAGATACATGACCAAAGAGGAGATAAAAAATTAAAATTAGGCAACCCTGAGGTCAAGAAAAAGAAAGACAAAGAGAAAAATGACCAGAAGCAAAGAGATAGTTATTGATCTCTAAAAAATGCTTCCATGACTATACTCGGCTTTACATTTTGAGGAGAGAGATCCTATTTGCAATCTAGCATGACAACCTCCATAAGAAACCAAGGAAGCTGATGGAGACTGAAGTAATGAAGAAATCAAAGAAATATTGCCACTTTCATAAACAAAGAGGCCATGACACAAATGACTGCTTCAATCTTCATGATGAAATTGAGAGGCTCATTAGGTAAGGCCATCTTGAAAAATACGTGGCTAGTGACGCACAATTGAAGGGGAGAAAATTGATTGGACTCCCTATAGAGAAAGATCGATTAGCTCGATGAGAGAAAATAAAGGAAAAAAACCTACCCAGGATGGTTGTCTTCCTATTTGAGAAGTGATTGACATGATTGTGGGGGATCTTACTGGGAATGGCTCAAAGTCAGTGAGGAGACAGACGTAAAGGAGGTTAGAGTCGACCAAAACCTTCCTAATTAAAATAAAGTTCTATTTATCCGCTAGTGCAGAGCTAATCTCCTTCATTGACGATGACCTAGCCCATCTCGAAGGGAAAAATATTGACCATAAAACTGATTGTCCCAAGGTAGTCTTAGTTAAGATTGCCAACTTTGAAGTTAGAAAGGTTCTGGTCAATAATGGCAGCTCTGCCAACATCATTTTTCTCTCAACACTGAAAAGGATAAACCTATGTCAGCTGAAATGCAAGCCCATGCATACCCCTCTGGTCGGGTTCAAGGGGTCAAAAATCATTTCAAAAGGTTCTATCAACCTCTCTACATCATTTGGGGAGGTGCCCTATAGAAGGACATTGATGATAAACTATCTGGTCATCGATGCCTCGTTTGTTTACAATGTCATATTTGGTTGACTAGCTCTCAATGATTTCTAAGCTATTGTGTCAACTTATCATATGAAAATTAAATTTTTGATTCTGACAGACACGAGCGAGCTATTGTGTAACACCTAGGAAGCCTAGCATTGTTACACTATTTTAGTTGAGTCAAGTGAGCAGAAGACTCTACCATAATTGAAGACTTTGGGGGACACCCCTATAGTTGAATTCGAGGAGGGCCAAACTAATAAGAAGAGAAAGTTGAAAAATACTAGAGTGGAGCCTGTTAGGGAGTTTAAAATGGTCGAGCTAGAGCTTGGGAATCCTGACAAGACCACCAGGATTGGAATAGATATGGGTCCCCATATGAAATATCTCATGGTCGAATTCATGTAGAGAAATATTAACGTCTTTGCTTGAAAGGCATCCAACATCAAGGGAATCAACCCTAGTGTGATCGTTCACTACCTAAATATTGACCCCTCATACAAGCTAGTCAACCAGAAGATGAGAACTTTCAATGCCAAGAGGAGCCAGATCATCAAGGAGAAAGTCAAAAAACTTTTAGATGCAAGCTATATTATAGATATTGAACACTCGTCTTGGCTTTGTAATGTTGTACTTATCCCCAAGAATGAGGGATAATGTTACATGTGTAATAATTTCACTAATTTGAATAAAGCTTGCCTTAAGGTTCCTTACCTCTTACCTCGAATAGATTTACTAGTAGATTCCACGGCTAGTTGTGAATTGTTGAGTATGATGGATGCATTCTAAGGGTATCACCAGATATTCATGGCCCCCAAAAATAGGGACAAAACCTCTTTTGTAGTCCTTAATGGAGTTTACTACCTTTTGGTCATGCCTTTTGGACTCAAAAATGTTGGAGCAACCTACCAGAAACTGGTAAACTTTATCTTAAAAAATGAGATAGGCAAGTTTATGGAGGTTTATGTTGATGACATGATTGTCAAGATAGAGAAAGACAAGGACCATTTGCTCGACCTCAACCACACCTTTGCCATATTGTGAGCATTTGGCATGAAGTTGAATCCTAAAAAGTATACATTCGACATTTAAGAAGGTAAATTCTTGGGTTATATGGTTAGTCAACGAGGTATTGAGGCCAATCTATAGAAAATTCAGGCCATATTAGACATTGCTCCACCTCAAATAGTCAGAGATGTACAATAGCTGGTTGGAAGGATTATCGCCTTTGAAAGATTTATCACCCGTTTGGTCGACAAGAGCCTCCCATTTTTCAAGATTCTCAAAAATTCCAAGAAGTTGGGTTTTCAGTGGAATGAACAATATGATCGAGCTCTGGTGGAATTAAAGAAGTACTTGTCATCGCCCCCCATGCTCCCAAGCTAGAGCTCGGAGAGGTGTTATACATCTACTTAGCTATTTTAGAAGCATCAATTAGCTCAGTCTTGGTTTTGACCAAGGATGAAAATCATCAACCAGTTTACTATTGTAGTAAGGCGTTCCATAGGCCAGAACATAACTACTTGGAGATCGAGAAGTTTACCTTGGCGTTAGTCACTATAGTTTAAAAGTTGCGTCCATACTTCTAGTCCCATGCCATGATAGTACTAACAAACTAGCCGTTCAAGCAAGTACTCTCGGAGCCAGACACATCAGGAAGATTAACAAAATGGGCCATTGAGTTGGGAGAGTTTGACTTCATCTTTCAACCCAAAACAACCATCAAAGCATAGCTTTTAGTTGGCGTCATCACCGAGCGGGTTGATCTCCCCAAAAGGAGCAATAAAACTCCCTTTGTTTAGACTTTACACATTGATGAATCATCGACCATGTTAGGAGGGGGCGCAAGAGTGGCTCTCCTCTCCCTGTCAGTGGAGAAGTATGATTTTATGATCAAACTTGATTATGCAATCACCAATAATGAGGCTGAGTACGAGGCCCTTCTTGCTGGGATAAGGATAGTACTCGATTGAGGAGTCGAGCATCTAGCTGCTATCATGAACTCCCAGTTAGTGGTGGAATAGGTTGAAGAAAATTTTGAGGCTAAAGACTTGACAATGAGCCAATACCTGGTAAAAGTTAGAAAATTATAGCAATCATTCAAAAAATTCACTCTCAGTCAGGTACCTCGATCTAAGAATGAGCATGTAGATGCCTTGTCCAAATTTGCTAGCTTGATTAGAGGTACAAGAGATAAGAAAATTACTTTTTTGGTCACCGATAGACCATCAATTAGCCCTCTTAAAGAAGATTTGGTGGGAAGCATCAAGGAGACAGTTCCTTCATGGCAAGACCTAATAAAGCTCTACTTAAGTCATGGCATGGTCCCTGGAGACAAAAATGAGGCACGCTGCCTTCGAGGATAAGCCCCCAAGTATGCACTCAGTGAACATGGCCAGCTCTATAAGAGGTCGATCTCTAGACCACCCCTAAGGTGCCTGGATCCCGACCAAGCTCATGAGGTCTTAATAGATATCCACGCAAGCATGTGTGGGAACCATTCAGGAAAAAGATCTCTTGCCCATAAAATCATCAGGTATGGATACTTTTGGCCTACTCTATTGAAAAACATTGATTTTACTCAAAAGTGTCTATCATGCCAAATCCACTTGAACCTCCCACACCAACCTACTGTGCTCATGGTCAATATTTAGATTGCTTGGCCATTCGACCAGTTGGGGATCGATATTCTGGGATCATTGCTAAAGATGATGGGTTAGTGAATATTCATAGTTGTGGTAGTCAAGTACTTCACCAAATGGGTCAAGGTTGAAGCTGTCCTAAAAATAATTGATGCTGCCATCAAGAGTTTTATCTAGAAAAATATTATTTTTTATTTTGATCTCCCTAAGATCCTTATTTCAGATAATGGGATGCAGTTTCAGAGCAGAAATACCTGAAGTTGATGCGAGGCCTTGGGAATCACCTGGCACTTTATCTAAGTGGGTAACTCTCAATTTAATGGCCAAATAGAGGTAACAAATATAATAATCCTTAACCATTTGAAAGCTATGATACAAGGGATAGGGTTAAGCTGGGCAGATGACCTTTCTAGGGTGTTATGGGTGTACAAGACCACCCCTCATACAGCCACGGGTCACAGCCTTTATAGTTTGGTATACGATTCTAAAGTAGTCATCCTCTCTGAACTCATATAATATATAACTCGAGTGATCCACTTCAACCTGATCAGAAACAACTCAAAAAGAAAACTCAAACTGGAGATAATTAATGAGCGAAGATAAGAAGCCTATAACACCATGTAATGTTATAGATCAAAGATGGCAGAAAACTACAATAAAGGGGTCAGGCCGTGCCATTTTAAAGTAGAAAAACTTATCCTCAAGAAGGTTGAAATATCCAAGAATATTGGCAAACTTGACCCAAAATGGGAAGGACCCTATATTGTCGTGAAGGTATCAAAGCACAATGCTTATCGACTTGCCAATGTTAATAGGGATGAGCTCCCTCGCCCATGGAATGTCATCAACTTGAAGAAATTCTATGTATAAAAATACATTATAATCATTTTTGTATTCTGTGACATAAATAAAGTTTTAGCAATACCACTATCATTAACTTGTAATGTTATAGTTGCGAACACTCTCCTCTACCTCATATAATTCAAAGTTTCAAGTTGACCCAAAAAGCAATTTCAATCTGAAGAACCAAGGCTTCTGAGCCGAAGTTTAAGGTCGACCCCGTAGTCAACCTAAAAGTAGCTCCAAGTTGTCAAATCAAAGCATCTAAGCCAAAATTTTAAGTCGACCCCAAAGTCAATCCAAAAGCAGATCCAAGTTGCCAAATTGAGGCTTCCAAGCCAAAGTTTCAAGTCAACCCCATAGTCGACCAAAAGTGGCTCACATTGCCAATTCAAGGTTTTTCAGCCTAAATTATGTAGTTGACCCCATAGTCGACCTAACAAGCGGTTTCATGCTGCCCAATTATGGTTTCTCAGCTCCAACCCTGTAGTTGACCCTAAAGTCAACCAACGAATTAGCTCCCCACTACATAATTAAAAAACCTCAAACTCAATTAGAGTAATGAAACTCGACTATAAAGTTGAAGAAATTTTAAAATAGAACATAGAACACATTTTGATGAGATCATTGGTATCTCTAAAATAGTAACCTCAATCAAAGGTAAAGTTGCTATAGGTTTTCATGTTAATTAATTTGGTTATCAACCATACATTTGCGACGAGACAGTTACATTCGATAAGAAAGCTGTAAAATTGTCAACTACACATTGATCAAAGTAACAGTCGTATTTCATTAAACAAAATATTCATTATAGTTGAAGGATAGTCTTCATAAAAAAAATAAAAAAAAAGAGGACTACAATGGTGCAACCTGCTCACAATGGGTGACCACAATTATAGATGGTTAGAGTTTCAACTTTGGCTCGACCCTACATCTTTCTCCTGACCTATTCAAGCACCCTCCCTCTTAAAAATCCCGATCAAGCTTAGGGATCACTGATGTGAGGAGAAGATCTGCTTGCGCTGGTTACGAGGGCCTCGCTATGTTGCCCATAAAGTTAGTTGAGTGTAATATGTATTGGGTAACATCAACTTATCCATCTTTGATTTGAAAGGTAAAGTCATCAACGAAGGCGAACTCCCTCACCAAATCAGCAAGCCTACTCTTGATCTGAGCTTGCTTCTATGGTGCAGCTGTCGTGGGCTCAATTGGAGCATTTATCGCGGTGTTTCCTTCCGCACCTTTCTCGACTGCGGTCTCTTTGGACTTAGGGTAATTTTGTAGCTTCTCTTCCAAAACCAAGCTTATTCTATCTTTGTCCTCAGCCTGAAAGATATAGCTTAAGTGTTCGAGTTGCTTGACCATCTTCTTGAATGCTATGCTGACATCATCGATCTAGAAGACCATGTTTGCATCTTGGAAAGCCGAGCTAAGCATAAATTGTTCTATTATCTCCCTTCGCATCAAAAGGAGTTGCTAAAAGAATGCTGCTTGGGCCTCCTTGAGTGCAGCAATACAGTCGGCTAATCAACTAGAAGCGTAGCTCACTTGCAAGTCCAGCTAAGCCTCTTTCAACACCGAATCTATTCGGCTCCGCTCCTCTACGACCTCAACCAGCTATTAGTCTTTTATATTGAGTTACTCCAGGAGATTAGCCACCTCTTTAGTTAGCTGGTCGACTCGAGCATGGGATAATTCAAGCTGAACTTTGAGCGTCTCCATGTCGCCTTTCTCCTATAGTTTTTCTCGATCAACCAAAGCCAACTCCAACCTCCAGTAAAATGATACCCAAGTTGGCTTACCTAAAATAGAGACTATCATTTAATAGTGTAATTGGCTAAAGGCAACATTTGATGAGAAAATAATCAACCTCACACTTACCATGTTGCACTGGTATGCTAGGGCCCTGAGTGTGTTGATCTGGCTCAGGCTAAAGAATTTTTGTTGGTTAGAGGCAAAGACCCTAGCCACCATGCATTTGAGTGCATTGACCCCCATCATCCCTGATGATATGATCAAGGTTGAGTTTGTTATCTCCATGGTCGGATTAGTCTCGAACTAGGGCAACGATAACCTGGGAATTTGAAATGGGACCTTGTCGCTATGCCTGCCGAACAGGTTATAACTCATGGTTGCCTTAAGTTTTCCTTTTTCATTCACCATCCTCTTGGGTTCAAAGCCTCCTTGCTTAGTTATTTGCCTCTTGCCCTGATCCGTGGGGCTACCGCGAACCTCCTTTACTGGTTGACTAGGCTGAGGTGCTTGTTCGATCTCTCGGATGGTTGGTGCGGCGGTCAAAGGTGTTGCAACTATCGATGAAGCTCTATCTCATCAGGTGGCCATCCGATGGTGCTCTTCATTTCTTTATGCCATGGCCAACACGTTTTGTCTACCATAAGTCATGATCTCTTCTTGATTTGCCAATAAAAGACAATCTAAAAAGCAATTAAAACTGAGTAGAAAGATGTGAAAATACACAATTTTCGCAATCAGTAAGAGTTTCTACCTAGTTGGTCACCACGAGCAAGTTTAGCTCGACTGACGACAAGCAAGCTAGCACTAAATATTTCTCTTCAATCAGTACTGAGGTCTCAATTTGGCCAAACTCAATTAGGTCCCGAATGAAGGTATTAGGCCAGCTCGGGGTTTAGTTTCCTGGCATCTCGACATGCTCCCTCCACCACCCCCTCAGAATATTAAATTCCATGGGCCCTCAAATATATAAATAGTATTTTTTTCACTTTTAGCCATATGACGAGGAAGAGTAACTAAGAATTTTCAATATAGACACGACGTTAAGTAGTAAAACCTGGACTCCTTGGTGCTACCCAACTTCTAGGATATGGAAAGGTGGAACAAATTTGAAAAATTAGCGAATAAATGTAATAGCATGACAAAGCTATATACAATGGAAAAATAATTAAGCATGAGTTGCGTAATGCAAACTTCCAAGCCTTTTAGGAGGTTGATAATGGTAGGTGTAAGCAAAAACCTAAGTCTACATCTAAACCTATCTTTAAACACCATAATACACCCCCTCGGAGGTTGATGGATCCTACCCCACAGCCCAAGCACCAAAAGCTCAAACTCTTTATGGATATGGTAAAGTTCCCTAATATGTACTAAGTCAGGAAGGGTAATTTTGGAAACTATCTCGCTGTAATGGTCAGGTGTGAATAATTGACCACGCGATGCTGGCACTTCACTCGGGTCAATCTCACCTTTAGAGACAGCCTTCTCATCACTCGAGCTGCTGGAGGTCGAGCTATTGCTCGACAAGCTATTAGACGTGTTCTCATCCCCAATCTCCCTATGAAATTGTGCACCCTGGGACCTAGTGTCCTCACTATTTGACGTGCTCGACATGCTTAAAACATAAATAAAGAAAAGCAAAAACTAGAAGAAGAACTTATAGATTTTTATTGAAAAACTCTAAAATGCATAAAGGAATTAAGGGCTCTCAATGCAAGAATTGACCAGATCAAATGCAATAAATGTGTAAAATGAATGTTGTTACTGTGCCTATTTATAAGCATTTAGACGTAGGAACCCAAATGATAGTAATAATTGCACAGCCGTCTTTTGGCGCTTCATGTACTTCAACGTAATAGACACATTAAATGCACCAAACCTTGGTTGACAGTTTAAAACCCCAATTGAATGTCCATAATCATCAATCATCAATCTATTCCATACTCTTTCTTGTCGATAAGCTCAATCAGGATCGCGAGTGAGGGAAACTTATGTATGTGATAACCCAACAGGTCCAGCCCAATAGTTATCGACCCTAGAGGATGTTTCCAAGCCTACTTTGCATCTGAAGCCCAACTATGCTTCCAAATTCAGTTAGGCTGAATCACTTGAAAACAACCGCCAGGTCGAGTGGGCGATTCTCGTCCCTATCCAATGAGAGGCTTCAAGCCGCCTAATCTATTCGGCTAGTCTCTATGGTCGATCCCTGTCAACTAGAGTGCTCACTCCAACACCAAATCATATTCCAATCGCATTCAATGCTATGACAGTTAGCATGCCTCTGCATTAATGGCGCATGCCACCCCAATATCGTCTCTGCTACCAATTCTATTAGGCGTGCCTCCAGAAAACTATTTTCCCAAGAAAACAGGAGATGATGCTACCTGGAATAATACATGGTTGAGAAATGACCTATATCTCCCAAGCAAGAACAAGAGCTCTCTACACTTGATAGAGGTATTTTAAACATATCACCCACATGGAGAAGGCTATAAATACCCCATTAATAGCCACCCTCTAGGTATGTCATTTTTACTATACGCTCTTACTCTATTGCTCGATTCTCTTACTCAACTAGTACTAATTTGAGCATTGGAGTGCCTTAGCCGGGGGCACCTCGGCTAGTCTGACGCTCGCTAGTGGTTGAAAATTTTAGCCCAGGAATATATCACTGTTGGATCATTTGACTTCTCTAACCGAATTAGCCCAAATACAACCCAATTTAGTTAAATAGCTTTTAACCTCATCAAATAAAAAAAAACATAATATATGGTAAGAGAGAGGAAAATGATATAATGTTTTTGGTTTTAGATTGTTTAGTTTATTGAAAATTAAATATATAAATATTTATGTAATTAACCTAAAGTTGGGAATTTTTTTTTTTTGTTTGGTATACAAAACATTGAAAATCATTTCTTAATATATTGAAACAAAATTTAGTTAATAAATTAAAAATTAATCAAAAATTTGAGTAACCCAAAACGTTGAGAAATATGATAAAAATTATTAGAGTCAGATGTAACCAAAACAATTGGTCCAATAAGCTAAACCTATTTTATAGACCCATGGATATTAGGTTTGATAGGATAGAGTAAAGTATTAATCTATTATTTGAATATTTTAGATTATAGATTTAGTTTTTTAATAATAGATGCAAGAATATCAAGAATTTATCATAGTTCAAACTCAAAACTTCACACATGTAAGTGTGAGAATAATATCACTAGATCAATTGACCATTCGATAGATATAGGTCTAGATGAATCTATAAAGTGAGGATGGTGGAATAAAGTATATGATTTTATTATTGAGTACATCAAAATATGGGCTTAAATAGGGTTATAGCTTAAATAGGGTTATATTCTATCCATTGAATGATAATTCTAACCAAAACTATAGTGATATATTGATATGTGGCACTACAACAAAATTGATATCTAGTAGCACTAATTTAATGACATTATATAATAAAATGACACAAAAAGGTGATATGGTTATAGTTATAAAATAATATCATTATAATATAATATTTGATAGCACTTGATTATTAAATAACAACTAAAATAGTGACATTTAATTAAAAATACTGAGATACATGTTTCAAAGACAATTGATTAGTGTCACCAACTCTTAGAAAAATGCCACTAATGCGTAGTTGTGGTGTCATTTGAAAAAATATCGTAAAGTATTTAACGGCATAAATGACAATTTTAATATAATAACACACAAAAATAATATGATGATAGTTGTAAAATAATGTCACTATAATAAAGTATTTAGTGGTACCTGATTATTAAACGATCATATAAAATAATAGTATTTGATTAAAAATGCCAACGACAATGTATTTCAAAGGCATTTAACTAGTGCCACTAACTAGGTTTTCTTAAAAAAAAGGCCACTCTTATTATTTATGTGTTATTGAAATAAAATGCCACAAAATATTTAGTAGCACTAACTTAGTAACATTCTGTAGTGTAATGATGCACAAAACTAACATGGTAATAAGTGTTGAAAAATACCATTATATTACAATATTTAGTGGTGTTTGATTAATAAATGATGAATAAAGATGGTAAAATTTGATTAATGCCAATATAAATGTATTTCGAAAGCATTTAACTGGTACGACTCATTTTGGTTAAAAAATTTCACTCGTTCATTTTTGTTATCATTTGAAATAGATGCCATAAATTAAGTAGCATTAATTTAATGATATTTTACAATTTAGTGACACATTCAAGTAATTAGTGATAGTAGTAAAAATAATATTACTATATTGTAATATTTAATGTCAATTGATTACTAAATGTTGTAAAAATATATTGTAATTTTATTAAAACAACCAACATAAATATATGTCAAAAATAATTAACTAATATCACTATTTTTCTTTTTTGAGAAAAAAATGTCACTAGTAATTTAGTCAGAGTGCAATATAAGAAAATATTGCAAAATAAAGTATAAGTATATCAATAATTATAAAATTTATGAATATACATTATCATTAATGTATTTATTAAGTTTTTGTTGATTTTTTCATAATTTTTTTAATTATATATACTAAATATTGATAAATATGTTGGTGGTAAACTCATATTATTGCAAACAAATGATCATGATTTTGAGTCTTATGAAGTGCAATTTGGGCTATGTTGGAGACTTGGAGTCTCTCTCTCTCTCTCTCTCTCTCTCTCTCTCACACACACACACACACACACACACATATATATATAGGAAATGAGTGCAAATTAACATGTCATCTAAAAGAATCTTTTTGTGACATTTAACATGCTTTGTTGACATGTTATTAAAGAATCTCATTTAATATAATTTTTAACATGTTAGTATATCACTAAAAGAAATTTTGTGCGATATTTTAGCATGTTACTTATCATATTTTTATGGTATATTATTATGATATGTAAAATTTTTTTTGTGGCTTGTTAGCATGCCATTTTTGAACAACTTGTGCCATTATGCCATGTCATTTGATACATTTTTATGACATTTTAATATTTCATTTAATGCATTTCTTGTTATATTTATTAATATCAAAAAGGGTAAAATAATAACGTATTTATCTTTAGTTGCGCCTCATGAATAGCATTTTTAAAATTATTATAATATGTAAAAATATTACCATAATATTATATGTTTAGTATCTTTTAGTGATCTGTTGTACAATTTTATTGTAGTACGCGTCGATACATGAGAAGTATTACTTAATAATTGCACCAAAATGTGACGAGCTATAACTAGTTATTAAGTTCATTATAGAGATGCCATGGTTATATTGTCCATTGCAAGCGTTCCAAGTTACAATGCCAAAAAAGACCATTTTGGACCTCTTGGTGTTTTCCATTGAATATGTAACGAAAAAGAAAGTCACTTTTAGACTTGAAAGCACTCCGAGAACATTCCAATCTCATGGTTCCAAGATTCTCAGGGTTTGTTTGTTTTTGAATTGAAGCATTTGTTCAAAATATTTTGACAAAATAATTTTTGGAAGGTAGAATTAGGAAAAATAATAATTGTTTATTTGTGTTTTGGATGGTAAGTGAAAAATGAATTTGAAAAAAATTATTTGTTTGTTTGTATTTTGGGATGGACAAAATGTTGCATTAATAACTTTTTTGTTGTATTGGTAGGAAGAAATTAATATTTTAAAATTATTTATATATATGTATATATAGATTGGGTAAGGGGGGACAAAAAAATGAGAAGATTAGATATTGGGGAATGCGTAAAAAATAAATTGGAATGATATTTTGAGCCTTTTTAAATGTATTTAAGATACTACGATTGAAAAATATGATGAATTATTTATTTGTATTTTAGAAATTAAACAATATTTTGCTAATTTACAAGCAAATAAACGCCTCAACATTTAAGATGCTCAAGTACTTCTACGATTATGCATCAAATACTCAATATGTACATTAATACATGTCAAGAAGCATTTATTTATGGGTAAAATATTTGGATTTGTAAGCAATAAATTTTTTAAAATATTTTTATAAGATCTTTAAAAATTTATAAAATATTATGTAATATTTGATTTTAGAAAATGAGTTTGTTATAAACTTTGAAAATAAAATGTTAAATCTTATAAATTTTGTTTTTTTTAAAGTAAAAAGTTCATTCTTATTTTAAAATTTTAACAAACTATTATCTAGTTAATTATATTAATACAAAATTATCATACATAACATTTTATACGTTTCAAAATTTTATTTAATTTAAATACTTTAAAATTTTATTTTTAAAATAAAATTTAATATTTTATAATTTTATTATAATGGGTAAATGGCTATTTGCTCCCCCAAATTTATTCATTTTGGTATATTACACCCTAAAGATAATTTAAAGCCACTTTACCCCTTTAATTTAAAGTCATCGGATCTACCCTTAAATACAATTTTTGACAGATTATGTGGCTAGAGAAAAGGCTATTCTTGTCATTTTCATTTTTTTCCACCTTCATCAATGTATTTGTGCAATAGTTTATGTAATGTTTTGCATATATATATATATATATATATATATATTCCTTTAAGAGAGCTATTAGTTTGTAAAGTGCATTTCTTACTAAATTAATTAATTATGCGTGTAATTGAAAGACTAAATTAGTTGTTAGCCTAAAAAAGGAAAAATATGCAATATGTGAGCACTTCTTATTCTTTCCTTCTTAATCAGTATGAACATGATTGAGAGGAATAACAAAGTTAATGATTCTGATTTTTTCTTTAAAAGGTTGATTGGATAATCTTAGTATTATATAAATAAAGCATGAGCTTTACTATTTCTTGAAAATATCTTTTATGAAGTAAGAATTTTTTTTTTTTTTGAGTATTAATAAGATTAGTGATTTTGCTTATAGTTATTAAAAAAGAAGTTAGTGATTTTGCTTCTTTAATGTGATTGGTTGAGCAATCTTACCAAATAATAAAATGAATTAATAATTTGAAAATATTTTTGCGGCACAACTATTATTCCTGCCACATGAATAAAAAAATTGAAAATGCTTCTAACTAAAATACATTTATTAAAACTTATTCATTTATATTTCAATCAACAATTAATTCCCTAAATAATAGGAGAAGGCAGATGAGCTAGTTGAAGGTAAGAAAAAAATAAAAACCCTAGTATCCTATTGTTTTTGGTAGATGGGTTTCTTTATTTTTTAGCTGGAAAATGTACAAATGACAAGAGTAGTTGGGTTCCTTTTTTTTTTTTAAGCCGGAAAATGTGGGAAAAAATAAAAATGATAAAAATAACCTTTTTTCCGGCCACATGATATGACAGAAATTGTGTTTTGGGGGCAATTGTTCTAGTGACTTCAGGTTTTCTAGGATCCTATTCTAGGGGTGTAAACAAGCCAAACCGAGCTTGAATTCGAGTTCGAATCTAGCAGGTTCAAACTCGGTTCGTTTATTAATTCGCGAGCTCAAACACGAGTCGAGCTTGATTGAGCATAAAAAGCCAAGCTTTGTTGGAATAAACAAATGCTCGGTAAGCTTTATCGAGTTTGATTTGATAAAACTCATTATAGAAAATCAGAAAAGCTCGATTCATTAAGTTCGGATAAGCTTGAACTCAAGTTTGTATAGGTTTGAATCAACTAGAGCTCATTTATACTCAAAACAAAATCTATAATTATAAATTTTTTAAATAATTTTGGTCAATGTTTTTCTAAAAATAAAAAATTAAATTATTATTATTATTATTATTATTATTATTTTGTTATCTTTATAGATTTTATTATATTAGTTTAGATTATAATTATATATGTGTATGTATATATATAATAAAAAAGCTCGTTCAGGCTCGTGAGTTTTTTGAGCCGAATATTATATAGCTCGGCTTGGTTCATTTGACTGATGAGCTCGAGCTAGGTTTGGCTCGAGCTTGAAAAAATTGAGCCGAATATGAGCATTCATTGAACCGAGCTCGAAATGTTCACGACTTTTCATCTCATTTATACCCCTATCCCATGTCCATGATTATAACTTATCATCATGTAACCACTTTTTAGCTATTCATATCAATTGATTTGATCCTCACATTCTAACCATTATGAACTAAAGAACCTTGATTCATATACTTCTTTTAAAATTAAATTATGAAAAATAAAATAAAAATCATTACCCTTTTAATACTCAATGACCAAATTAACCTTATTAATTATAAAAAATTAAAAATCCTCTTTTCCTAAAACTAAATTCTAATTCAATCATAATAAAATAAAAGAAAATAAATCCTAAAAAAAGAATTCAATAAAAAAATCAGAGAAAATAATATAAAGATCTCGAAACTTAATGAGAGAGATTGATAGAACTTAATATAAAGATCTCGAAGCTTTCATTTTTCATCTTATATAACTCCCTCCATATCAATCCAAAACGGGACATGAAACTAATACAGAGATATGGAAGAACACAATGCCATAGGATTTTATCAAAAGTGGGAATCAATTAATAAAAATTCAGAGTTCCATAGGGCCACACAACTTAAAGAGAGCATTTCATTGTGATTAACCAATTCATTTCTCATTTTATCAAATCGAGCTTATAAATAATGATAAAAAATTATGATAAAATGATAATTTTGAGAATAAAATGTGTAGGTTGCAAGTGGTAGTTATCTTCTGATTGAATTTGTCTTTTACGGTTTATTTTTTTTGATTGAATTAGGATTTAATATATTTTTCTGTTTTTTGTTGGAGAATAATATTAGAAAAGGAGGGTTTTTAATTTTTTTAAAATTAATAAGGTTAATTTAGTCATTGAGTATTTGAAGAGTAATGATTTTTATTTTATTTTTCATATTTAATTTTAGAAGAAAATGGTTCTTTATAAAAACTATAGTTATTTAATTCATAATGGTTCAAAAGTAAAGATCAAATCAAACTGATACGTATGGGTACAACAAAAAAGTCGTGTATGATGATAAGTCAAAATCATGAGTACAGAACTTTAAAAAATCTGCAGTGACCTAAGTTGAGGGGGGTGAAGTGGTTTTAAATTATTTTGGGGGATAATGTACCAAAATAATTAAATTTAGAGGAATGAAGTGTCATTTATCCTATTATAATATACAGTCGTCTAAAATATTTTTTTTAAATAAATCTAATCTAACTGCTTTTAGATTATAATCTCTTTTACTTTTACTAAAGAATCAAAAATGTCATGATCTCCCTTGATTTTCTCCTAGTAATTTAGATTTTGCATGATTTGCCTACTTGCTTTTCCAAATCTGAGGCTAACGGTGCTCTTTACTAGGTTTTATTCGACATTTTTTAAGTGATCCATTGTACGATTCTCGTCCAAGATGATTAAAAGTAGGAATTTGAACAACTTATGTTTTAGGATAGATGATGTATAAATTTTATCTACACGTATGTATATACTTATTTGTTGTGTGTATGTGTAGATTTACGCGTCTAATTCCTGAAAAAGTTAAACATATAAAATATCGGTTTAGATATTTTATTTCAATTTATATTCCGTATCTATTTCATCCATGGATGTATATATATTACATGTGTGTTGACTATTTTCTAATAAAAATAATTAATTAAAAATTATATACACTTGATAAATATACATTAAATTGGAATAGAAGAAAAAATATAGTGGAATAGAGGATTTAAACTGTAAAATTTGTGCTGAATTTAAATGATGTGTGATGCATATGATGATAATAATTGTAGTAGTATAGGGTTAATAATAATTAACATCATTATGAGCAAGGCTTTTTCTAGAATTAATTCAAAGGATGAGAGAATTGAGGATGAAAAAAGGCTGTTTTTGTGTTGCGGGATGCACAAAGAGGAATAGGTTGTTGGAAAAACTAGGACAATAATCCTGGTCAATAGGGGAAAAAGATGCAGCATTTTGTGAGCTTTTCCACTTGTCAAAAAAATACTTGGTGACCTTTTGCCCAAAAATCTGGAGAAATTGATGATGTGAATCTCTTAGGGGTAAATCTCAATTTCGAGATTGACCCGCAGTCATATTTCAAAATTTTTGGACCTGACATTATAATTAATGAAAAAAAGAAAAAGAGGAAACATTATTAAACTAAACAAAGTTGAATTTATTTGAAACGAGAATGATATTTCTTAGTACTTCTTTATAAAGATCTTTATGCTGTGTTTTTTAATCTTGTATTTTAGCAATAAAATATTTAAAATGGCATTTCCTCATTTTAAATGGACTGATTCTTTGATATATTTCTTATTGAAAGCTGTAAAAAAAATAATCGCAATACTATCAAAGAGTACTATTTCAGTACGATAAAATATTTAAAAAGACATTTCCTTATTTTAAGTGGGTAACTCTTCAATATATTTCTTATTGAAATGTGTAAAAATGATAATCACGATACTACTACAGAGTACAGCTTCAATATTTCTCATAGGCCATCCTATATATGGGCACACAAAATATTGCCACTCAAAATCAAGATAATGGAATTGAAGTTATAAATCAATTCATAATATTTCAAACACAATTAATATTTATCCAAACCTTTTTAACTATAGGAATGAATCCTCTCTCGATTATGTTATAGCCAGAATCCTACTCTAACAACGTAGTTGAATTGAGAGAAACTCTAGATGCTTGTGCGTTATGCTTTAAATATTTTGTTTTTCCTTTGCCCTGTCCTAAATAAAATTGAATATCTAAACATAGTCTTAAAAGTTTGGTCCCAATTGTGAGTGATTATATATTTAAGAGAGGGCTGAATTAGACTTAATGGATTTTATTGCAGTAGAAATTTATCATCAAAATACTATAAATCTTTTTGTAGAAAACAACTTTAGTTACTGACTAGAATTTGTAAATACAAGTTTAACGACCAATCAGACTAGTGATAAATAAAGTAGTAAAATATAAGTAAAAAGACACTGGTATTTTATAGAGGTTCGGCAAGCCTACTTCTCTACTTAAGTTTTCACTTAAAATTTTAAACATGTCAAATTAATTAATATGTGAGAATATTTCACAAGTAATACCAGCAATTTGATAGTAAGAAAAGTAAAAGGATAAGAAACACCTTAGCAGGGTGAAAAATCAGCTCTTCACAGAGAGCTAAATTGGAATTTCAGACGGGATAAGGCAGATTTTAGAGCACTGTGAAACCAACTGCTTTGTGAACAAGCTAGGAGAACTTTTACTAGATTCACTTGCACAACCACTGTTGATATGATACACAAGTTGCTGCCACTCTCTACGGCAAGCTCTAGACTTTCCTTTTAGATCAAAACCAAGAACACTACAGAATATTCTAAATAACACCACTTTATTAGTTTCTTCTCCTAGATGTCTTTAGAGCAACCAAGCGCTAATTTGTTCTCTTCATGGGATCCTTTAAGCATAGGTAAAACTCCCATCCCTCCTCACCATTAGGTCATTTGAGACACAAATTGCCTTGTCCTCATCGCTCCAAAGTCTGTCGAAGGCAAGCTCCCTTTGACTTTCTTCACCACAAGATCCCTCTAAAACACATGTAGAGCAAGGAATTAGTAACACTTAAGCACAAAACGTGTATGAGAATATCACACAACTCCTTAAGATACTTAACAACATTCTTTCCTGGCTAAGTGATTCTTGCTAAGTAATGCTGCATAATTTCACTTTTATATGCCTATGTCCAATTGCTATAAGTTTTTGTTAAGAAAAGTGTCAATTGGAAGTAAATAAGAAAACAAGATATTTTAGTAAACATGCATTAGTTCCTTAAATTGTGGATCTATCAATGATTATAGCATGATATGATTTGTTTCCTAAGTTATAGAGATGTGAATCAATCTAGAATCTTCATGAGATCTTTTAATTATGGAAAGTAAGCTCCAATATGTAAACAGTTTTCGACATATAACACGTAAACAGATTCTAGTAGATAATATGGAAAGATATTCTATTGCACGCTTTCAACACAAAATTCTAGGAATGTAATTTTTTCATAATCAAAACTATGTAAATTATTAAGGGGTTAACAATCTCTCTCCTTTTGATGACGATAGAATTTGAATAGAGAGGAAGGATATCACCTAAACTCCCTCTATCTATGTGCTTGGTTCTACTAGTTTGTGCTTTTCCCTATTTAGGAGTTATTTATGCTCCCTCTATTTATGTACTTAAGAAACCAGAGAAATAACAAATACCAACAGATACTTGAATAATAATTGGCATCATCATATAATTGGTCTAGCTAATCAACCAGAATAATTAGTTTATAGGCCACAAAATAGTACATCATCAAGCGAATAATAGGGATAAGTTCTAGCAGACAAAATAAAAGTTCTAGCAAATAGATCAAGAGTTTCAAATTTCAAACATTCAAACAAATATTTTTACTCTCCCCTTTCTTCATAAAAAAAGGCTTAAGAAGCATTTAGATAAGCTCTAACTTTTTTTCAGTCAAATGATATTAGCATGAGTGTAATTGGATTTATATAGAAGATGTTTGAGCTTGTAATCCATGGAATTAACAATGGTTTCTATATTCCCTGCAAAAGTTTTCACAATTTTACTAAGCTTTTCTATCTTAGCTTTAAGTCCAGGATCCACCTTACCAGTTTTCCCTTGAGCTTTTCTTGGTGTTTTAATGGGAGTGGGGTGGACATGACTGGATTCTTCATTTTATGAGCTAATAGATACTGCAATTTTGTCTTTTGGGGTCATAACTTGATATTGCTAAGAGTTCTACCAACACCCCTAAACCATCTATTGTCCTCAGTATGCTGGATTTTCATCTTTTCAAGGCCAGCCAGGTCTAAGATTTTATCATCATGCTCCCCCTTAATCCAAGTATCCGACAAGAAGACTCTCTCATGCTTAAAAATATGAGTAAGGATCATAGAGAAATGAAGATTTTTAGCTTAACTGGATAAGGAATAGACCATGTCTTTTAGAGTTATAAAGCCATTGTTGACTGGTTCTTGCCTAACAGCTTTTGCCATCACATAAAGACTCATAGAATTTAGATCAGTGGAGTGATCACCACTAGATATCAAGGAGGAGAAAGCAGTACAACTAAGTATTTTTTTCAGCAGAATATGTTCAGTCTTCAATTTGTTTAAAGTGGCCCCACCAGATAAAGCAAATTGCTTTCAACCCCCAAAGTATTTTTGTGATTTCATCATAGGAAATATCATCATCAGACAAGTCTCCAAAATTAAAAAACTTAGTACCATCATTAGGAAGATCAAGTATGAAGTTTAGTTTTAACAAAGACAGCACAATCTTTCTCCCAAACACATAAGATTAAATGAAAATGTCATTTCCAGATTCAATGAAGGTAAAATAAGAGTAAAACAGCTTCATTAGATATGGATAAGATTTTTCATCAAGTTTCACAAAATGGTCCCATTTTAGATTACACACAAGATCAATGGCAGGAGATTTTGGCAATGAATCAAAATTATCCGCTTTTCCCCTATTCAAATTTTAGCTAGAAATATTTTGATGAAAATAATTTTTAGCTTTAGTAGAATGAAATTTGAGAGCAGAAGGAACCTTACCAAAATTTTAGTTGGTAATTTCTTTAGGTTTGACTAGAGCAGAGGACTTAGGGCTTGACAGATCCTCATTTGAACCACTTGGTTTTTCAGGAGAATCCATGAGGGTGTCCTTTATACCATATTCTTCAAAGCTTAATAACTCAGGCTTATTAGAAAAGAATGATTTTCATCATCAGAACTAGAATCATTGTGCCTTTTTAGCAAAAAAAGGGCCTCTGATACTTTGAGAGAAATAAGTTCAGAGAAGGCAGTAAAAGTTTTCTTTTTCTGTGAGGAAGAAGGCCCAGTAGAATGAGAGCTTCCTCTTTTTGGCATTTTGAAAAAGAAGAAGATTTTCTATTGCAAAGATTTTGAGAAAGAAGAAGAAATGAGCAGAGAGTTTTTGTGCATGAGGAAGAAAACAATAGATCAGTTTAGAAACAAAGAAAGCTTGAAAATTGTGTCTTTGGAAATTGAATTAGTTATTAATCATAATGGCCAAAAAATTTTGGAAATAAAAATGGTAATAGGAGGAGGAAAATCTGGCAATATTAGACGATTTTCAAGATGGAATAACTATCGAGATTAATCATGGTTTATTTCTCCACTAAATCAAATTTTGATTTTATTCCTAATTTATTCCTTATATCAATAAATTTCCTTTCCTCTATTGCCTTAGTAAAATGTCTACAAGCTTATTTTCAGTGGACACAAAATCAATTGATATCACTTTATTCAAATGATAGTGTTTTGTGCATGAGTACAGGACTGGACTTTTAGAAATGCTCATAGCACTGAAACTATCACATAAGATAGATACGCAAGGTATATTAATACCAAAATCATGTAGAATATGCTTCATCCATAAAACTTGGGTACAACAATTGTCTAAGGCCATGTATTCTGCTTTAGTTGGGGATAATGTAACTACACTTTGCCTTTTGTTACACCATGAAACGAGGTAATTTTTCAGCAGTTGACAACCACCATTGGTACTTTTCCTGTCTATCTTTTAACCAGCATAATACAAATTAGAATAGCTAAAATTAAAAGATTTATTTAGAGGTGAATACCATAAACCATAGTTAATGTTCCTTTAAGATATCATAATATAATTTTAATAACATTCAAATGGGATTCCTTTGGATCAAACTGGAATCTAGTACATAAGCTTGTTGAGAACATAATATCTGGATGACTTGTGGTTAACTAAAGTAAACTACCAATCATACCTCTATAAACTTTATCGTCTACACTTTTACCATCCTTATCAAGTTCTGGCCTGATATTTGTACTCATAGGAGTGGTTGCAGGGTTACATTCACTCATTTCGAACTTCTTTAGAAGCTCCATTGTATACTTTTCTTGTGAGATGAATATCCCCTTTTGAGTTTGCTTCACTTAAAGTCCAAAGAAGAAGTTGAGCTCTCCTATTAAGCTCGTCTCAAATTTCTATTTCATGTTCTCGACAAGCTCTTGATAAAGCAGATCATTAGTAGTACTAAGAATAATGTCATCGACATAATTTGAACAATAAGAAAACCATTTTCTTGGTGCTTAGTGAAGAATGTGGTATCTAAGATTCCAATAAAAAAATCATTGTTTATAAGAAAATTACTCAATTGATCATACCATGCCCTAAGGGGTTGTGTTAGTCTATATAAAGCCGTTGTCAGTTTAAAAACATGATGAGAAAAGTTTTGATTTTTGAAACTGGGAGATTGCTTAATATAAACTTCTTTTTTTATGAATCTATTTATAAAAGCACTTTTTACGTCCATTTGATATAGCATAACCTTTTTTTGAGATGCAAAGCCAAAAAGCATTCTAATTGACTCTAACCTTGCAACTGGAGTAAATGTTTCATCATAGTCAATGCTGTCTTGCTGATTATAACCTTTTTCTACTAGTCTAGCTTTATTCTTGGTAACTTTGCTGGTTTCATCTCGCTTATTTCTGAACACTCACTTGATACCAATGACTGGATGGTCTAATGGCCATTCTACAAGCTTCTAGACTTTATTCTTTTTAAACTGAGCCAGTTCTTCCTTTGTTACTTCAATTCAGAATGGATTTCTCAATGCCTCTTTGACATCTTTAGGTTCAATTATTGAAATGAGAGCACAATTTGATTCATCTGGTTGAACTTATCTGGGTTTGGATCTGGTAGTTATTCTAGCTTGAGAATCTCTAATGATTCTGTTGGTAGGGAAAAGCATGTTTAAACTTCCTGGTTCTTTGTTTAGTTCTTTTTACTGACTTGTTGGAATTAGCTTCATCAGTGGAATTTGTTTTCTCAAATGATTCTAGTTTCTCTTGATTTGATGTTGAAGGCTCAGGGTCTAAAATCTTGACTGGTTCTTCGAATCCTGCAACTTCTTTGCTCAAGATTTTCTTGACATAAGATAGGTTAGTTTCATCAAAAGTAACATGTTTAGATTCTTGAACCGTTCTTTTCCTCTTATTAAATACATGATAGGCTTTAATATGCATTGAGTAACCAACAAAGATAGCTTCATCAACTTTGGAATCAAACTTTATCAAATAATCTCTATCATTTAGAATATTACATTTGCAACTAAAGACACAAAATAAGAAATATTTGGAATTTTATCATGCCATAATTCATATGGTTTTTTTTTTCTAAAACGTGGTCTAAAAAAACATGATTTGACATATAACAAGCCATATTCATGGCCTCACCCCAAAAGAATTTTGGAAGATCATATTCATTAAGCATAATTCTAACAACTTCTTGCAAAATACGATTTTTCCTTTCAACTACCCTATTTTATTGGGGAGTCTTAGGAGCAAAAAAATCATGAATGTAACTATGTTCTTCATAAAATAAAATAAATTTTATTTTATCAAACTTAGTTCCATAGCCACTTCCAATTTTCTTAATGAAACAACCTTTTCATTTTGAAGCCTTTTAGTAAGTGGAATGAAAGCATTTAGAGCATTATTTTTATGAGCAAGAAATAGCACCCACATAAAAAGAGTATAATCATCTATTATCAAAAGCACATATTTTTACCTCTAAGGGACACAGTTTTCATAAGTCTAAATAGGTCAATGCGTAGAAGTTCTAGTGGCTTGGAAGTTGTGGCCTCATTCTTTAGTTTGAAGGATGTTCGGATTTGCTTTTTCTTTTGGCATGCATCACATATCTTGTCCTTAGAGAAGTTTAACTTTGGTACTCTTTTGACAAATTCTTTTTTTGTGAGATGAGAAATAAGTTCTATATTTACGTGGCGCAATCTCCTATGCCATTTTCACCATTCTTCATCTAAAACAACTAAATACTCCACATTTTGATAGGTTAAATCTTCAAGGGTTATACAATAAATATTTTCATCCCTGGTAGCAGTAAAAACTAATTGTTCATTTTGCTTAATAACATAATGAGTAGGATGGAATTTAACCTCATAACCTTCATTGATTGTTACTAAGCAAATTACACTTAAAGCCCTCAACAAACCATACATTATCAATAGAAGTACCAGTCTACTTACTAATGGTACCTTTACTTATTATGCGTCCTATTATGTTGTCCGCATAAAGACCATTTCTTGTAGAACAATTGTTAAGGTTAGGAAACATGGACGCATCTCCTGTTATATGCCTAGAATATCCACTATCCAAATACCGCTTCTGTTTTTGGGAATGTTCCTTGGCATGAACCTATAAGAAATCAGTTCATCTTAGGTTCCCAAACTATGTTGGGTTATTTATGGTTAGTAGCAGATAATTTTCTTATCTACACATACTTGTTACTAATGAGTTTTTCAATCAGACATTTATAATTGACATGACCAGATCTACCACAAGTAAAGAAGGTTTTTCGAGCTAGTTTGAAATTCATTTTGGAAGTTGTTGAAACCAATTTAGTATTTTTCTGATTCATAAGATTTCTAAATTTTTGACCCTTTTTAGCATTATGTCCAAGTGGAACATGCTTATGTGTGTGTTTAATACTTGTGAAACATTCACCTAGATCATCTTTAGCAAGCAAGCATTCTTTAGTACTCATTTTTTCTTTGATTTCGTGACTCATGGTTTTCAATTTGTTTCTTCAAAGAATTATTCTCTTTAGTGATCCAATATTTTATTTTCTTTTTGTGATCAGCATCAAGGGTCTCTTTATTTTTCGCGATTTGCATCTCAAAATTACCTTTATGAGCTCAATCTAGTTCTTTCGGCAAATAATCTACTTTTTTCTCGCAAGGCCTTTTTTTTTTAATCAGCACACATTTTGACACAAATTTCATAAAGTTTAAGCAATTTTTGCACATCATCATCAATGTCAATTTCATCACTAGAATCATAGTTAGAACATGAAAAGGTACTTATTTGATTTACCATGAAGCAATTTTCTTCATTATCAAATTGTTCACCATCGGATTTGTCCCATGTAGTTGCCATCGCCTTATCTTTGGCTTGTTTTATATTTTTCCTCAATCGGGAACAATCGAGTTTTTTGTGTTTGATTTCATTACATTTATAGTAGCAAGGTGGCTTGAAACTTTAAGTCTCCAGAATGGTTTTACTCAGTTTTGATATGTTGTTTTGGAATTTTCTTTTGAGCTTCATCAGTTTCTTTAATCTCTGTGAAATCAAAATGATTTCATTTTCAACCTAGTCATCATCAAGATCTTCTTGAAGTTTTGAGTCGAAATCATGACCAATATTAAAAGCAATATTCTTTTTGACTTTTGTTTGAGAATCTTTATCTTTGTTTAGCAACATCATCTCATGGGATGTGAGAGATCCAATTAGTTCACCCATGGTCATTCTGCTAAGATCACGATCTTCTTGAATAGCAGTGACTTTCGGCGTCCATTCATTGGGAAACGATCTAAGAATCTTTTAGACTTGCTCATCTTTATTTACAGTTCTACTAAGTGCAAATATAGGATTTATAATTTTCATGAAACATGTAATTTCCATGAAACACATGTACATTTGACTTATGTTTTCATAAGGTTTCATTTAGAATATTTCATACTTGAGGATGAGAAGTGTGCAATCCTCTCTTATTGAACCTAATTGGTACCTTCGTGGGTTAATTGCAATATTTTTCTCATTTGCTTCATTTTAGCTCATATACTAACTCGATTGTACTCTTATTTTGTGAGAATGCATGATAGAATATGTTTTGCCCTTACATTAATTGAAATTGCCTTTATATTATCATTGGTAAATTCTAGTTGCCCTTTTCAAACTATTTGTCTGTCAACTAACTATGTTCCATAAATCAAAATTTAGGGCAATTATGTATTCTTGCATCTAATTTTTCCATAAATTAAACTGGTAGGTTTCATTTCATCATATTAAATTTCCTTAATGGAGGATTAGACATTGCTCTTGTGAAAATAATGTAGGCTTAGGTGCTCATATTGCTGTCCTTAGCTCCAATAACAAAGTTGTAAAGTTGAGGTTTTGACCTTATAACATTCTTATTTTTGAACTAGTTCCATTTCCATTTCCATGGTTAAAATATTATGTATGGTATTCAAGTGAGTTTTGAGTAGTGTCATTTAGATTTAAATGAAACTAAGAGAATTCTTGTACAATATAAAGTTTATGTAAAGAGAGAATGAACTAATTACTAACATAAAATCCATTAACGTGCAAAATAAATGGAACTTCAAGTATAAATGGATCACCAACTTTATGAGAACTTTGTACCTTAGAAAGATTTTGATATAGATCAATTCTTAGGGGAGTTAAGTACCAAATCATGATGTATAGTTTGATCCCATGCTTGAACCAGGTTTTTAATAATTTTTGTAATAATATGTAACTATTCTATTTTAGTTTTTCCTTGGGCCAATCATTTCACATTCAAGGGTGCTTGTTCTCTCAACCAAGCAACACATGAAAATGACACAGCTTAGTTTCTTTACAACTGATATGTGATAGCCCAACAGGCCCAACCCAATAAGCTATTGATCTTAGAGAGGGCCCCCAGACCCACTTAATAGGCCTAGCCCAATAAGCTATCGACTTTAAAGAAAGCCCCTAGGCCCACTTAACATGCACTGCCCAATATCGCTTCTAAACCTAGTTAGGCCAGATCACTCGATCACAGTCGTCTGGATGAGTGAATTGCCCTCAACCACACCTAATGGGAGGCTTCAAGCTACTTCATTCAGTTAACTATCCATCTCATTGATTGCCGTATCTATTCGATGATTGTCAACCAGAGTGCTCATTCCGACGTTGACTCATATTCTTACCACATTTAATGCTCTAACAAGCAGCATGCCTTAACATTAATGGTGCATGTCACCTGGTACAGTCTTTGCTACCCACTTTGCCACCAACTCTAGTAGGGAAGCGTACCCTCAGAGTACTATTCATCCTCAAAAGTAGAAAATGATGCCACTTAGAATAGTACTAGGATGGAATATGACTAATAATCTCCAAGCAAAGACAAGAGCCATCTACACTTGATAGGATTATTTTAGATATATCATCCACCATGAGAAGGCTAGAAATACCTCATTGCCATCCATACTCTAAATAATGTCATATACACTATATGCTCTTACTCTTCTATTTGATTACCTCATTTCGACTAGAACTAACTTGAGTGTCGGGAGTGCCTTCACCGGGAGCACCTCGACTAATTTAACGTTTGTTGTTCATTATAGATCTCAAACCTCGAAGAATATTATTGTTGATTCATTCGACCTCCTTGATCAGATCAGCCTAACATAACCCTATTCACTAAATAAGACTTTCAACCTCATCAACAACGTAGGAAAAAAACTACCCATTTTCTGCTTTTTTCTTCCCTAAATCACTTTAGACTATAACAAAATATTTACGGTCACCTCTCTCTCTCTCTCTCTCTCTCTCTCTCTCTCTCTCTCACACACACACACACACACACACACAATGATCGAAGAAGAAATAAGGCATTAGAACTCTTTAATGGTTTTCTTTTTGGGGCAAAATATATTCTCTCAATTTTGTGCAACAAACTCTCTTCATTTATGTTTCCAGAAAAAATGTTTTGACTTTTCTTGCAATGTTTTTTCACTGTCTTTTGCCTTATTTAGGCTTTTAGTTTTGCATGAGATTTTGCATATTATTTTCACCACTCTTGCTTTTTAATTTATTTGTTATTTTAAATTTTATATTATTTTTATATATAGGTTTTATTAGAATATATCCTATAATAAATACTAAAATATGGTAGTGAAATCATGAAATAATTTAATTAATTAAAAAAAATCCCATTAAATATATATTTCATTGTTTACTAACTATATTTTGACTAAATGTCCATACTTTATACAAATATTGGTTGTCTACTTTGGATGCTTGGATATTCAATATACATAAGCAAATCAAGTTGTTATCTCAGATTTGGACATTACTAAAGGTATATTTTTTATTTCTATTTATTTATATATTTTTAGCTTCTTGATTGCTAAGGTAGTTTTATGATCTTGATTACTAAAGTAGTTTTTACTACCTAGTTTCATAGGGTTTTGTCTATATTTCTCATATTACTCAATAAATGAAATATAGAAGCAAAACTTGATTGTATCCATTAAAGTTGCATAAAATAAAATAAAAATGGTTATCTAAAGTATTTCGTTTTATTAATTGATTGATTGCCTTATACTTTTTGTAACTTAAGTTTTGTTCCTATGATTTCAATCACATCTAATTGTAATGCAGTAAGTCATAAATATGGATAAAAGTTGGATGAATCTGTCAAGGACAAACAAATTGTATTAGAATGGTGTCAATTTATTCCTTGATTTTGCTTTTGCTTATGGGAGTATGGATGGAATGATATTATGTCTGTGTAAAAACTATGGCAATGGAATGTAGGTGTCAAGAGAATATGCAAATGAACACTTAATTTGTGATGGTTTTGTTAAAAGTTACACTAAATGGGTAGCACATGGTGAAACATTACAAAGAACAAAGTCTAATTCTAATCCACTAGGGGATTTAAATGTGTGTGATGATATGGAAGGATTATTGCATGATGCATTTGGAATGCCAAATAACGACTAAGTTATGGAAAACATGTCTAATGCTAGAGAGGAAATGTCTAATGAAGAGGCTAAGAGATTTTGTTCTTTAATAGATGACTCTCAGCAGCATCTATACCTTAGATGTGAAAACTTTACAAAACTTTCATTTCTTGTCCACTTACTTTATATTAAGTGTATGGGCAGCATGAGTGACATTACATTCACAAGGGTATTAAACTTGTTGAGTAAGGAATTTCCTAGTGGTGTGGAATTACCTAAATAATATTATGACACCAAAAAGTTCATTAAGAAGATGGGGTTTTGTTACGAGAAATATGATCCTTGTCGAAATGATTGCATGCTTTATTAGGGAGTGAACAAAGAAAAAAAGCATTTGATAATCATAAGGAACCTAGGTGAATAGAACTAATCACTATTCATTTACCAAGGACTTCTGGTGAAAATGGTTCAATTGAGAATTTGCATGAAACAAGCAAGAAAGATAAAAAAGTTGCAGCTAAGGTTGTGTGGCACCTTCCCATAAAAGCTAGGTTGCAACATTTATTTTCTTTATAAAAAATAGTATCTTTGATGAGATAGCATTCTAAGGGTTGCATGAAAGATACTAAAATGAGACACATTGCAAATTCGCTAGCTTGGAAGACATTTGATTTCCAAAGTCCAGAGTTTGCAAAAGACCCTAGAATGTAAGATTGGGTTTAGCAACAAACGGGTTTAATCCGTTCAAGAATATGAGCACTGATCATTCTGCATGGCTAGTTGTTATTATGCCATATAATTTACCACCCGAGATATGTATGAAGAAACCATTCTTTATGTTGTCTTTATTGATACTTGGTCTTAGTAAACCTGGAAAAGAGCTTGATGTTTATCTCCAATCTTTGATTGCTGAATTAAAGGAATTATGGTTTGATAGGTTAAAAACATTTGATACTTCAATCAATCAAACGTTCAACATGAGTGAGTACTTATGTAGACAATTAGTGATCTTCCAGGCTATACCATTATATCAGGTTGGAGTTGTAAAAGATAATTAGCATGTCCTGTGTGTCATAAGTTTGTATGCTCTGAATATTTATTTCAGTCACATAAGAATGTTTATTTGGGCCATAGTAGGTTTTGAGAAGAGGACCATCCATATCGATATGATAAGGATTTCAATGGAGAAGAAGAACATGGAACTCTATCTCCAAAACTCACAAGGTCTATGATCATGGCAGATTTAAAGGGGTATCATATAAAATTTGGAAAGGGTGTTAAGGGCAATCCAAACGTACCTAATGGCTGGAAAAAATGGAGTATATTCTTTGAATTACCATATTGGGAAAAGAACTCATTGTGCTATTATCTTGATGTCGTGCATATTAAAAAAAATGTTTGTGACAACATTCTTGGTACCTTATTAGATATTAGTGGAAAAATAAAAGATCACAAGGAAGGATGCCTTGATTACAAAATTAAAGGTGGAAAACCATAACTCCACCCTAATGAAGATGGTAGCTTGCTAGAAGCTTCATTTTTTCTAGAATTAAGAAAGAAAAGAGAGATTCTGCAGCATCTTAAAGAATGTTGAACTTCCAGATTGTCATGTGTCTAACATTTCTAAGTGTGTGCAGGTAAAGCCACCTAAAGTTTTTGATCTTAAGAGTCATGATAGTCATATTTTCGTGGAACAGTTGCTCCCTTTGTGTACGCATAAAACACTACCAAAGAATGTTTGATCTCCTTTGATCAAATTATGTCAATATTTTAGATATTTATATTCTAGAGAACTTTGTCCTCATGAATTGATATGACTTGAAAGAGAGATAGCCTTAATACTTTGTGATCTTGAGAAGATATTTCCTCTCTCTTTTTTAATGTGATGGTGCATTTGCCAATCTATTTGGCAACAAAAGCTAAGATTGTAGGTCTAGTTTATTATCGATGGATGTATCCAGTAGAAAGGTTAGTACATTTCTTAATTGTTTATCACATAAATTTTTAAATTTTATAATTTAATTCTAAATATTAGTAAATTATAACTATTCTAGGTACTTTTGTACATTGACATTTTATGTTCTTAATGAAAGTCGACTAGAAGGTTCAATTGCAGAAGGCTACTTAGCACAAGAATGTTTGGATTTTTGTTCCATGTACTTGTCTGATCAAGTGGAAACAAGATTTAATAAAGTGGGTAGAAATGAAGAAGTTGGTAGTTGTTCTAGAGATGGTCTCGACATTTTCTCCACAATAGGACATCCATTGGGAAAAGAAATTGCTAGAGAATTTGATGAAGAATCCTTAGAAAAGGCACACCGTTATATACTCTTCAATAGTGATGCAGGTTTACCATACATTTAGTAAGTTTCTTAATAAATTATTTGAATAAATAAAAGTTCAATTTGTTATTTATCTCAAGTAAATGCAAGACACACAATAAAACTATTGAAGATCGATATTTTTGGTCTACAAAGCATCAAAGAAAATGTGTCCATAGTGAAACATTTTCAACTTGGTTTTGGGAACATATAAGTAACATTAACTAAAAGGAAATAGAAAATTGACTAAACTTTTACTTGAATATATCATTAATTGTTCACTTTTTTTTGTTATTAGATTGAAGAATTACCTTTTGCCGAAGATGACCCAATTATGGAAGATATCGAGCTTTTGGCCAAGGGGGCTAGTTATGTTGGGACTAGGTATAAGAGATTTATCATAAATGGTTGTAGATATCATATAAAAGAATGAGAGGTAAAAGAAAGACACAAAATAGTGGAGTAGTTGTTAGTGCAATAATATCTAGCTTTTTCAATTGTTAAAGTTGACAACCTCATCTCAAGTGAATTGGTTTACTTTGGGATCCTGAAAGACATCATTAAATTAGATTATATGAGAGGGAAAAAGGTCGTGCTATTTGAATGTGATTGGGTTTATAAAAGCAAAAGGCTTAAGAAAGATAATGATAGTTTCACTTTGGCTAACTTCACAAATATTAGGCATCATAATGAACCTTTTGTACTTGCTTCCCAAGTTAAGCAAGTTTTTTATGTGGATGATCCTACTGAAAAGGGGCGGCATATTGTAGTAGATCCAAGATCCAAAAATGATACAACATAAATTCCTTTTTTCTCTCTCTTTTAATTGGTATTGATTTTTTATGTACTTAAGAAAATGTATTGACATTTTAGGTTTGTTATACATCTAGCAGTATTTTATGTTTATTTTTTTCTCTTTTTCCATGATCCTTATTTTATTGTTGGTAGATTAATAATTGTATGCTTTTATTTGAAAATTGCAAATGTTAGTTGTACATTTGATAAATGCAAGGAATTATTTGTACTGATGGCTCCAAATACAAAAAAAAAAGGCATTATGATGTTGGTACTTCTACAAGCCAACCACATGAACCACCATCGAATAGTCCACATCAAGGTTTGTATATATAATCATGTAATTTGATTCTTATGCATTATCTCAATCTTATTTTATCTATAGTAGTAATCTAACTTTGAGTCAGTTTCTTCATTTAAATTAAATTTTGATTTTTGTACTTAGGTGCTAACATTACCAATGAGCAGGGGGGGAAAATGAACTAGAGGAGCAACTCAAGCAAAAGATATTTAGGCTATAAATGTTATACCAACAGATGATGATGCAAGTGATGATAATGGTGAAGATGATTGTATTGTTATAAATTCAATAGAAGAGGACAACCAATTGGAGAAACAAGAAAACAATATAGTAAGTTTGTTGATACATTAGCTAGAAATGAAAAACTAGCTCCTCTTCACATTAGAGATTGGCGCAAGTTGCCACTAGAGAAACAAAAGATGCTTCTTAATTTGTTAAAGGTAAGGAGCAGAACACTTCTAATTAAATAACATTCGTTTCTTGTGAATTATGTGAACACTTATTTTTTAAGAATTTTTACTTTTATTATAGTCAAAGTTCATATTTCCAACAGCATGTGATGCATATAATTTGCAAAATATTGGGAAGAAATGGAGATATTGGAAAATAAGAGTGAAGGAAAAATTTTATGATCCTGATATACCAATTGAAGAGCAAACACGCATTAGGCCTTCAGATAAGCTAGTCTTGGTAGATTAGTATAAGAACTTATTGTTGCAGTAGGATGAAGAATCTAATAAGCTATATGCTGAATATAAACAGCATTTTATAATATAAGGTTATTTCTTTAATTCTTTTGTGACCCTAGCTTCACAACAAGAAGAATGTTGAAAATAGAAAAAAAAAAGATGAATCATGTGACAAGTCAAAGAAGTTTGCTGATATTGAAGATGCTTAAAACTTTCATCCCTGTAGAGAAGATAAAGTACACAAAAATTTTATTTATTTTATTAATTTTCAGTTGTATTAATTTTCTATTGGGTCTATTTGCAGACAAAAGAAAAATAAGAAATACCTTCAAGAGCAGAATTATTTGAGAAATGCTTCTCTAAAAATGGATTTCCATCCGATCCAAAAGTCAGAGAAGTATTGTTAAGTAATTTAATTTGTTATTGAGAACTACTTTTACGCATTGAGTATTTATTTTAAATGGTCTTAAGAGCTATCTCTATTCTTGCAAAACATGAATACTTTTACATAAAAAATTACATGTATAAAATAATGTATTTACAAAATGAAATGAAAGATCGAGCTAGCTATCTTCTTGAAGGTTCAAAGCATATTCATGATCCTAATGATGTGTTTGGACAAGTCATTGAGGAAAGAATTGGTGGAAGGGTACTTATGGTTGGCTTTGGCGTTACCTAAAGTGATGTGTGGGATATAGAACACAACATTTGTTAAAAGACCAAGCTATTACAACATTGTGCAATATGAAGAGAGTATAACCAAGATGGAAGAAATTGTGGAAAATCAAGCAAACAAAATCTCACAATTGGAAGCAAAATTGGTAGGAATTGAGAGGATAGGTCATGTTACTACTTCATCAGAAGTATCAGTTCAATCAATAGGGCATGATAGTACTTCACATGAATTGATTGGAGTACAATCAACGAGACATGGAATCAGATCATCACTTAATCAATGCTCTCCCCAAAATAACCCTCAATCATTGCACGTAAGTTAATTAAAGATTGCAAAAAAGAAATGTCAATTTAATACGTATTGATTAGTGTTTAATGTTAAATATGCCTAAATAATGGTATTTGATAAATTAATTTGTTGTTGTGAAATGTTAATAAAGATTAGTGAATGAGTTTTGATTAATTGTGATTGATGAAATGTGGAGCGGCAAATTGTTAAAGATAATCTCATGGTGATATTTATACTTTTTGACTTAGTTGATATTATTACTTTTTTATTATTGGTTACTCTTTTGATATTTGTTTCTTGATTTGTTGTCAATTGCTTGTTATGTTATTTTCTTGTTTTTTCTTTGATCTTTGGTATAAGTTGGTGAAATTTTAGTATTACTTAATTGTATTGATTTGATGAACAATTTGTTAATATATAGATTGGAGCTACATTTTCTATCAGAAGCAAGTTTGATACTTCAAAAATTGTAAAAACTAGAAATATTACTAGCTTAGACCCAAATCAAGTAGTTGGCAGGCAGTGGCTTGGACCAAATTGGTGTGAAGTTCACATTCAAGTTATTATTGAAAGGGATGAAAAATTGCTTAAACCTTGTTCTATATTGAAAACTATAAGAGATGCATATGGAGCAACAATTGCATGGCCCTGTAATTTGGTAAAGTGTTATCCATTGCTTATATGCACATATTTGTGGTTACTTGTAAAATTTATATAAAGTGAGTTTCGTCATTTCATCTATGCAGGTGGTATGAGAAGAGGAAGATTGAAGTTAATTGGATGCCTTTTGCGGTGCTAAATGTATTTTCAAATGGTCATCAATCAACTAAATGCATTTTGTACAAGTTTAGACTTGTAATTTGACTTTTGACTTGTAACTTCAATTGATCAGTTTAGGAAGAATATATATGGCACATTCTAAGACTTTATTAATTGAAAAAATCAAACTGAACATATCTTCTTTTGTAATGAATAGTTGACTATTTGAGTTATATATATGACTTTTTATATATGTTTAAGTTTTGGTTCAATTAAATATATCTTTTGATAATTTATTCTTCTTGTGAATATATGGCCTTTTGATGAAGACAAATAGAGGGCATTTCTAGTTATATTGTGCTGGCTTGTAAAGTGACACAGTTGATGTGTAGTGACACAAATGAGTGCAGCAAATTTTTCATTTTGTGACACTTAACAGTGTTTAATACATGATTTCTTGACATTTTTAAATTTGACATTAAACATTTAGCGTGACATATTTAAGTGATAAAATTTGTTCAAATTATGGCCCTTAATGTTGTCTCAATACATGTCTTCATGACACTTTACAAATGTTGCATTAAACATTTTTTATGACACTTTTAACTATGGTAATTAGATCAAATTTTGATGCTTAATGCTATCTCAATATGTAGATTTTGCGACACTTTTAAACGTTGCAATTGACATTTTTTGTGACAGATTTAAGTGTTATGAATTCTTCTTGTTGTATCGCTTAATAGTGTTCTCATAGTTACAATTGAAAATTGTATTGAATCACTTAAAAGTGTCACTTTTGTACCATTATTGCCGCACTATTCAATATTATAATAACTTTGTTTTTGTAATGCATTTTAGTGTCACAAAAGCTATTGCAATGGATTTTTTAAGGACACAACTCAGAAGTTCCACAACAGGTTAAGCGCCATAATAACATAGTTATTGTGGCATTTTTCTACAACACAATAGCCCATTTTTCTTATAGTGTTTTTATCATCATTGGTAAATTCTCATTGCTCATTTCTAACCATCTATTCATCAACTAACTTTGTTGGAACCGTCGGCCCTTCACTGACTATGTCCCATAAATCAAAATCCAGGATAACTATGTATTATTGCATCCAATTTTTCCACATAGCATGGTTGGAACTATCAAACAGTGGAGGCCGCTTATACGATTGCTATTCTGCAAAGACATCAAAAGTGTCAGTGTCCATAGGATCTTTTACTAGGGCAGTTACACCACAATATAGAGGACTTAGCTCCAATGCCAATTGGGAATGAATATATGCCTAAAATGGTGGTGAATTAGGTCTAAGGGATTTTATTGCATCAGAAGTTTATTACCCAAAATACTTTTTGGCATTTCACAATAGTATAACTCTTTTGTAGAAAACAACTTAAGTTACTAACTGAAATTTGTAAATACTAGTTTAACTACCAGTCAGACTAATAATAAATAATTAGCAAAATAGAAGTGAAAAGATACTACTATTTATAGAGGTTCAACAAGCCTACTCCTTTGTATAAGTTTTCACTTAGGATTTTGAACCTATTAAATTAATTAATATGTGAGAATATTTTACAAGTAATCACAATAATTTGACAGTAAGAAAAGTAAAAGGATTAGAAACACCCTAATATAGTGAAAAATAGCTTTGCACAAAGAGCTAAACTAGAATACCAGATGAGATAAGGTAGATTCCAGAGCACTATGAAACTAGATGTTTTGTGAATAGGCCCAGGGAAATTTCCGCTAGATTCACTTTCACAACCTCTATGAACTGATGCACGAGTTGTTATCACTCTGTATGACAAGCTCTAGACTCTTCTTCGAAACCAGAATCAAGAGCACTGCAAAAGATTCTAGACAACACTACTCTATTGGTTCTTCACCTAGAGGTCCTTAGAGCAACCAACCAAGTGCTGATTTGTTCTCTTCATGGAGTCCCTCAAGAGCAAGTACAACTCACATCCCTCTTCACCACTAGGTCATTCGAGACACAAACTGTCTTGTCCTCGTCTCCTAAGGTCTGCCAAATGCAAGCTTCCCTTGACCTTCTTCACCACAAGGTCCCTCAAAACCACACATACAGCAAGGAATTAACAACAATTAAGCACAAAACGTGTATAAGAGTATCACACAACTCCTCAAGACACTTAACAAAGTTCTTTCTCGACTAAGTGTTTCTTGCTAAGCAATGTTGCATCATTTCACTTTTATATGCCTATGTCCAATGGCTATAAGTTCTTATTAAGGTAAGTGTCTATTGGAAGTACATAAGGAAACAAGATATTTTAGTAAACATGAATTAGTTCCTTAAATTGCGGATGTATCAATGATTACATCATAATATGATTTCTTTCTAAAGTTATAGACATATGAATCAAGCTAGAATTTTTATGAGATCTTTTAATTATGGAAAGTAAGTTCCAGTACATAAACAGATTCTAGTATATAACACATAAATAGATTCCAACAGATAATATGAAAAGATATTATATTGCACACTTTCAACAAATAATTCTAGGAATGTAATTTTATCATAATCAGCTTGCCTCAAGTAGTGGATTTCAAGCATGGAACATGTTTGATATACGCTTAACACTGATAATGATTGTGAAGTAGAATTATTAATGTTTCGACCATTTTACCAAAAATAAGTATTATATAAATAAATTACTCAAAAACAAATTATTATATGTAGTTGAGTAGCTAATTGATTCAATGATATTGTTCTTATACTTATGTATATATGATATGGTATCGAGCAGTTATTTGATCTAGTGGTATAAATTTCACAAATAAAGCGTGAGGTCAAAGGTTCGAACTCTAACGAATTCTTGATGCACATGCATTGTAAATTAAATATATATATATATATATATATATATATTACATGACAAGAAAACCAGTAAATGTCTTAATTAAAAATTTAAGTTGAGTACCATTCTTGTGAAGATAAGTAATAAGACAAGACAATTTTAGACTTAATGAATTGTAATTTAGTGACTGTTTCTTTAACAAGACTCAATGTCTCAATGGCCTCTTCTCCGAGTTAGTTATTATTAAGGAAGTAATTTTTTTTTATAATTTACTTTAAATTTTTAAGCATTCAATACATCATTATACTGGATATCAACTGACAACAATTCAATTGTCATCAATCCATTGTCTAAAACTTTTCCTCATCTGGTATCTTTTATATTTAGTAATATCAGCAAAACCTCACAAATTTAATAATAAAAGACTAATGAAGAGACATTAATTTTTGAATTGATTGATTTTTCATTCATTACAACTCCAAATAATAAGTGCCTGGTCGACTTGAATTGATCCCTTGTGACAGCACTCATGGTCGATCAGTATCGACTCCATGTGGCAGCATCCGCAGTCGACCCGTATCGATTTCAGGATCAAGCCACGCGTGCGAGTTCTTGTCTCTGGTTGACACGAATCGACCACCGAATCATCCTCTACTCGCTTATCTGGCAGGTTGAATATTTCCACGTTGATGACACGTGGCAGTCGGTATAATTGCTGCCAACAACTTTGACAGATACGTGCCCCTTCTGGCACGGTTATCCAGAAAAACTGGAGATTTAGCCACCTGGCACTGTATCAGATTCTGAAAATGAAATGACTTTCAACCCCCTGACAGGGGGAAAGGACTATCACACCTGATAAGGGTATTTGGGTAAAGTCATGCCCACATAAAACTATAAATACAGCAGGCCCAACTGCGCTCAAGGTAATGCCATTTTACACTATTCACTGCATACTCTCCATATATTCTACTCCACCTAAACTAACTTGAGCGTCGGAGTGCCTTAGCCAGGGGCATTTCGGCTAGTTCACGTGTGTTTGTGGTTACAGATCTCAAGTCCAAAAACACTCAAATTCATCGGAGTACCTGACCTTCCAGCTCGTAGCAGCATCAAACAGTAAATGCCTTATGCATTCAATTATATCCACAAGTAGTTTCTTAGTTTTTACATTTAAATAGTAATTTAAAAAAATTGCACTTATGTAAATAAAAAAAGAAAACGGTATTTGATAGCGTTAAAAATACTTCAATTCATCGAGATTTAAAATGAATAAATTATGTGACCTCAAAATAAGAAACACGTGTGATTGAAAGAGTGAAGGTAATATGAGATTAATTAATAAGAATTAAAATAAACAAATAAAGCTACAGCCCAAGAGCCCTAAGTCTTAACATCGAATACTATGTTCATACCAAGAACATTCACAATTTAATTTATCTTCTTATTTTTTAAAATAATTTCACATGGTGACAACATTAATGGGTAATAAACTAGAATTTTTAAGCATCCTAATCCTATTAATTTGGAGGTATTGTAACTTAGTCAACTCGTTAATCTTGGCAAGTTTTTTTTTTTTTTAATTGGTAAATTATGACTACCACCTCATGATGTTTGATACAATTACGAAAAGGTCTTTACTTTTTGCAATTACAAAAAAAACTCTCTAAAATGACAAACTTAAATTTAGATGGAATTTGAGAAAAATTTAAAATACCCATAACATTAAAATAATTACAAAAATAAAAAATGCTCAAAATTCATTTGATGGCTAAAGTCCTAAATATCCCTCTATGTGTTATGATATCTTAAAATTTTGAATTATTTTAAGTAGAATACATTTAAGATGATTTACTTATGTAATTAAATTTATCTAGTAATATTAAATAATGAAATATTTATTGTTTGAGTGACATTTTAAACAACATTAAACTAATAACTATATCTAGAAAAGTTTAGTTAAATTTAATTAAATTATTTATTAAAGTAGAAATCATATTTAAAGTAAATATATTTATCATTTATTCAAATAATAAATATATCTAAAATAATTAATAAAACTTAGTTAAATTTATTAATTAATAAAAATAATAAATAAAAAATAAAAAATATTAATTTAGAATAAATAAGTAAAAAATTTAAATATATGTATTTTTAACTAAATTATTTATTAATTAAAAAATAATTTTTTAAAATTATATTATATTATATTATTTATTAAAATAACAACCATATCTAAATTAAAGATATTTAAAATAATTAAAATATTTATTTAAATAATAAATCTATCTAAAATAACAATAAATAAGGAAAAAAAATATCAATTAATAAAAATAATAAATAAGAAATTAAAAGTTATATTAATTAAGAATAAATAAGTAAAAAAATTTAAATACATGTATTTTTAACTATATTGTTTATTAATTAAAAAAGATAAATTTTTAAAAATTTAATTATATTATTTATTAAAATAATAATCATATCTAAGTTAAAAATATTTAAAATGATTAAAATATTTATTCAAATAATAAATCTCTCTAAAATAATTAATGAAACTTACTTAAATTTATTAATTAATTCAGAATATAATAAATAAAAATTAAATACAAATATTTTAACTAAATTATTTATAAATTGAAAAAAAAGATAACTTTTTTAAAAAAAATATTCAAACTCTGCCCACCTTCCCCCCTCTCAACCTCCCTCCTTCCCTTCTTCTTCTCGGCTACTGCCATGATAGCAAGCAACAATTTACCACCTCCTTACTGCATGGCTAGGCTGCCACTACCCTGGTAGTGGTGTGTGGCCGAGCAGTATTGCTGCCACCCGCAATAGCAGCACCACAGCGGCTGCTGGCTAGATTTGGCTTATAGGGGATAAGGGGTAGGAAGTTGGGTGTGTCTATATGTATGCATATATATATATATATATGTGTGTGTGTGTGTGTGTGTATCATATATATAATATTATATTATATATTTATGTTTATATATATTAAATATTTATACATATTTTAATAAAAGCATTTTTTATAAAGGTTTAAGGGCATTTTGGTACTTTCAGATAATAAGGTTATTAATCAGATTATTAAAAGGGCAACTATGAAATTTCACACGTCATTTTTAACAGTAATTTTGAGAAATCATAACGACAGCTAATAGTTGGGCTAAATTGTTAAATGGTGACAAATTTGAAGGAAATTTTTATAATTTTTAAAAAAATGAGGACTTTTTTATAATTATGTCAAACCTCTGGGATGGTAGCAGTAATTCTTCTTCTTCTTCTTCTTCGTTTACATTATCACACATTTCCAAGTATTCTAGATAAATAATGGCTGCTAAACATTATAAAGTTTCTTGTTTCACTTCAGGTTGTCATTTAATTTAATTAATAGTGTAAATTCCCAAAAATATATATATTTCTTTTGAATTAATAAAAAAAGAAAAGACGTCCAGCTCATGCCGGTTTCCCCAACAATGTTAGCGTTGACCATTTTACTGCTAAGCACGTTATTAATTAGAAATAAAGCTTTTCTTTCTACCTGCCACAAAATTAGGTGAACTGAGTTAAAATAAAATAAAATCCTATTGGAACATTCAAAATTGCAACCAGAAAATTATGATGCTCACTTGAATAATAGGAGAATAAATTAATTATTCAATTTTTTTATATGATGAGTATAAATAAAGTTATTTATGCCATAGTAAGTTAAATATGGGATTTAAATTATTCAGTATTTGATAGGTATGAATATATTATTGAAATTTCTTTTTTTACCCAAATTACGGCTATATGGATTCAGTTTATAACTAAAATACAAATATAAACGAATGTTTCTAGAGCAAAAATATAATTTATTTTTAACTTTATTTTTATAAATATTGTCATTTTACTTATTTAGATTATGTGAAAATTATTTTATATGTATCACTACATTGTTTCATTTATAATTATGACAAAGTTGAAAAATAATTGTTCATGAATCTTTAATCTCTTTGTAAATATTAAAAATTCTCCTTTTCATTTAGGAAATACTTAATTGATATTTACAAAATGCTTTTGCAAAAGCTTTTAAGAAATAAGTAAATGTTATTAATATTTATCAGAAAAAGTACTACTCGTCAAGTTATAGAGACTATGTAACACAAGTAATAACATTTTATCTAACGATTATGGATATTATTCTTTAATTATATATAAAAAAAATAACTTTTTTAATAAAAAAAGAGTAATGGATCATATTGGATCAGATGTATTTGGATTCCACCTGCATCTAACGAACTGACAGCTCTGTTATACTAAGATTCCCATCCATCTAAGTTCTCAAATTTAGATTTGAGCCCAAAAATAATTAAAACATATATAGTTTTCATGTAATTTTAAATTAAGGTTAATTATACTTGCCTTTTGATCTAAATTAGTTGAATAATTAATTCCTTATCTCATTTGTTCATAATTTTAGAAACATTCCTTTTAAGCTTTCTCCATTACAAAATGAAAATGAACATGAAAATCTTAAATTGACCAACTTGTCATTAATTTAAAAAATAATAAATTAGATTATCAACTTATTAAATAATAATTTTATCCGGTGACTGGACAATATTTATAGTTTGGAGAGAGATGTATTCATAATATTTATATAGTTTAAGGAAAACTTTTTGAATTATAGAAATATTAGTAAATTAATTATAAAATAAAATAAATTTTACTTTTAAATCTAAATCCAAATCGAAATCCAGATTTTATTTAGATTGAAATCCAAGTCATTGACATTCCTAACTAAAATAATGATTATTAAACTGAAACAGTTGGCTCAAAATGGGGATGAGAAATCCCTAAGTAAACGCTGAACCCGTCATGTTCATATTGGCATATTATTATCTGCTAATCCCAAGGTAATATAAACTATTTTACCCACCAAGTACACTGACTCGTGTATTGTTTTGGTAGACATTAGACAATAAACAAATTTTGTGCTGCTACGACTCATGTAATGTTACGAACATTGTAAATCAATTCAACGTTGATAAATGCATGAGGCCCTATCCTGCACTGATTTATAACCTCAGGTCCAGTTTACTTCAGTAGATGTCGAAGGATAAAAGCCCACGTCCAACTTTTTCATCATCCAACTAATTTCAATGTATGCTCTGTTTGAGCTTTGAAATGGAGTCCAATCTATTGCCAGTAACGAAAAAATCCTACACAAATGGCCTTGCAGGATGAGATGTTAAGCTACCCTTAAACCCCAATGTGATCACACTCTCTGAATATATAGGCGTAGAGCCATATATTGAATACCACCACTATATACATTGATTAAATGATGCCACATCTTTAAAAACTTTCCACCATCGCACCAATCAAACAAATGTAGGCTTGATAAAAGAGGTGTTCATTGTTCTCTATATTTATGATTACCTCGATAATATATCATTTATCAAATATGAGAAAATACTTTAATTATCATGATTCAGAATTACTGTAGGCTTTATTACTCAAGCAAGCAATTTAAACTGCTACATCCACAAACACGCCTACGTACAAGACAAATTTGTTGGATTGTGGAAAAGTTTGGCATATCCAATTTCAATTTCAGGATTCTGCATATTGTATTACTAACAAATTTTAAATATCTATTCTATTTATCCCTTTTTATTATAAAATATTTTGGTCATTTTAAAATTTATCCTAATATTATCATTCTTCCAATTAAACAATGAATATAGTTATCCACTTTTGCCATTCATCTAATCCCATAAAGTAAATACAATATAAAAAAAAAATTATCCTAATTGTTGACTCTATTCCTCATTTCATCCCCTCGCTTTACATCCTATATTACAAAGGAAACAAGCCCTCATAGAAACTTGATCAATTTACACCCATGGGTTGGGCATTAATAAGAACTAGCACTCAATACATACTCGATATGTGTGCATTTAATAAAAATAAAAATTAATGATATCTAAACAACTTGAAAATAATTCCTATAATAGAGAAAATAATTAATCATTTAACACCGTTGCCAAACTCTTCCATGTATCTTTGAAAAATAAAAACAGCATAAATAAAAGTAAAAGGAATAGTTTAAATGGGAGAAATCATAACTACAAGAAAAAAATTGAGAAAAATAGAAATATGTATAACTATTTATAGCCTATATGAAACTATATATTATGTAATAGTGCTAAGGGGAGGGGGAAGGAGGATAGTGAGATTGTAGTTATTTTATATAGATATGGGAATTAAAAAAAAAAATTGAGGATATTTTAGAAAAGACACTTGAAAACATACCAAAAGAAGGTAGGCTCTTTATTAATAGTATAAATAGTTAGATAGCTTCAAAAACTACTTGTTTCTCACTGTGCGTTTAAGGAAATTTATGTGAGAGTTTTTATTTTTGAAAAAGTAATTAATTTAAAAAATGCAGGAAAAGTGGCCAATAATAAAAATTAACAATGTTTGAAAATTAATTTGGAAATAGTAAAAATAAAGGAGTGAGAATGTTTAAAAAGTGAAATTTAGCTAAAATGACATTAGCTTTACACATAAAGTATGAGGTTGGGATTTAAAACTCACAAATTATTGACATACATGTCTATGAACAAAAAGAAGACTTTAAACTTTGAAGGAAGATACACTTCAAAAAAATTAGTGAAAACAAAGTTATCGAATATAAAATGCACATATTTATTAAAAAATCAAAAGACGTAAAAAAAGCCACATCTGAGAAGACTTCCAACATTTACTCCATTTTAACTTTTTTGAATCAGTCGTTAAACAAGGATTCTTTTCAACCACTCATTTTATTTTATTTTTTTTCCTCGCTCCAACAAAAAGGGCAAGCTCAAAGTAAAGTTCTTCCAAACACTCTCTGAGGCATAAGAATTAAGTTCGAAGGAAACATAAATTAGTTAAGTTTTGGGCTGCGCAATTTAGGACAAGATCACCAAAACAGTTGTTGAAAACAAGGGGCATACAGCTGCGTTCATCAATGACAGCTATTTGGTAATAAATAGGGCCTGGGTACATGAACCTCACTTGCTTTTGCTTAAATCCAGTCTTTGTGAAATGAAGGATTGTTTGCGCAACTTTGTAAACACTGAAATGTTCAACAGTTCCACAATACTATACTGAGTTTGCCAGTATAAACAATAATATTGATTGATTCATAAGATACATCCACTGCGGTGGTAGGTTTCTTAATCACTTTTGTGGTTGAGAAGAGGTGGTTATCATGGACTCAAACTTGATGGTATATTATATCACTGTATAGATACGTAAAGGATTTGTCCGTACCATGAATGAAGATGAAAGCCCTAAAACTTGTAGGCATTTCTGTTCTCATGGTTGAAATCAAGATGTGGATTTTAAAAGTTGCAAGTATGTAACCACCAAGCAACAGAAGAAAAGACCAGCCTGTAAAGCAAGCATGTGCAATTGCAGTAGTGAAGCAAAATTTTGCATTTCCAGTACCCTGCAAATTTTTGATCAAGTAATAAACAATTTTTAGTTTGTGACTTGTTTTGTTGTTAAATATTCGAGAACACGTTATGAATATCAATCTGCATCATACTGGTACATACACTCCAAAACCCATAGATTGCACAATACAGGGCTAACAAGCAAAACCTCGTTAACAGATAGCGCTAGCAGATTGAGTGAGGACTAAATCAAGATATTCAACACAACTACCGAAAACGAGAAAGTACTTCTGACTTCAAAGTACCTGAAACTTAGGAGTTATTTTCTCAACATGATTTTCCTTCTTGACTGCAAATGGATATGAAATTTGGAGTTTTGCATTACTTAGCTTTCAAGTTAAACTTTTTAAACCAAATGGCAGCACCCCATCAGAAGTAGCCACCAGTGGATAGTGAAATTTTCGAACGCACAGCTGTTAAATATGCTGAAGTTTTTTATACAACTTATCACCGACAGATGAGTATTATTAACTTGTGTATTGAAGGATGGCTATATATTGAAATTCAGGATTCTTATTTAGTTAAATCCTCTCCTGATCCTTCTGGAATATATTTGATTTTAAGAACTAAATTGAAAATCTTGTCGAACGTGATCCAGATGTTTCAACAATACAGTGAAGTTCCTTGACAAATCAGTTTATTATCAAACAGTATGCAATTATATCCTTGCACAGGTTATGAGCTTAATACATTCTCAGAGAAAATAGACAATAGCAAAGATTTTCCTTTGGTAAAATTAATGCAATCCACATTAATTATATGTCGTCGTAATATATGAGAGTTAACACGAAGGAAGTGGGTATGAGAAAAACATGACACCATTGAATTTTGAGTCCAGCTGCAATAATCCGAATCGGCATGACTCTAAGAATTAGAGACAGATGAACTCACTGAATGATAAAATTTTTAACATTGAAGAGACTGCCACTTAAACAAAGGCCAAAATGTATGACTAACGGCAAAATCAGGAGTAGGATGTTCGCAAGAAAAAACTATCAGGAAAAATTCCTTAAAAAATCAAATACTGCAACGAAGTAACCACAGCGAAGTTGGCAAATATGTTCTTAAGTGAAAATAAACAAACAGCTATGCTAAGTACACACATTTAACTAACAATGAAATTACTTGCCAACAACCATAAGCCACCCACATTTGGAGATAAATCTTCCACACTAAAAGTAAATCCATAGGTCTTGCAAATGGATTTATGACATTGAAAAATTTAATGCAGCTCAGAAAACAGATGAGCAAATATATCAAGTCTCTGATCATTACTGACTAATCGAACACAAAAAGTCAAACAATAATGAGAAGGCATATTCTGTATGTTCCTGAACTAGGCATAAAATTGAAAATTTATCAAATTTATCTTTCAATATACAGCTGTCTAGCAAAAACATGGAGCCGCACACTTCTGCCTGCTTTGGATGGGCAACAGAAGTGTAAGGGGAAGGATCTTGTCAGGATGAATTGTAACAGTACAGTACAGCAAAGCATTTCAAACGACACCGGAGTGCCATAAACTAGAAGACTAAGTTCTAATAAAGGTCGGATGTGGGGGATCCTCTTGAGAGATAAATATGCCACATCTTTTAAAAAATTCCCAAAACTAGAGAAGGAAGAAACATCGATCTTAAAAAACTGAGTTGATTTCTAATAATAATAGAAATAGCAAATGTTACACCAGTGTTTCAGGTGAAAATCTAAGTGCAGTTAGTTAGCCTGAGAAGATCACAGTTCTCAAATTTAAAACCATTTTATTTTTTTGGTTAAGCAAGATGCAAAGATTAGAACGAATAACATATGGGACAAAATCATGAATAACAATATCTTCATGTATTAAAATAGGTGATCTATATAAGCACATGGAGCTGATCCATTACAATATTAATGTTGAGAGATCAGTGGTTCCAGATATCTTAAATAACTTATAGGTTTGATGTATTGGCCATGATAGAAGTCAAAGATGATGCCTAGCATCTATTATATGAAGGAGTTAATATGAAAGAAATGCTAGAATTGCAATATGATGTAATCCCCTCTTAAACATCTCCCAAAGAGACAAAGACTGTCACACTCTTTCACAGAGATAGCACATAAATTTAACACATAGGATATCCATATGGATGCACAGAGAAAGAAAAGAATGATTTGCTTCCAGGAGAAAAAGTTATTTCTGTGGGTTTATCAGTCAGTGACTTGTGTTCAGCATGATTAGCTGATCTCTAACCATCATAAATTACTTTGTAGAAACAACTTTGTTGGAGGTGAACGGAAAAAGGTTAACTTTACTTAGCATCTGTTCATGGTAAGTAAAAGAGTGCTCATTCATGCAAAATTCTCTATGAAGCATATTAGTATAACCGAAACCAAAGGATAAAAGAGACAAATATGATTCAATCTATGATGCATAGACGCACAAAAAATTGCCCCCAGCACAAATAACATGTTTGACAAATTGAAAAAATAAGAAAAAGAAAAAAAAATGACATGCCTGGCCACAGCGGGGATCTTTTTAATTTTGCAGAGTTTAGAAGCTAATAAATAATTACCAAATTGTAAATTCTCATAGCATGAATAACTTTGAAATCAATGGCTTGGACGTGTTCAGGGATGCAACTGTATAATTTTTATTGATTATAGAATGGAAAATCTAATAAACACAAAGGTGAATTCCTTTTCAACTTGAAGATCTTCAAAGCAACAGGAAACACAGAAACCATAAAGGTTTCTGCATCATAATTAATGCATCCATAAGAAAAGTGGGGGTCACTTGACACCTACAGATGCTCCATGAAGAGACAAGCCAACAAATGGATTTTCAATTGGTGCAGTGTTAAAACCAACACAGGGAAAAATAGTGAAAGCATTCCAAAAATACACAAGCAACAATATCACCAGATGGCAGAATTTTAGAGACAAATGAAAGTAACTTCATCAACGTCCTGGAGGTAACCAAAATGCAGGATGGTCAAAAGTGTTTGGGTGAGTGCATTAGACAAAAAGAATAGCAATCACAGCAAGTACTGATTCAGGTTACCTATACTTTCAAACAGTATTTCAAGGCCGAAAGATTTGGAATTGTGATCATGTGCTGTTTCAATACTGCACCCAGTTGCACTGATTAAATCTGCAATTACAGAAACCATACTATATCCAAAGTGTGTTGATATTTTACATATCTAAATGATTCCTGAGACTAGACAACCAAATAAAGGAAATGAAGTCACAGCAGCAGGCTCAGTTCATGGATGAACTTGAATTAAAGTGGTAGTTCTTGTCTTTGAATAAGCAGTACAATGAGAAACTGAAATCTGAAGGGCAATAAAGTTTTTGATAAATATGAGTAGTAGTTAATGCCATATGGTCTACGAGTGATTTAGCTATATCCACATATATAAGCACTTCAGTTATTACAAGATTTGCAATTTCCTCCAAATTATGATGCAAAGAGTTGATGCGCATGTGGGAGAGCAATACAGATTTAAGAGTTAAAGATGCAAAAAGCAGGATTCTAGGAAACAGGAATTTTGTGAAAAGTTGGCCAGCTTGGCCATGCATAAAAGGGTCATGTCATTTCTAAGCTACAATTCACTTGCTTCATAGAAAACTTACATTATCATAGGCAAATAACACATCTATGATGATAAACATGTTCAACGGGTATGCAAAAGTGACAAAGTTGCTTTGATAAAACCATGCCTGTCTTTTGGAGCAAATTGGATGATTGGGCCGAAATGATTTTAGAGAAGACAATGCTATTGCTTTGTTATTGCTGCTGGAAATTAGTTTTGAGGCTCACATCAATCCTCAGAGAGCCACACCAGTTTCTGAAAAGACTGGGGATAGAACTCGTCAGTTGTTGAATCTTTTGCCAGAAAAGTTGTGGTTGCACCACAGTAAGATTAAACTTGCATGGGAAAAAATCTTTTTACAAGCTCATGTTCGTCCTACCATAACACATCTACAAGTGTAAGATTCTGAAGTAAACGTTTGGTTCCCTTTCTTAAGTGTGCAGATGGTGTTACATATCACCAAGAGAAAAATTTTGCTTGACATAACCCCTTTCAACTCAGACCGCACTTGTTATATCTCTAATTGGAGACTCAAATGGTGCACGTAACAAGTAAGGTTTAAGATTAGACAGTTACTAAAACACCTTGTCTTGGTCTCATATATTACATCAAACTAGTTTAGCTGAGAAAAGCTCTATGTAGGATGATATTTACAACTTTGCGAGATTGAGGGATTTGTTCTGGAGAGGCAGTATACTTGCAGAAAATTCACAATTGCTCGCTCATTTCTCTTATACATGCGAGCATTTAGACAATTACCCAAAAATGAAAAATATAGCACAAGAATCTAGCTTGATTATCCACAATGTTCATAAAGTTTCTCCCACATGTGAATTAAGCAATCATGACCAACCCAGCCCTACACCATTGCACTTTAAAGATAAAATTTACAGCCATGGAAAGGACCAAAGAACACACTAATAAACACAATTATCATATAGTGATAGAGAACCAATATCATTACCTGCATAAGATATGATTAAGACGCCCTTCAATTCTGCAGAATCACATAACAATAATCGTTAATGCTCTTGTCAACATTACAGACCAAACACATATTTAAAGTCTGCAGAACAGTTAGGCCCTGTTTGGATTTATTTTCAAGTTTATTTTCACTCAAATTCACAATTTCAAAATGACCTATCAACTTCTCCTTTTTTCATCAAAACTCAACTCATTTTTATCACAAAACATATTTCCCAAACACCTATATATATATATATACTCCAATAATTTATGTATATTCTTTCTCTATATTTAATAATCAATAATATTTATATATATATATATTCTCTCTACATATTTATTATTTAACATAATCATAAGACTTTTCCGATTTGAAAATCAATAAAGTTAAATCCAAGCGAAGTAGACCTGATCATCTAGTCAACTATGATTTAATTCATCTTTTTATATTGTTGTTTGTTTGTGATAATGCATTATTTGGGAGTGTGAAGTTATGTGGGTTTGAGTTATGGGTTTTGGTCTAGCAAGTTGAGACGTGTCCATTCAAGTTGAAAAAGTTAGGGTTGAATTTAAAATTAAGGAGAGAGCACCTTAGATTTATTAAGGTAATCTTCCACTCAGTTTATTAAGTTGACTAACTTGTGGCCTATTGGCATAAATTTTCTATATAATGTGGAAGGTCGTGAATTTAAATTTAAAAGAATTTAAACACTTAATGTAAATACGTGTTTAAGTTAATATCAAAAAATAAAAATATAAAATAAAAGAAGTAACCCTCCGCTAAAACCCTTTCAATACTTAAATTCTATCAAAGAAAGGAATGAGGTACATATACTGGTTGAGAGCAATTCGACATAGTATAAGTAAACTTGAGTCATAAATGAAGTATAATATTGATAGTAGGGAAAATCAGTTGAGGAGTGGGAATGAAAAGACGAAATTGCCCCTATGAAATATGATTTGTTTTCTTTGTTAATATTATTGTCCATTTGGAATAAGTTTAATAATCAACTATAATTTAATTTTTTTTTAATATCCTTGTCTCTGTTGAATAAATTTAATTTCTTTATTACTATCTTTGTGGAATAAGTAAATGCATCCATAAATTCAACTTGGCAATGTCTACAGTCGCTTCTATTGACTATTAACCTCGTTTTCGCATTTGAGTAAAAGAGAAGAGTTGGAGGAAATTTTCCACCTACTTTTACTTTTTCTGAATTTAGAAAAAAATAAAAGCAGCCAAAATCCAGAAGCACCAATGGTGTAGTTTTTTACACATCTGATTTTACTGTGAATATTTCAAAATTGCGTCAAATATTTATTCACCTTACAATAATCCAAATTTACTCCCATTAGAAAAAGAAAAAGAAAAAGAAAAAGAAACCTAATTCTTCACCAACTCAATTATCTCTCATCTCCATTTCTTCCCAACTCGTTTTCTTTTCTTGTTCTTCGTGGCTAAAGGTTTGCAAGTGGTTACTTTAGATTGGTGGGAATGGCCAAGTTGGGTAGGCGGTTTCTGTTTCTTTTTCTTTATTACTTTTCAATAAACTTGCAAGGCTTGGTCATGTATTAGGTGTTTTTTGAAAAATATTTTGGATAAAAATGTTTTACGAATTATAATTGGGAGTTCAAGTTTGGGCTTGATGAGCATATTTTTCTATTAAAATATTCTCAAATATCTATCAAAATTTTTTATCAAAATATTTTTAAGGAATAATTACAGTAACTGTCCCTGAGGTTTGGGATAGTAACAAAAACTATCCCTCGAGTTTGAGAAATTACATATACATTCTCTAAGGTTTGTTGTTGTCTAACAATGAAATCCTACTGTTAATCAAACTAAAGGAAAATCCTGACGTCATTGTTGACTTTTTTCAAAATTTCAATTTTATCCTTTAGTTGACGGCTTCAGTCCATTGACTATTTTTTGGGACCAACATGCCATTGTGTTATTTTGGCAATGTGCCCATATATGCGGGGATGTAGTTGTAACATAATAAACATACAAGGGGGATCAAAGTAATAAACTAAAATAATGCTTAATCTTATCCTTGGAAATATAACTTAGTAATCAATTAAAGTAATTAACCCAATTAATTAATTAATTTTTTTAATTAAGTAATCATGTTTTTTTGAATTATTTTATTAACTAAGATTAATTAATTAAAAAATTATAATGTATAGAAGATTAGAAATTTATGATATTAAAAGAATACAATCAACCCCTTCAGATTACTTGAACTTTTCATATAGCCCCCCATAAATTTAGTTATGTAATATATAAAACCTTCAGTATTTTAAAAACCTACAAGCACATCCCCTATGGAGCAACATAAATATTTCAAAAGCACCAAGCGACACACCACAAATCAAACCAAACCAACATTACAATAAACATGCATTTAGCCTTACAACAATAAGTAGAACATTCAGTTTTTCAAAATACATAGATTAGAATCACTGCAGCTAAATAATTGTTTACAAGCTACACAAAAAATATTGAATTGGTTCTTCACATGGAAATGACAAATATATGAGTTAGTGGCAATACAAAAATAAGAATATTTTTCAACCTAGATTAGTCCCTTCATCTGCAGCACTAGCAACTCCATCACCAGCTCCGGTAACTCCATCACCAATGCCAATAACTTCATCACCACTAGTAGCAATAGTAACTCCATCAACAGCACCACCTCTAGTAGCAGCTCCATTATTGCATCTAACGTCATCAAATCTCCAACTCCACTTGCACTCCCAACAATTAACTCCACAAGTTCGTCAACTGTTGCATAAAATCCATCATCAAAAACAATATCATCTTCAAAGGCAACATAACCTTACAGAAAAATATTACAATTAGCTCCCTGAGTAAATAAAATACTTATATAAAGAACCTTAATACAACTTGTTACATTGCATAAAAGTTATATTCATCTGACATCAAAACTTAAAACATTGCAATTAGCCCCATGCCCATTACATATGTCAAGAAAAAGAACCCTAAACATTTTCTAATTGATTGAAATCTCATATTCAACTAACATCACACTTTAAAACATTATAATAAAATATTTTACAAAAAGAGCCTTAAAGTATTTCATACATTATTACACAAAACACAAAATCACAATTACATTAAAATATTACATTTACCCCCCCCCCAAGAACTTAGAATCATTATATAAACATCCTCAGACATTGCACTGCACTCAAGTTCAACAAGAATATAATTATAGAATATAACAAATAGCATCATATATCCTAAAAACTATAACTAAAAGAACCTTAAATATTTTTAGAAATAACACAGTTTAAAGCAGCAGCAGTATCTTTTGTCTGTCTGTCATAATAGTCTAGGGTATATCTGGACTAAAACCTCCAATAAATTCCTTCAAGCATCTGAAAAAGAACCCCTAAGAGTCTTGCTTTCTGTCTCCACCACACCAAAGCAAAAGCTAAAGGATAGAACCCATTGTTCCCATCTAAACCAACTACAGCTAAAAGCATACCACCAACAAAAAGAAAACCTATACAACAAGATTTTTAGAGTCTAAAATTTCATATTTTTGTAAATATAGCCAAATCAAGCAAATAACTACCCACATTCATCAAATCATCATACCAAAATCATATTTAAAACAAAATCCTACTGTAATGCATTCTTGCAAAATCCTAGGCATATAATTCACAATAATAATGCAAAAAAACCAATTTTTGCATGATATATGAAGATTCAAAACAAAATTAACTAAAAGAAGTGAAAAATTGGATGAATAGTTACTTTTAATTTTCACTATAAATTTAAATTAAAAATTTTCCACGTTCATTTATATTTTTTATTTTTGTTCGGGTTGTTACAATTCCTCCCCCCTTAAAAGAATTTAGTTCCCAGATTCTCACCTAAGCATTGGAAAAGCTCGGGATGCTGCTGGCGCATGTAATCTTCTCACTCCTAAGTTACCTCTTCTACATTATGGTTGTACTACAACACTTTTACTTTAGGAATCCTTCAATTCCTATGCTCTCAAAGCTTCCAGTTTAGAATATGAATCGGCTACTCTTTGTATGTTAGGTCTCCTTACAATGGTATACTTTTATGAGAGATGACATGGGAGCGATCAAGGTAATACTTTCAAAGCTGTGATATATGGAAGACGTCATGTATTCTTGTTAGGCCATGGAGTAGTACTAGATAGTAAGCAACTGGTCCAATTCTTTCACTAACTTCATAGGGACCAACATATCTTAGGTTAAGCTTTCCAGCCTTCTCGATCCTCTAAACACCTTTTCTTGGGGATACATTGAGAAATACTTGGTCACCAACTTTGAATTCCAAATGCATTCTTCGTTTATCCACATAACTTTTTTATCAATCCTAAGTAGCTTTCATCCTCTGTTTGATAGTCTGCACTTTCTCAATTATCTTATGAACTAATTCTTGTCTTATAGTTCTTAGAGATTTATCAGTGTTACTTTGATATTCCTCAAGATCCTAATGCAATAGAGATAGACACTTCGTGCCATATAATGCTTCATACGGAGCTATCTAGATAATCGATTGGTAACTGTTACTGTAAGCGAATTCTATTAGAGGAAGGTATCAATTCCAATTTTTACTGAAATCCAAGACATAAGCCCGTAGCATGTCCTTTAATACTTGGATAACCCTCTTTGACTATCCATTTTCTGGGGATGAGCTGTAGAGCTAAACTACAATCTTATTCCTAAATGCTTTTGTAGACTTTTCCAAAGTATAGAGGTGAATTTTGGGTCTCGATTAGACACGATACTAATGGGAATCCTATGTAATCGGATAATTTTCTTAGATATAGAGATATGCTAATTTCTCAACTCGATAATAAAATCCCATCAGTAAGAAATGGGCAGACTTGGTTAATCGGTCTACTATCACCTATATACTGTTATACCCACCTCAAACTATAGGGAGATCTGTCACAAAGTCCATGGTGATCTATTTTCATTTCCAATCTGGAATCAAAAGCGGCTATAGGACTCCTGACGGTCACTGGTGTTCTACTTTTACTAGTTGGCAAGTCATGCATCTCTACACATAATCAATCACGTCTTTTTTCATTCTGTTCCGCTAGTAGTGCCTTTTGAGATTGTTGTACATTTTCATCCTCTAGAATATACTGTGTATTTAGTTTAATGTGCACCATTTAGTAGTCTTCTTTTAAGCTTCTCAAGTACACATATACGTTGGCAAAATAGTAAAACATCATGATCATCAACATTAAACTCTAATCCCTTAAAACCAGAGTTGGTTTTCTATTGCTTTAGAATCCTTTCATCTTCCATTTGGGCCTTTCGCAATTCATCATAAAACTCAGGCTAAATACCAAGCTCTACAAGCCACGTGTAGTATTTTATTATTATAACTTTTTGCCTTTCTTGATCTTCTCGAGCTCTCCTTCCCTACACACATGAGAGCTTGCCCTTTTGACTTAGTGCATCCGTTACCATATTAGCTTTTCTCATATGAGAGGTGATGGTACGATCATAGTCTTCGAGGAATTCCATCCATCATCGTTGCCACATATTTAAGCTTTCTAAGAGTGTAGGTGTTTCAGACTTTAGTGATCAGTGTAAACCTAAAAAATTTCCCTGTACAGATAATATCTCCATTTTGCCAAGGTAAAAATTATTGCCGCCTACTCTAAATCATGGATGGGGTAATTTTATTCATGTGTCTTGAGATTCCTTAAGGCATACTCAATTACCTATCCTTTTTGCATCAATACACTTCCAATCCTTCAAGAAGAGCCAAAACTGGCGCTGAAGTTAATTGTCTTTTTAACTTTTGAAGCTCTGCTTACACTTCTCATTCCAGTTAAAATGCTGATCCTTTTGAGTGAGTTTAGTAAGTAGGTTTGCCAACTTAGAGAAGTTTTGTACTAATTTGCAATAGTACCCAGCAAGTCCTAAGAAGCTTCATACTTCAATTATATTGTCTAGCTATTTTCAGCTGGCTATTGCCTCAACTTTTGTAGGGTCAACTTCTAGCCCTTCTTCGGATATGATATGCCTAAAAAAGGTTATAGTTCTAATCAAAACTTATATTTGCTAAACATAGCATACAACTTATGCCTTTGAAGAGTCTCTAAGACTAAGCTAGATGAGTGATGTGTTTTTTCTCCATCCTAGAGTACACCAAGATGTCATTGATGAAAAATACCATGAATTGACCTAAGTAGGGATGAGGGATTCGATGCATCATGTCCATGAATGTTGCAGGAGCATTAATCAACCCAAATGGCAACATGATGAACTCATAATGACCGTATCGAGAGTTAAATGCCATTTTTGGTATATCCTTTTTCCCAAATCCTCAATTGGTAATAACCTTATCTTAAATCTAATTTTGAGAAAATCATGGATTCTTGCAACAAATCAAACAACTCTTCTATATGGGGTAGATGATACTTGTTTGTTACAGTAACCCGATTCAATTCTCAATAATATACACACATCCTGAGTGTTCCATTCTTTTTCTTGACGAATGACACTAGTGTTCCCCACGGGGAGGTGTTAGGTTATATGAATTGTTTCTGCAGTAGCTCCTGCAATTACTTCTTTAATTCTTTCAATTTTGCAAGCACCATGCCATAAGGAGTCTTTGAGAATGGCTTTGCCTCAAGAAAGGTGTGGATAACAAATTCTACTTCATGATCAAGGGGTAGTGAGTCACCTATACAAAACTATTACAACCAAAAGGGATGATATTAGAACATTTATGATACAAGAAGCCTCAATAGTTCTCAACAATATCTATTTACATTAGCCAAAATTATGTACACTCTATACTGTCGAGCCCACTCCCATGTGGCTCCTGCGAATCCTTATTTGGGGAAAAGAATGAAAGGAAATAATATAGCACTGTAAGTTCAAATAACTTAATGAGCTGAAAATAAATAAATTATCATCGCACACAAAACAATAACATTAAGCACTAAAGCTGTGAGTAATAATCAAAATGTTCATAGGGACGCAAAATACATTTCTAGCATAGAAAACTACTGACAGTTGAAGAAAATCAAGCAATTATCATTTAGCAAACATTTTCACTAATACGTTGTTGGTGATTCTCCTACCCTGTCACTCCACTTTTGAAAATGTGAAAATTTTTGTTCTTTCAAGTTTCGAGTGATATCGGCTTGGACAAGCAAGCAAGCATTGGGCATGGCTAGCCACATGCCTCTACCCCATTTGTAGACAACTACCTCTAGTTGGCTAGGATACTGGGTCATATGTACATCGTGTACGGGTATTAGCCAAAACATCAGTCACCGTCGATCCATTCTACTTGGTTGTCTTTCGTAACCAATCTCAAAGCCCACCCCCAAGGGTATTACTTATATTCATGTAGATCATGTAACATGTCTAATAATATTTTAATTACATTATGATTTTGCCATGACAACAAGCAAATAGTAACCAGCGCATTTCAAGACAACAGTCATGGTAATATTAGAAAATGTATTTCAAAATCCATTTTCCATGTGCAATCACCATTTTTAGGTGATATAACATGAATCATAATCAAATAGGAGCTGTAATGGCGTAAGGGGCAATGTGTGGTGAACTTTCACAAATTGTTAATTTCATCAAAACCTATATAGAAGTGATTTTTAGTTCAAGAAATTAACAACTCAAAATAGGTGAGGAATTCTACTAAGAATAACTCAGGAATGATAGATAAGGATAAGAATGGTCCAAAAAAACTACTTAGAGAAACACAAGGATACCAAATCTGTGTTACATAGATGAACGACAACTTTCAGTAAAGAAAGGGTCAAACAAAACTGATATACGTATTAATATAATTACACAAGATAAGAAATCACATCAAACAAGATTGAGAACTTGGATAGTAATAGCTCAAGAGTTTTAGGTAGAAAGAACAGTTCAGATAGCCGATTAGATTCAACGTCAGAGCCAAAGATTAACATAGAACAAACAAGTATCAACTATTGAATCTTAGTGCAAATAGAACCAAACGGCAAGGCATAATAGCAAACATTTATGTTTTTTCCCCAGCAAAGAAAGCTAATATAAACTCACTTGATACTCTTGTGATAATAACTCCCTATGCCTAAGTAATGTCTTTACCCTTCTCACCTGATGTCATTAGACACAATATAAGAAAATTGATTCCAATGGCATTACATTTTTTATCTTAATTTATATTGGGTTTTAGTGTTTTAGGAGCGTTCCTATACATTATATCTACAAATAGTTGATCAATAGGGATGTGGCAGCTTCCCCGTGGTTGTATATAGTGCTACTATAGCTCTTGGTATTAGCACAATTAATTCGTTTAATTCTAACAATTATGTTTTTAAAATAATTACTACTGTAAGCTTATAAGTTTAGTCCTTTTGATAGTGCCGATTAAGTTCACTTACTTTAATTAGGTTCATACCAACCTAAAGTGAATTCTAAATTTTATAATTAAACTTTATAATTAGAGTCCTACCAATAGAATTATTTTAGCCAATTCAACGCCCCATGCAATCTTAATTTAACTAAGGTTTCAATTTAAATCAATTTAAGGTAACTAAATTCGATAAAAATCAAAATTTACCAAATTGGACTAAGTTTAAGTCCAATTTCTACCCAAAAAGTTCAAAATGAAATTCTAAAATTTCTATCTATAGTCGTTGGAGTACCACCATCCGTCGTTGTCTACTATCGCTGTCCGCCACTGGAGTGCAACCTAACCTACCCAGAGACACATCTCACTGAGCCTAAGCGAACCCCTCTAACAATTTCTTTTTCCTCACCTTTCTTGCCGGCAAATTGCACCAAAAACAGCTTTCCCGCCACCGTAGTTGTTTACCTTCAATTCTTCCTTTGTCAGTCACCAAACTCTAAATTAAAGCTACTGTCATGTTCCCTGCATCAAACCCTTCACCATCCATCTCTTATATCCTAGTTTCAACCAGCCAAAATCACTAACCCACCACTACTGACCACCTTCAACCAGCAGCCACCAAATTATCCCATTTCTCCAGTTATTTCTGGAAAATTTTGGCATGGGCTTGATCATTGTGAGGTAAGAAATGCATTTATCGAGTTAGAATTAAGTTTTAAGGTGAAATGAGAGCAAACCAAGCACGAGAGAGGTTGGGTGCAGTTTTGAGAATTTGATATATTTTCGTCCTTCAATTATATATAAATCAAATTTTGCTTAATTGCACTAGGCCCCCCAAGATTTTTCCACCGCTTTCATTGCCTCCCCTCAACTCTCAACCACCTTATAGATTGACCCCGTTTTTCACTTAATCTCCAATCTTTCGTTTTTTACACATTAACCCTATTAACTTTTGAATTTCTAACAATTAAGTCTATCTAGGTTAATTTTTAGGTCCTCCCAGTTTTTATTAATCTTATTAAAACCATTATTTGCTTTAAATTTTATTTAACTGAGACCTAATCCATGTTTGTATTATTTATCTTCCTAAATATTTTAATTAATTTAATCCTTTAATCTTCACTCTAAATTTAAATTTTAAATTTTCCACTTTCATTTATATATATTTTTTTGGTTCAACGTGTTACATTATCCTTGATTTAAAAATAAAAATAAATAAAAAGATATTAAAATATAATATGTATTGAAATTAAAAGATAATATATAGAAGTATAATAGATATAAATATGCCAATCCTGTACTTTATGAGTTTAATAATGAAAAAGTATATAAAGGACAATTCAATTTAATAGCCCAAAATATACATGGAGCCATTTAATGGGATGGAGCCAAAAAAAAATAAAATTTTATGATTAATATCAATTATTTTACTATAATGCACCCTTAACATATGAGCAAAATCTTCCATCAATTGCTTATATAGATAGTAGATTAAATATATTATATTATATTGCCAACTAATCATAAAAAAGTAAGATTATGATTTCACATTTTAAATTTAACAATTCAAATTAAATATATTTATTCATCTTTTACATAAGGTATGTATAATCATGATTGCACCATAAATTACTTCTAATATAGATACATAAGAAAGAGCCCTTGGACTTAATTGGATCATTTCTAAGATTAAAAGGAGGTAAAGTATAGAATTGAGTGCAGTGAGGAATGATGTTGAGTTGAATTAAATTCAGAGATATCAAGCAAAATTTGCCCTAAAAATAATGCATCCAATAGAATATTTCCTTAATAGAGGATTAAAGAATAAATAATGTGTATATACTGAATATAAAACGTTCAGGTAAGATTCTTTGGAGGATTATGGGGAAATGAAAATGCATGCGAATTAGTGAACTGCAAGTTTGATCAATTGATAACGATTTGAAATGTAGAGACACACGATAAGTCACATAATCCTTCTTCTTCTAATGTAGCTCTAGCATTGTGATCGCGATCTAGTGAATTAAAAGTGGAAACATTGCTATAAGACGGCTTAAAATTTTTTAATTCACAACCTAAGCTTCACTAATTCACGAACTTAATTTTACAGGAAGAGATTTAAAAATTACTAAATCTTGATTTAAATTTTTTAAAACCGTGCTTTACATTATTAAATTGCACTAAATCTTACTCATTTATTTATTTATTATTAAAATATAAATATTTATGTTAAATTATATTATATATAAAATAGATGTTAAAAAAAAAACCCCATGCTCAACCCAATGACCTCACCCCCAATTTAAATCGAAACTCTTGAGTTTTAAAAGTTAAAATTCATTTCCTCTTTCAACTTATAATTTTTAAAAATAAAATTATCAAGACTCAAAATTCAAATCCTTTAAACTTAAACTTGAATTGAAAAAATGACAACAACTCTTTGATATCTTTTTTATTTTTATTTTTTTAATTTTTTTAACATTCATGAGTCAGGTATGAAATTAGTGTTATTTCCTTTGCAATAAATTATTTCTTGTTCTTGAACAATGAGATTCTTATCTTCTAATTTAGGATTTTTTTTGTTTCTCTAATTTTTAATTAACATTTGAGTCATCAATGTTAAGATTTTGATTTCCATTTTTTTTTATTGAATTTTCAAACATGTTTCTTTCATTTTTGTCTTTTGGATAACTAATGCAATTCATGAATTCGATGTATATCACATTAGTCTAGTAAATAGAAATGGGAATTTATATGGGGTTGGATTGAATCAATTAGTCTTTTGTTTATTGATAGTAAACAAATGGAAAAAAATCCATCTATTGAATCTTTTGGTAAGATAATATTAAGTCTTTTGACTCCTTAAATTTATCTAATTATATCAGTATTTGCATTTTTTTTTCTTCTTTGATCATATTCTATGGAAATATATCATCTATATACATGTATAAAATATTTAAAAATTATTATTTAAATGCACTTTAAAACGCACTTGCTCCCAAAATTTTTTTATTTTTGCCGCTTGCGCTCACACATATATATTTATTAAATATAAATTAGAAGTTACTTTGAAAAAAATTTAACTTTATTTTTTGAAAAATAGCATGAGGCCCCATTGACTGCCTTTATCAAATAGTGCGCAGGTTTTTATCTCTAAAAGAATTTATTTTATAATCGAATCGATTGTGCAATAAGATGTTCCTACTTCTCTTAATAGAAGAAGAAATTGTGACGATAACACATTTAATAAATAAAGAAGAACTATATGAACTAATTATCTTGATATATATGATGCATCTGTTAAAATTTTTATTGCATAAAATAAATAAACTTATTTTTTATATGATATTAATATTTAATAATTTTAGTATATTTATATGATTTTTTACATAAATAATAATGATCAAAATATGATAAAACTATAATTGTGGGTTTTTTAAAAAAATTTCTACCTATCAAAATTATAATTGTTGGTCATAAAATTGTAGATTAGAGGTGCAATTATTACATAATTGTAGTTACGATGATTTTATTTTATTTTATTTAAAAAAAGTGAGGGCATTTTAGGCACACCACAAAAATACACCAAAAGAAGATAAGTACTTTATTAATAGTGTAAATACTTTCTTGGGCAACTCCAACTTTAAAAATTGTGATTCTGTTTTTAAAACAATTATTTTCAGATAATTTTAGAAAATGGGTAAGAGAAGCATATTTTAGGCCTCAAAAACACAAAGTTGATTATAGTCTTCTAATTTTAATGAAATATTTTAAAAACATTTCATGTTGAAAGAAGTGTTTGGTTTGCTCGTTTTCAAATGTAAAATAAGTTAATTTATCTGAAGATAAAATTTTATTTTGAATATAGCCCTTTCAAGGTAAGTTCTAGGTTTTGAAAAATATTTTTTTCTTCTAAAAACTATATTCCACAAATAATTTTAAAGAATAAGCAAAACAAATACATTTTAGATTTAAATATATAAAAGCAACATAAAAAATGAAACTAAATATCGCCCACATGGTTTAACAATTTGTCAGTATATGGCCTCTTTTTGCATGATAGAATGTAAAAGCAAAACAAAATCAAATCAAAGTGAAAAATATGTGCAACGTATAATATAAAAATAATTTAAATTTGATATACTTAAACTTGTCTTGTATTTTATTTTATTTTATTTTTTTAAATGGATCTTGAGTTAGAAAGTGGATTAAATTGAGACAGAAATTGAACGTACGAAGGCCACAGCCAGACAAAAAAAATTGACGTTGCGGGCCCCATGAAAGAAATAAAAGAAGTGCTTGATTTTTATTTTGGGTGTTTTTAAAAAATATTTTAGGAAAGATATTTTTGGAAAAATATGATGTATATTTGATTGTGTTTTGAAAATTTATTAGAGATTATTTTGAGCGAAAATGTTATGCTTGATTTTATTTTGGGAGAAACAAATCATACGAAAGATGCCAAATTAACACATTTTTGTTGGTTAGTGGGGTAAAAATGTAATTTTCTATTATTATTTTATGAATACATAATTATAATGTAAGATAATATATTTTTATACTATTAATAAAGCATCTATAATTCCTTAGATATGTATTCGGATTAATTACAAAAAATGCCCTCACTTTTTTCTTTTAATTCTAATAATTAAAAGTTACATAATAATTACCATTTGCAACTTATTTATTTTACATTTAAAATTACTATTTTATTATTTAATTCTTATTTATGAAAAAATTAAATAAATATATTAACATTATTAAAAAAATTTATATTATATAAAAATAAATAAGTAATAATGATAATAATTATTATTATTATGAAAAATACTACAAAAGTTTTAACATATACATGAATGTGTCAAATTATTATTATATACAATGATTGTGTCTTTCCTGAAAAATGGTGGAAGAAGAGTATCTCAATATATTTTGAGTGTTTTGATAGAAATGAAAAGGTTATATTATTTTTATTTTCTCAATTTTTTTTTTTTGAAAAAAATAAAAACAAACATAACCAAAGTTTTTGGCATCACGTGATCACGACGTCAGTTTGTGACCTTTTATATTTTTGTAACCTTCTTTTGTATTTATTTTGAGTTAATTTATTTAGGGTGTGAAGGGTGCTACCCAGAATTTGAATCCAGTAAACAGTGCACGGAGGACCCGGGCGTGACTAAACAAATTTTTATATCCTTATTAGCCAATTCGGGAATCATTCTTTCCATATTGACGCAAATTAATACGTTGAGTTAAATTTTACATGTGCTTTATTTTTTGTTTTTATCAATTTTCACTTAGGTCTCCTTAGTTCACCATACAAATGATATCATATTCATACAACTGAATTTTTTAATATTGTAATATGACTTTCCACACAACAAATTAAACCACTTTCTGTGCTGCGCCCACTTTAACCTTTTAGATACACGCTCTTGGGTGTCTCGTTGAATAAATCCTTGTAGATTTAGTATTAAAAAGAAGATGTAATTTATTTGATTGTGTATCATAAGAAAAAAATAGAGAAATAAAAGAAGAAATAATCGGTTTTAAGGGTACTAGCGGTTGTTGCACACAATTTCACATGCATAAATACTAAGTGTTAAGTAGGTTGGTGGATTTCATGAAAAATACCATTGTAACCTTATTTAAAGGATATATTTGGGATATTAAAAAAATTGATACCCAAACTACTTTCGTGTATTGAATTCTCCATTTTATTCTTTAAATTGAATCGTCTAGTTTAGATGTTAAAATCAATTAAGGGTATTTTTTTTGTAAAAATTTAAAAATAACTTTTAATTCACACACAAAAAGTTCTTCTTCTTTGTTTTTTTTTTTTCTAATAATAGTATAGATAATGAGTGTATTAAATTTTGACGAAACAGTATGAAAATTGTCCTTTGTAAAAACAAAAGGGCTTTGTTTTGTATATAGTATAGGTGACATCATAGAAATACTTTACTTTTGAATATGAATATATTAAAAAATGAAAGCAAGAGAGAGAGAGAGAGAGTAACTATATCGAGTGAAAAATCTTTTCCGGCATTAGAGGTAGCCACACCAAATTCTTATTCCCCCATCCACTTTCTACCATGCATGAAGAAAAATTAGAAGTTCACTATTGCCTAATTTACACAGTCATAAAAAAAAACACATATAATATTCATATCCATAAAAAAATAACGCAAATAATATCTTTGGTTTTTATTTTTTTTTAACTTTTACAATATGTATTAGTTTGACGATCCAAAAAAATTCATCAAAATTTATTGCAATTATTATGTTGATTATTAAAGAGAAATACAATCTTAGCATGATACATATAGTAATTCTATTGATGGGCAAGTAATTAATTTCAGGTTTTCAACCTTCACTCGTATAATTGTGTATTCTTTAAAGCTTACCTTATGCCCCAAGATATCCTATATTCTAAAGCCCATAAAGAAAAAGAGAAGGCGTACAAGTTTAGAACGCTATACAAGGGGCCCCACTTTCACTTATTTACCAAAATACCCAATCCCGGAGGCTAAAATGACAGGTCAGTCCCTCAACCTTATATATACAACTATCCTGTTTTCTTCTCACACTTCACACAGCACAAGTTAATTACAAAATTCTGCGTTTAATTTAAGGGAAATAACGTATAATAATTTGGAGAAAAATGGTGAGACCTGATCAAGAAGCAATCGACACTTTCATAAGCATCACCGGCGTTTCTGAAAGCGTCGCTATTCAGAAATTGGAGGTAGTTTTTTTTCTTTTTATTATTATTATAATTTTTTGGTCACTGTTTTTGGTTACTGGAGTAATTGCTTTTTTGGTACTTAATTGATCAGTTTTTTCGGAATTTTTGTTTTGATTTTTTCTTGGTTGAGTTGCAATATGTAAGTTGTTGTTTGCTCGATTGAGTGCAGGCAGTGCAGTATTTTATCGTGTGAGAAATTAGGGTTATTTGCTTTTTCCTGCTTGGTGGGATTGAGTGAATCATGAATCTTTAATTCTAGAAAATTTTACGTGCTGATATATTAAAATTTTGGGGGCGTGACCTGGTTGAGGTTGGATTTATAAACTGAAAATGTTTTTAATTATTTGTGCAGTTTGTTGACCAACTATTATAGTGCCAACTTGAACTGGGTACAGATCAATGTTGCTTATTGTATGTGCAATTTCATTGATGGATTTGCTGAGTTGGGTATGAAGTTATCATGTATTTGGGGCTCAGTTTTGATTTATTGAATTCATCAAGTGAATAAATGTCATTGATTTCTTTCTAGCATTAAGGTGTTGAGGGGTTGAAAAACTTGTGATGGCTAGCTGCTCTTCCAATAGATGTATAACTTGAGGGATATGTGAAAAAACTGTAGTGCATATATTTTGAGGTGCGGTTCCAGAGTGTTGTTATGTTTAAAATTTTTCCCTTAAATTATTCTGCCTCTTCTTCATTTGATTTTGACTTGGTAGCTCCATGTCCTTGCCTCCTTGGTTGAGCAGGAGCATCTAGGCAACCTCAATGAAGCTGTTAATGCATATTTCAATGAAGGAGATAGAAACACGTTAGTGCTTTTTCTTGTCATTTCTAATGTTTCTTCCTTCTTTGCATATAATAAGTAATTACTTTTTGGTGCTATTATTAATGCTGTCATTTGCACATTTTTTACTGTATGCAGAACTCAAGAGGCAACTTTCACTGCTCCTCAGGAAGATGCTATGGATATTGATGAGCCAACACCAGTTGAGTCACGCAGACAACCTTCTTCCCTGCTACCCTTTGCTAGAGATATGAATCCGTTCTCTCTTCTAGATCCAAACTTCACCAGAGGTGTACTTGATAGTGGTATTGGTATTGGATCTGGGTCACCTTTTGTTTCACACCCAAGAGTGGTGAGGGAGATCCCTATTGAGGTTAAAGACAGGACTGGAGCATCAGGTCAGTCTGGCAGTACTCCTGTCATTGAAGATGTCACTGAAACTTCATGTGATCATGGCCCAGAAGTACGTGGGACTGTCATATTAGATGATGATCATGATGACAAAAATATTCCAAACACATCTATTACACATGTGGATGGGCATGCTAATCAAGGGAGTTCTGTGCAATCTGCACCAAGTGCTCCCACAATTGTAGATGTGCCTGACTATAACAATGATATAGAAGAAGAAATGATACGAGCCGCTATTGAGGCTTCGAAGCAGGATGCTGCAACATCAAATCAACAATTTGATCATCTTGTATGTGATATATTTACGATGTAGGAGTTGCTATCATGTTTGAATGTTGTTATTGACTTCATTCTGATACAGGATCTTGGAAATCCCACTCGGCCTGTGCAATCTCACCTAGAAGATGCTGAGCTTGCACATGCAGTTTCCCTCTCATTGCAGGTATACTCTTTCTCTGGTGCAACATTTTAAATTAACACAATTTTTTGTGGTTAACATGAGGTAAATTCAGACAGCAGAGAAAGAAAAAGCCCTTAGGGAACTAGAAGGGAAAGTTGGTGCTGCGGAACTAGAAAGGAAAGTTGGTGCTGCGGAACTAGAAGGAAAAGTTGGTGTGGAACTAGAGACTAAGAAGTCAGCTTCACTGGAGGAAATGGGGATATTAACATCTTCAAATGAAAGGTAAAGGACTTTTGTGTCATTAATACTTTCGTAGACTCATTCTTCCATTATTTGGTCCACACCCTGTAATTCTCTTATGCTTTTGACACAGACATGAGAAAATGTAGTTAGTTTGACACATCATTCTCCAAAACACTAACATGCAAGGGGCCTGTCGATAGCATATAATACAGTTTTTATAGTACAGTATTTTTAATTACTGGAGCTGAAAGACTTCAGCCAATGGCAAGATGTGTTTGAAAATTGAAATTACTGTTTATATGGTTAGAAGAGATAAGTTGGGGTTTTGAAATGCAAGTATTGAACATGGGAAAATGAATAATTTGTGGAATTCAATAAAGTACATCACTGGTGTCTTGTGTCTAGATGATATTCCAATAGATTGAGGATATAGATGATCATGTTCTCTTTTCTTTATGCTAGTTAGTTTATATTTTCCTTGCTCATCCTTTCTGAAGCCAAAAGTTTTTGAATAATGTAATTTACCTTATTTTTGTCGGATTTCAAATCATATTTGGAACTCAACTGGATTTTTTCATTGAGTCCTTCATGAGCCCATCCCTACATTTTCAGTATATTGATATCATATCCTCAGCGTATTAAAATAGAAAAATAATAAAGTATTTTGTGAAAGTGTCACCTGTGTATCCAAAACTTAGCTGCAGAAGTATTCTGTAACACCGGAAATATATGTAAGCATTTGGTATCTGTAGGCAATTGCAGTTGGAGGTGGGTAGCTCATCCATCCAAGATGAAGCTGAAGATGTAGATGAGCTTCAACTTGTTAGGCACAGGAGAAGACGTGTGACTTCAAGTTCTATTGACATGCCGAAAGATACTGGAAGTGTCGAGGTTAGCCCACCTTCAAGGCCTCAGCAGAATGATGTTCATCATTCTCAGCACAATGGAAGTGATTTCCCTTCTGATGAGGTAGCTTATTTCTTTTTATATTCTTATAAAATGTCCAGATTTATGCAGTCATCTGGATTGTGAATGAGTGCCCTATGAATAAGCGTATTGAAATATTTTGCATTTGTACTTGTATCTATCTAAAGTGGGGTGGTATCTCATCTGAGGAACATGACGAAGCTGTAATGCTTGAGGCTGCAATGTTTGGTGGCATCCCTGAAGGAAGTGGATATCATTTTCCTTATGCACCTCATCAGCTCATGCAGAATGGTTTAGATAGATCTGTTGATCCTTACCCAAGGCGTATGCCTCGTCCTCCATCGCCTTCTCTTACTGCTCAGCGATTGATACGGGAACAACAGGTTTACTTTATGAGCCTGAGTGGTGGTTAGATTTTCAGCTGGTCCTTGATTATAAATATATTAGTATTTTTCATGCAGGATGATGAATATCTTGCTTCATTGCAAGCTGACAGAGAGAAGGAATTGAAGGCCAAGGAAGAAGCTGAAGCTGCTCTTGCCAAAGAGAGACGCAAGGAGGAGGAACTCCGCAGGCAACTGCAAGAGGAACAGGTACCTTATTTTTGAAGATTTTGATGTATGTTGAAGCACTTGTACTGAACCCTCTGCTTTCCTTCGATTGGATATTGTTTTGTCAATCAATGTATCTCTGGATTTATTGACGTAACACTTATATTAACTTAATATTTGATTAATATATGTATATGATGCTATCCTTGTACCATATGGAGTTGATTCCAGATGAAGACAACATGTTTTGGAAACTTAATGCTGAGATATGGTATTTATCTTATTGTTTGTTTAAATGGGCTTTGCTTTAGATAGTGCATATGTTGACACCACACTGCTAGTTTCTAGATCATATCTTCACAAAAACTTATTCTTTTTAAAAAGTGCTAACTTTTAGAGAATGCAGGAAAAATAGAAAAATAGGGATATTTGCAAAAGATTGAAAAGTGGGAATAAGTTGGAAAAATAGTATTTGGTGAATACGTTAGAATAATATCTTCACTTGACGTTTTTGTCCAAAGTGTCTTGAACTTTGAATTAGTAATTATTTTGTGAAGAGCCTAATATAAACATGAGAAGGACTTTCTTGATGAGTTTTTTATTTATTTTGGACACCATAAGTATGTTTACTTTAAAATGAATTGCCTCACATTCTGCTTAATAAATAAATTAGAAAATTGTAAAACACAACATACATCCATCTGAATAAATAATATATTTTATTGTTTGAATTAATATTGAATTAATTAATTAATTATATATCTATTTTCTGTCTGTCTTCTATTTTTTGTTTTCGCTTTCCTTTAATTTTTCATTTTTTTGGTCCTTGCTTCACTTCCTCCTTTTTCATGCTTTTGCATCTCCCCTGATCCTCAAATGTCCACCCTGGACTTTCTTCATCCCCTGTTCCTCAAGGTCTATGCATGAATGTTTGAGAATCATACCTACACTCATATATCCTCACAAGAGAGAAGCATGCACGCAAAGTTTTGGACATGAACATGCACACACAAACACACAGGTAAGCAGACACAAATTCACAAACAATGAGAGCACCGTGGTGATGGCTGAAATATCTGTGGACGAGCACTTCGACAGTGACACTTTCCCATCACTATTCAAATGAATGACACATCAATTGTTAAAATGCTAAAACTGGAAGGGAGATTTTAGCCATTGGCCTCTTTTTTGCTTAACTTTAGTATTTGAAGTAAAAACACCCGTACAAAGGAATCCTTTTCCACTTAAATCAAGCTAGAAGTCAAAATCTGCTTCAGTTAAGCCTTTCTAAGCAATGCCATCATCTAATTTACAACAAGTATCAGTTGCTATGGTCAACAAATTTGAGAGAACATGTCAGATCTTCTATAGCAGACTGTCCAGATTATTCCCTTTATCTGTTACCCCCCTCCCAACACATAAAACACATGAATCTGCATAAATAGCTGCATGAATTGGTGAAAGATGGCTTCTGTGAGTATGCATTCTATGCTCGTTTCTTTGTATTCTGTGTATAATATTCTATGTTCTTGTGTGCTAATTTATTAAAACAATATTAAATGAAAAAAATTCTCAGAGTACAGTGATATTGGACCTATTAATTTGTGTTTTTAATTATGGGCTCACCCATGACCTTGCCCCCCCCTCCCTCCCTCTCTCTCTCTCTCTCTCTTCCTAAGTTTAAGAAAAGCTTGCACTAGGTCCACGCTTCGATGTATTATGGATGGAGCACTGAGTGCCTCCATTTAGAAAATGGAGCATAGAGACTCTTGATTATAGGTTCAACCTGAATAATTGAGGTCGTACTTCTTTTAATTCTTCGATGATCATAACAACTCCATGCTCGATCAAGACAAAATAATTTTGCATTTTGATGTCAATAGAAGAATGCACAGAATGAGCATAAATGAGCATAAGTAATTGTATAGCAAATAAAAACAAAAAGAAGTAGGATCAACCCACTTTTATACCACGTCAGATTTTAGATATGTTGAAGAAGGCGAAGAAACAAGGAGAAAGAAAAAGAGCTGTGTGGTTCAGCCACTCAGACTACAAGAAAGAGTTACAGATTTGAACCACTAACCACTTAGACTACATCCACGGACGAGGTGCCCAAAGGTGTCTGTTAATTTTGCTTACAATAGCCACCTCTATGTATAGGTGGAAAATTAGAACATGTGAGAGTAGCCCATGGAGGAGATCACTCAATTTAGATAATAACAAATCAAATCCCATAAATGTTGCATCAAATCATTGTGATTGGCAATTTGATCTTTAACATAGTCCATTATTAACTGTCATGGGTATAAAGCGGAGGCTAGATTGTTTTAGCACCAACCTTTCTTAGTATACTCTTTCATTTCACCTCGAATTTAGTTTGGGTTGATTAGTTCACCTATTTTTGTGGTTCATTATTTGAATAAATATCTTCAACATAAAATTGAGTTTCTGCATTTCTTTTCTATCCCCCCCCCAACAAAAAAAATAAATAAATAAATAAAGATAATGGTTTTATATGAGATTGACAAGAATACGGTAAATTAGTTCTGGTTTATCTGGCTATTCCTCTTTCTCTGTTCTCTTTAAGATCTGCACATACAGACTTGATACATTTAGGCTTTCGGGATGATTCATTCTCTGTCTCGCTTGAATTTATACATATATTTTATGCATAAATACTGAATGCATCTGTTAAGAACAATGCTGTTTCTCATACTTGCATCAGTGAAGCTTAGTTCAGTAAGCATGAAGTAAAAGACGTACAAAAAAGTCCCCAGACTTAAGGTCTTCAGCCCATTCCCTCAATTGAAACTCATATGATATTGACTTACAAAATGAACTTGGTGCTACTTGAATTTAGGATGCTGACAAGAGGTTCAAGAAACAGTAGATGTAGAAGAGTTCTTTTCTGGCTGCAGATTATTTATACTCCAAACACAACCTTAATATGCTATCTATCTGATAACATTGTCCTCAAGAGTTTCTTGTATTTATTTTTTCTTGATCAAGTTGTTAGTTTCAGACAGCGCCCTTAAGTGAATTGACTTTTCTAATTTCACATGCTCCATACTTGTTTCTTATTTGTTCTCCAAATATTTTGGTTTGGATTTTGATCTGAATGTTTAGGCTTTATTAATATTAGGCGTGGAATAAAACACTGTTTCCACTTCTTTGGCTTTTTCTGATTTTGTGTCGTAATGGTACTGCACCTATTCATAAATCAATTCCACAAGTATTGAGCTGTTTCTTGGAAGTGCTGCTTTCTCCGAAATCCACATATATGCTCTTTAGGTTGCTTTTCTCACATAAAGCACTAGTCTTGCCAGGTGGAAGCTCAGAGAAACTGAGATTAGTGATTCAGCAGTTTTTGACAGCTTTTGGGTCAAAATACGCTACCAAATTATATTGTATTTCTGCAGATGATTGAAAACAATTTATTTCCAATATGCATCTTTCCAGCTCATATATCATTAAGGCAGTGGATGTGCCATCGAGTGGTTTTATTATTAGCAGTGACCGTATCAAGGAGTAATTTTTATTTTTATTCTTATATTATTTGTTATGATGCTGACCACTTGCTCAATTAGAAAACAATTTGGTAGTATGAAGTACTGTGTATCCTCATAATTCAAATACATGTTTTTCATCGTTTTGACAGGAAATTGAGAGACAACTAGCAGCCAAGGAAGCTTCCCTTCCTCAGGAACCAACACCAGATGATGAGAATGCAGTCACACTTCTTGTGCGAATGCCTGATGGAAGTAGGAGAGGTCGAAGATTTCGTAAGTCGGACAAGCTACAGGTAATATGTTGTGGAGTGTGAAGCATAGAGGCCCTCGGGCTTGAATATCAATGTTGGAGTCAGACATGCTTGCCAAGTAGATAATTATCTTGCAAAGCTCAGACATCCTAAGGATTGGTATTAATACATGCAGTTGACATAATGAGGACACGCTAAGAATCCATTTGGGATCAAAATCTTATTTTATGGACAAAAAATGAGACATTTAATCATGTAAATAGGAGAAGTATCTGCTCGTTGCTGGTTCCTTGAACAATTGATGCTTCTATTTACTAATTGATTTAAAATATCAGTAAACCACTCTTTTTGCAGTAGCCGTTGACCTATTACTTTATGTTATCAACCATGTTTGCATTTTTGACTGAAGTAATTCATGTTCATGATGCTACTGAGGATTGGTGACACTCGACAGGATATGGTTGGATAGGATATGACAAAACATAACATCTTAAGGACAAACCATACAACCGACTTTTTTATTTATGTTCCTGTTGTGCCTTGTCCTTGTGATCTGATTTAACTTATTGTTTGTTTTGCAGTACCTTTTTGACTTCATTGATGTTGGCAGAGGGGTCAAACCTGGCAGTTACAGATTGGTAAATCTAGTAACATACTCTTGTTATTTGTGCTGGTCATTTTTCTTCCATTTATCTCACTAATAATCTCTTTAGGCTGTGAATTAGAGAATGACTACTCTTGCAAGAAATATATTTAGAAAACACAGAAGTATGATGATAGACTTGGTTGTGTTGATTGTTTGGATGTTTCTTATATTTAGGTGAGGCCTTATCCTCGACGTGCTTTTAGTGATGGAGAGAGCAGCTCAACTCTGAATGAATTGGGCCTGACCAGCAAACAAGAAGCCTTGTATCTGGAGTTGATATAATCATATGTTTTTTCCTTGAAGCTTTTAAGACTGCAGGTTAAACTTTTGCATATTTACCTTGACTTTTATAAGTGGAGATTTGTGGTTGGTTTGGAAATATGATGACATTCACAGAAGAAATTGTTTCAGAGGGGCGTCTGATGACTCTTCAGCATGGTTTTATATATACAGCCTTACATGAAAGATGCGTTGACTTATATATGTTTGGTATACATTAATTGAAATTGAACCTGGAACAGTTCCTAGATTGGTTGCTTGTAAATTGTGTTTCCACACATTTGTTAATGCCTGGAAAGGTAAACAAAAGAGCCAATCATTCTATTCTGAAGTGCAGGACCTGCGTACAATTAGTCATTGCTGTTATTGTGCACCTCAGGCAGCGCTCATGGTTATCTGATTTATGGTAGATCCTGACCTATGCTCGTCTTCCGTGCCTCTATCCCATTGCTTTGGAAAACATTTTCTATAAGAATTGGTAAGCTCTTGCATGCCGTTCTCTCTTCCAATACTGGAGGACTGTTGTAGGAAAAGGCCGAGACTATTCTCAGCAGATATGAGCATGTGTCATGCAGTTGATCGACTAGTGTGGCTCATTACCATAAATACTGTTAAATGACTTATGTATTCGAATCTTTATCGATTTAGTTAGGAATAAAACTGCAGAAATTTAATTGGGTGGGTTTGTTGGACCAAGTCTTACGGGGTCTTTAAGTTAGTTCCCTTGGGGTTAGTTTGGTTGGATTTTGAGTTAATGTCATGATTGTTCTCTAAATGATAGTTATATTGAATTTAAGTCATTATAATATAGTTTACAAATTGTTCAGGTTGTTACATAAATTATCTTGAACCTATTGAGAAAAAAAAAATATATAGTGTTTGGTAAGCCAAAAAAGATATTTTATAATATAAGGCACATGACTTAACAAGTGAGATAATTTATCTAGAGGTGTGTAAGGGTTTAATAATCGTACATAATAAATTTATATATGAGGGCTTGTGAGTTTCTAAACGCATTATTTAAATATGTGATTAGTCTTGATAAGATCAGCTTGTCATGAGTCATATTATGAACTAAACTAACCGTTAGTATATTGAAGATAAAGGTAGGGGAGTTACCTGATTGGTCAAGGTTAGATTTCCAATCTTTGACGCATATCAATGTAAAATATTCAATTAAAATTATCAAAAAAAATCACAAACCAAAGATATCAAATAAAATAGTAACTAGAGTAAAGCCTCATAAAATGAATCAATGGGGATAATTTCAATTTTGGTCCTCAAAGTATGCCACTAAATCCATTTTAGTTTTTGTGTTCTTATTTGTATCACATTGCATCCCCAAAATTTCATTTTTTCATTCAATCTCGTCCCTCCATCAACACCACTGTTTAATGACTCACAGCTGATAATTTGAGGGAATTTTTGGCACCATTTTCTACCAGATCAACTCCTTTCCTGCACTTTTTCTTTTCATATCAATCTCTTTTACTCCAAATATGTTAGGTTTTAGTTTCTTTGTAATTATTTAGGGAAAAAAAAATGGCATCTTTCTCCTCTTCAAGTGGTTTTAATAGTGGAGTTACACAAAGGGAAGAAGTTTATTGTAAATGTGGGATACAATTCCCATTGAAAACTAACTGAACAAATTTGAATCCAGGAATGAGGTTTTGGGCATGCCCAAATTATGGGGTAAGTTCTTATTTTTTTCATTAGACCTAGTTATATATGTAATTAACAAACTAATTATACCTCATTTTTTATTTTTCCAAACTAGGGGTTATTGTGGAGTTTTCGTATGGTTGGATCTTGAAATGTGCCCTAGGTCCAAACAAACAATTTCTAGATTGTTGGCAAAAAAGAAGAAATTAGAAGAGCAATTAAATGAATCCTTGATGAAGGAGGAAAAAATGGAGGTCAAATTGAGGTAAATGAAGAGCAAAGTAAAGTTGCTAGAAAAAGGAGTTGATGAATTGAAGAAGAACAAAGTTTGTGTTTTAATTGTATTGGCAATTATTGTTGGTTTATTTGCAATAGTGATAAGGTTTTTGGTGTTAAAAGACAACAATTTAGGAAAAAATGTGAACAAATTGCAACTTATGTAATTGTTCTTGTAATATTTGTTTAATGCTACTTTTATGCTTATTGGTAGGATGTTAAAAGATAACTTTCAATGCTCCTTGAGAATTATGAATTAAGGGTTATTAATTCAAAGGAAGAATTATTAATCCATTGGTACATCAAATACATTAATCACATCATACGTTTGGAAAATAAAACTAGAAGGGCAGCATACAAGATTCTTTTTTTCTCTTAGGGTATGAACCTTCCTTTCTAGAAGGGCAATATAATAACATCTCCATACAAAACTCTTATCATTACCTACACCTTCCGATGACTAATTGCTACAGAAAAGCACAAAAAGAAAAGCAAGTGCAAACTTAAACTAACAAACAATTGGATGGTCAAACTTGAATAGCTTTAACATAAAGTAACTTAAAGTGCAAACTTGATCATTTGTATGGTCAAACTTGAATAATTTAGGCAACTGAAAGCTACAAACTGGGCAGTGATTGAATTAAAAAAAAGTGAAAAACAAAAGTCATGGGAGAACTGCTAAATTGATGCCCCAACTCTATATTAACAGACTAATGTCATGAAAAATCTGCTGTAAATGGCAATTTATCAAAATGTTCTAGAGGTGGAGCAAGCAATCAATTGTATCGACAAGGAAGATACTAAAACAATAAAGGTCATAGAAAAACAAGGAAAAAAATGGAAAAAAAAAAAAGGAAAAAAATCCACAAATTCATCACTATCCATCCCCAAATTACTACAAAAAAAGGTACAATCAACTACAATCCACTCAAACTAATCAACCCTCATAATTCATCCCTTTTCCTCCAAATTTTTTGGATCCATCCTTTTCCTTCTTCTTTTGACCTCCAACAACAACTTTTAAGTTAGAAATCGTCACAAAATCCATGCCACCTCTCACAATCACTGGAGTATTCATGTTTGAGGTTTGACTAACTTGTGCATTGTAATAGTTAACATGTGTGTAAAAACATGAAAAACAAAACAAAACAAAGCACAACCAAAAAAATAAAAAAGCAAAAAGTTTGATACTTACATTTAAAGAAAATATATTATTTGAATTCCCTTTCATCTTGAAAGACAAGTTCTTTCTAACTTGAAAAACCAAAACTTTAGTTTCTTAGTGATAATTAGAAAAATGCATATAGTTAAGTATATGTATCAATTAAAGCTTACAAGTAATTTCTGTTTTCTTGAACCACCAATATTGACATTTGTAGTAAAAGGCACTATTACAAACATCAACAGGGGGTTGAGAGTCTCCAAAGGTTGTCTTAAGAGGAACTTCAGGTTGTCCTTCATGCGAGGCAAAAGTTGAACCATCTTTTTTCTTGCAAGTTCTTGCATTATGACCCAACGCTCCACATTTACTGCATTTCAAGGATGTTTGAACTCTTTTAAACTTAGTTGGATTGGAAGGAGTTGGTGGCTCATTCGACTCTCTTCTCCTCAACTTCTTAGGCTTGCTAGGCCTATTTTCATATAGTGGTGGCAATAGGATTGGCAAATCACTTTTAGGCCATAATTTAGGACCATTCATTCCAAAAACAACATGCTCATAAGCTTTCAAGTATGTGCTAACATTGTAAAAGTTATGCACATATGCTTCTGGCTCTTCATTCCTACACCAAATAGCTAAAATAGCATGCCTACATGGTATGCCTATCAAATCCCACCTCCTATAACTACAAGACCTTTGATGAACATCAACTATTTGCTGGTAATACATGCCCATAATCTGATAGTGCCAATCATCTGACTTCTTTATTTTTGAACATATAAAACCATCCCAACCCTTTGCTCTATCTCTATTCAATTGCATCCTAGTTATGATCATATTTATTATGTCTCCAACATGTTAAGAATTGGTTTGTCTCTAGCAGGTAAGATGAAAGAATTAAAACTCTCACGCATATTATTCAAAAAAACATCACATTTCGGTTAAGGGCTAAAATGTGACCCAGACCATTGATTTGGAGGCGGCTTCTTCTCTAGTCAATCGTGTGTCTTCTCATCAAGCTCTTTCATTGCTCCATTTTTGCTTTGAATTCTTCAATTCTTGTTGCTCTAGCTGCTGCCTAAAGGGTATTCTTGATTGATTGGTCAGTAAATCCGTCGCTCTTTATATTGCTATGTAAGTGTCTCATACAGAACCTATTTTGGAACACATAAAAAAAATAATAAGTTGAAAACTTAAAGAATAAATATATATGTACATAAAAACTGAAATAACTAAATCAAAGTACTTGTTTTCTACATCAGGTAGCTAGCTCTCAAAAGCTAGTATCACTCCTTTCTGCTTGTCACTCATGAAGGTCCAAGCATATTGATTTTCAAAGCTTATGTCATCTTCAAGTATAGAAAGAAACTACTCCCAAGAATCTTTGTTTTCATTCTCAACCATTGCATAAGTTATTGGAAAAATATTGTTGTTTGGATCTATTCCCACAACAACCAATAACTGGCCACCTTGAGGACCCTTCAAAAAACAGCCATCCACACCTACAACTTTCCTACAAGCCTTAAACCATTCTTTGCAAGCATTAAAGTAGATATACAACCTCAAAAAAGTATGTAGGTCTCCTACTTTCTCACCATTAGCCAACTTTAACACCACAGTGGAGCTTGGATTTATCCTAAGCAACTCTAAGCAGTAGTCTCTAATTCGACTAAACTAATCTTTCAAATTACCTTGAATTAGTTTCATTGCTTTCTGTTTTGCCCTGTAAGCTTGTTGTTTAGAGACACTTGCCTTCAATGTGGTGTATAGCTTACTCCTAAACTCATTAACTCCTAGTTTAGGATTGTCTTTAAACTTTTCCATGAAACTTTTCCCAATCCACCAAGACTTAAGGTTGTTATTATTGTAATTCCAAGAACACTTGCTATGCACAGGGTTATAAGCTTTTATTTGCCAAGACTTATCATTTTTCATAGGTGATACATGTACATACCACTTGTAGCGCTCTTTCTTGCACTTAGCCCTTAACCTTCTTTTATCATTTTTAGGAAAATGAATTTGCATCCCTTTCCTAAGGTAATGTGTTTGAATTACAAACATAGCCTCACTTTTTGAACTAAAAATAAGACCTAGCTTCAATTCAAGGTTCTTATTTTCAATTTTAGGATAGTACTTTGGATACTTAGGATTCAGTTCATCTTTATTAGACCCCATCAGACTCTCAAACTCGTCACTATCCTCAACCTCATCTTTTTCCTTAGTCTCTATCCTAACATACATGTCATAACTCACTCCCTTGCCCATTCCCACCCCATCAAACTCAGCAACTGGATCAACATACCTATCAAATAACCTATCATCTTCCTCCATGTAATAATCACTATCAGTAAAATTATCACACTCGAAATCAAAATCAAAAATAGAAGCAAAAGGAGATGATGCAGGTTAGATTGGAATATCAGTCCAATCCTGTGGCAAAGGGGCTTCATCGAGAAATGAAACGTCAATCATTTGATCATCATCCTTTAAGTTTAAAAAGTATTAGTTTTGCACTTCATCTCCCTCTTGGGTTTGGTCATTCCCATCTTCAAGATGCTCTAAATAAATTTCCACCACCCCATCCCTAGGTAAATAATTCACTATATCATAAACGTCAAATTACTACAACATTTACTACACATGCACAAACTTTGCCCGTACTTATGCCAAAATCTAACTTTGTCTTTATCATAACCTTGCTGCTTGACATAGTCCTCAAGTTCAATCATCCCAAACACATCTATATCTACATTATCAAAGAAATCTATGTTACCCCCTTGATAGTATCTTATAGGATCTTCTCTCATTAAACCTCCATGATATAATTTAGTAGTAAATAAAGAAATGCCATCCCCAACCAAATATGCATAACAAACAAAAATACAAAAAATGCATACTGTCAAATACAATAAGTCACCCTCAACTATCAACCAATATATCACCCTCAACCATCAACCAATAATTAAAATTAGTAAATTAAATAAATCTGGGCAATGCAATTACAACAAACAACATTTATATAAAAAAATTCCAACACAAAACATATAAATTTTCTACTATAAACAGTAAATTTTTTTACACTAAACATAAAAAACTACATTAAAGTTGGAAAGTTTATTTGTTAGTCTATGGTACTTAAATACCAAGACATTTAGGATTCATTAATTCATTCATAGCTGCACTTTTTTCTCAGAGTTGGATTTACTGATTAACAAGTTTAGTGCTAATAGTATCATCAAACATCTTCAATATCTAACCACTTCATCTTGGATTTAATTAATAATAAATTGTTAACATATATCAACCTGAGGGAATGTGAGTTATGTAATCCAAGTATCCAACTAGGCCAAAATGTCGTTGAAAACAACTCTGCAGATTTCTCTAATGAATAAGATATACTATTCTCTAGTCGTATAGGCAATAGCATGAAAAAGAAAAGATAGCTACTGTGAAGCAAGTTGAAGATTTTTTTATGAAGGAATATTGAGGCCAAAATTTGGAAGGAACATAAGTAACATGGAAGCAATCATATAGGCAGAGCATGACAAAGAAAAGCTAGCTACTCAAAGTATTAAGTCTTTTCCCTAACAACCAAATAGGGTTTCTCCATTGCTCAAAGTATTTTGATTGAGAAAACAAAACTTACTATAATTTGATGCCCCAATGTTTGAGTTTTTCCTTTGTGCCATTCACCATGGAACAATTTTAGCTTATCCTTTGATGCCTTCCTCAACTTTGTTTTCACTACAAATGTGTAGAATCTTCAATGCTAAGTTGACATATCTCTAAATTAGCAATGTTTTCTTTATTTAATTGAAGCAATGGTCGAATTTGGAAGAGTGTTAGAAGCTAGAGTTTATGTTGACTTGGGGATTTTGCTTGTCTTTTGGTTTTCAAGAATGAAACCCGCAGCAAGTGATAAAATGGGTGAAAGAATTCCGACTTCTTCAAAGCACGTGAGGCGCATGTGATGTTGCCATTAGCTATTAAATGGTGGTGTTGATGGAGGGACGAGATTGAATGAAAAAATGGAATTTTGGGGACGCAATGTGATGTTACAAGTGAAAACATAGAGACCAAAATTGATTTAGTGGCATACTTGGGGAACCAAAATTGAAATTATCCCGAATCTATGCAAATAGTTCATTCATCCTAGAGCATAGGTAATGTGATGGCTTTTAAGTTTTAACTTACACACAAACATTACAATGAAATTAAAAAATTTTAAAATCTGAAAACAAAGCTAGAACGAGTGTTTAATGTAATAGGAAGCAAGACCAAATCTTGGATGCCACATCCAAACTAGGTGTTATTTTGCACATGAGGAGCCTTGACTAATTGGAGACTAATCAAGACACTATTTAAGATATACATCATCCACATAATAAAGCCCCCTTTATTAATGCCACGCTTAATAATCTCTTTTTTGTTGAGGTACTGAAAAAGACAGAAATGAGAATACACTAATACTAGATAATTTAATTGTTGAATTACTTAAGACACAAGACAGAAATGAGGATATAGTAATACTAGACAATTTAATTGTTAAGTTAATTTAGACACAGATAAAAGATTATTAAATAGTGAGTGAATAAATAATACATGCTCCAGCAATAAAGCGGGTGTCAAAACAACAATCCGTACAACTAGTAATAGGGGACGATACTTCATTTGCATTAGATACATGTGAGCGATGTAGTATATAAGGAGTCTGTAAAACTAACTAACCAATGATTATGCGATCAGTAGCTCCTGAGTTAATAATGATTCATCCAGTATCTTTGGTGGAATTTATATTGCTGAGCTATCTAATGTTACCTAATGATGCAAGTCAGAATCATCAAGTGCAGTTGATACTAATGATACAACTCCAACAACCAATTGAGAAGTATTAGATGTGGCTTTCCCATTTGTATTGTCACCATTCTTCAAATTGCATCGTGCACAAGACTTGTTTTCATTTAAACCATCCTACCAATCTAGGTAACCATACAATTTGAAGCAATTTTCAATATGTTTAGGATTTTTACAATGAGTAGAACTCTTTTCATCAATATCGCAAGCCTTTGAGTGGCTATTTTGGGTCAAGAAAGTTTTAATTACCATAGCCATACCCAAAACCCACATTGCTATTTAACATGATCTTCATTTGCTTCGTACAATAGCAAATCACTACAAAAAGAGATTTTTAGAGCGGAACTTTAGAGACGGAAAACAATCTGTCTCTGTCGTCTAAATTTAATAAACAAATTGATATAGAGATGGATTTTGATTCTGTCTCCATTTAATAAAATAAAGTTAAAAAAAATAAAACAAGGAATAGGATAAAGACCAATGCTGAGACGGATCTAGAAACTAAAATATTTTGTAATTAATTAAATACTTTTTATAACAATTACTAATTTATAGTTTGATTGTTTCTAAGTTATCAAAATTAAAATTTGCAATGTAACATTATTGTGTAGATTTTATATTAATACTACTTTTATTTCTTAAAATTAATACACTAAATTGGCATGAAATATTTTATAATATATAAAGGGTAAGGTTTGAAAATTATGCAACACTAAAGATTTATTAAATCAGAACTTTAGTTAATGGTTTCAGTTATAATATTTTAAAAATATACCAAATCTCAAAATTTGTTAAACCATTAAATCAATGACCTAAATTAACAAACACACACCCCCGTTTATGACTAATTCTCCCTACTTTCTCTCGGCTCACTCCTTCGGTTCCAAAGCACTGTTATGAATGGCACTGAGTAATAGGAATCCATGGCCCAATCTGTTACCGTCCAGCCCATCTTGACCACACACAAACGGGTGACGAGGTTTATGGTATAATTGTTGATAGAAATTACAGAAATATTGAGAAGAGTGGATTGAAGAAGAAGGAACAGAGATAAGAGAAAAGCAATATAGGAAGTAGAACAGAGTAAAACAGAGAGACTGGAGAGGGACGAATTCAGAAAATGATTTATCACTCAAACTTGCCTTCTATGGGATACAACACAAGCAGTCACCTATTTAAAGGGCCGGCCCAACAAAAATAACAAAAGTCTGAATATTGTTTAACAAACTCTGAAAGCATCTTAGCCAATCAACAATATACTGACTTAGCAAATTATAACAATTTTTTTTTTTTTTTGCACTTCTACAATCCAACCAGCTTGTCCGAAACGGTGCCGTTGCTGCTGGCTCAAACGATGTCGTTTCGTGAAAAGTGCCAACTGTAATTCGTAAGCTGGTTCTTTTCGATGGTCAGTCAATCCGTCTTTCGATTCATAACACAGACCAACCTCCATTGCCTCCGCCATCTCCGCCCTGGATACTGCCAGCCATTTCAACACCTAGGTAACCGTCGTTTCTCTCTTGCGCGTGATAATATGTACGTTTCATCCACCACCGTCTAGCGGTGGCGGCGTTATAAATGCGGCCAACTAATTTTCCAGCCACCAATCAATGTGTATTTCTTCTTCGTTTCATGCTTTATTTATTTGTTTATTTAAATTGATATGGAGCTGTTTTTATTTTCAAACCCTAGACCTCAATCAGCCATTTATTATTATTATTATTTCGTCATAAATCAGATTTGGAGTTAGGGATAAATTTAAGGTTTCACTCATGTTTTATTTGATGTTTTCTCAAATTTCCAGTTACTTTTTTAAATTGTTTAAGGAATAAAATTAAATTTCTTGTTCTTTTCTTCTCTTCATTGGACAGGGAAAGATTTTAGGTCCAAGGGGAAGTGGAACCATTGAGTTCTTCCACTACGGATGAACTTTTACAATTCTTGAGACAACAAGTATCCAGCGATCATATCCATCCTCCCCACAGCATAGGTATGTATGCTCTAGTATATTGTTATATACTCAAGTAATCCATTGTCTTTAAATATAACTTTTGGCGGCATTATATGAAACATATGCTGTCTTCTTTACCTACACATTGCCTTTATTCTTTTGATGTTTGTCCAAT
>JACGDI010005817.1:179360-192894 GCA_014898725.1 Jacaranda copaia
GGCAATTGCTGATCCTGTAAATTTCTTATGATTTAAGTTTCATGAATGGCATAATAGGCCAAAATGTTCTTGAGTGCATACTTGTCCAGTTTAAAGGACTTACACCAGAATGGTCTATAATGATTGCGCAAGGACTCCATATGCCATTGAACTCAGTGTAATATCACAACCTCATGGTTCCACCATCAACTTACTTTTCTGTTCACATTCCCATCCCCACAATTTCCTTGAGAAAATTGACATTTTTCTTTCTTTTGGGAGCACCGTTGTGTTAGTTTGCAAGAATATGCTATTTATCGGTTGCTTTTAGTTGCTCAAGATTTTGGTATACAAAGCTAGCTCCGTCTGCACACATTTTTTTAAACTTTTACTCAGAGATTTAATATAGAATAGGCACATACTTGAAAAAAGCTCTTGCTCCCAGAATAAAGCATACTTGATCAGTTATTGTATGCCCATTTGTTTGATGATCTACCATGTCATTGTAACTGGGTAATATGTTCAGTGATAGAGTTAATGGTCTGGGAATGTCAATAAGGTAGTCAAGTGCAATTAAGATAAAATGGAAGAAATCATACTGACATCCTATTGGCTGAACACATCAAATGCTGCTTATTTTTTGTTAGTGTATTTGCACTTTATAGAAAAACCAAACTACCCATTCTTGGTCTCATAAAACCCTTGGATGGAGAAATGCTTCTGATTTATCTGATGTATTCCTCCTGTCTGGGCTGGTACCAGTATTCCAGACCATCATTTTCCCCTACCTGGGAGCAACCGACCATTTTCACTTGTGGTATGTAATGTTGCTAAAAGTTTTTCCTTATATTCATGCACTGTTCCTTCCTTTACCCCATTTAATAATTGTTCTAACTATGGTGAACACTAACAACTCAAACAACTTACTTTTCCCTTCTATCCTTTTATTCAGGGACATGATCCGCTCCATTTGGAACCCGGTCGATTACCTTGAATGCACATTGAAAGATCTTATCCAGTTTCAGGCCCAAGGTTTAAGATGTTTTAAGCCACAAAACAGATTTTTACTTTATTCAACATTTGAATTGTTGAACTCCACTTAGTCCATCCATTCTGCACATCTTTTTTTTAGCATATACCCAGAAATACGTTGTTTCCATTTCTTGATGCTTACTGATTTCATTCTCTAGTTCCAGTTACTTGTCCAATGGTCTCAGTGAGGCATCTTTTCCCTATCATCATCATCAACAAGGACCTGGCTTCACATATGGTATGAGAGATTGTTGTATAAATTTTTTGCATTTGCCATAAACATAAATTAAGATGTGGTCTTTTATATTTGTCTCTCAGAATCAGTCAAGGGGAGGGACGCATATCCTAGCCATTTTCAGGTATGCAGTCTAATGCTTTTTATTACTTTCTCATAAAGGATATACATGGAGAGAAAATCTTTAGAGCTTATAGCTCCCCCCATTTTAGTGAGTTCAATTTTAAGCTTATCATATCATTACTGTGATGGAATCTGTAAGAGAGCTTATATAATGACTTTCTGGATTAGAAGGATTTGAACTTGTAGAAATGATATAGAATGTGTCTTGATTTGCGAAAGGGACGAGTTTGTCTCTTATTTGTTTGTTTTTTCTTTCTTTCTTTCTTCTTTCAATTGTCAGCAATTTTTCATGTAGACATTAACGTGTGTAATCTTTCTTGCAGCATGATGTATATGTCGGCATTGGCATGCTTCATGAAAGTAGCATGTTTTACACTATAGGCAAGAGGATCCAATAACGAAATGTGAAAGAAGATCGAGACACTCAATGTTGAACGTATTGAGAGAGAATAATATGGGGACAACAAATACCGATGCTTGAGGAATTCCTGGCACAACTAGAACTTCGAGTATTTATTTGTTTTGAATTATTTATTTGATTTGTGAAATGAGACTTGTTTTGATTGGTTATATATAAGGATTTAAAGTTTTTAGCAAGTTACGTTCTTTGCGAATGGTTTGTGGGATGACATTCAAGTCAATATAAATTAGTTGAGTAGAAGTTATGGATTATCAATTTGTATTAAAAGAAAAAAAATTATGATTACAAATTAATTTGAAAATTTGGAGATAAATTTAGATACAGAATCATAAATAGAATTAATAATAAATTCTAGGATGAAATTAGAGATGGAATAAGAGGCTAAAAGTTTACGGAATTAGAGACGGGTTTTAATAAAACATTACAAAATTAGAGACATACTTAGAGTCTTATTTAATCTGTCTCTGAATTTAGAGATGGAAGTTTTTTAGTCTTTTGAATTTGAGACAGAGCTTTCAACTATTGATTAGAGACTAAATTATCCAACTCTATTTTATTTTAAAGATAGAAAGTAGTGATTTAGAGACAAATTTTTCCATCTCTAAAATCACGTTTTCTTGTAGTGATTGATTGGAAAAATGGTTTGTGCGAAAAATGTCACTTTCACATGATCATAAACATTATCAGACCATCCAACAAAATATAAACACTTCAATTTCTTCTATTGACCATGTAACAACATCAAACTTTGGAAATGAGATTGGCTCGTAATAATTTAGTTCTTGTCATATTTTGCCATATAAGCAAAATACATAAAAACTAATTCACCTTCTTGCTCCATATGCATAGCCTGACAAGAGAGCTCATGCATAACTAATCTGTCAGCTCCTTCATTACTTATTTGAGACAAAATGTCCCTAATACTCTTCGTCATGGGTAGATGAATAAACAAACTCATTATATCTGGTTCTATGGCAGTAACAAGCCAACTTTTAACAATAGCATTCTCTATACTCTATTTTCCATACGAGGCGTAGTCAGTAGTAAGCTCTTGAATTTTCCCTACTATGTATCCCAATTTATCACAACCTTAATAATGTTTCAACAACTTGAGATCCAGAAACAATAATTCATTCTATTGGGGTTTTACACCACAAGGAATAGCATGGGCTTTGGTGCAAGACTCGTGGTTTTAGGTAAATCATTCATGTTGTGAGAAAAATTGTAAGAAAAAATTAGAGGACCGTTTTAATACCAATTTAAAAATGGGTAAAAGTATTGACGCATATGTATCTCCAGCCCAAGCTAAAGTAGTCATGAAGGCTACAATTAAAAAGCCGTTTAGCCTGAGATCACCCCAACAGGCCAACCAAGATGAGGGTGTTAGGTACTCGAGCTGAATTCAATAGAAAGCAGCCAAGATGAAGGGGTAAATTAATCAAGCTGAGCTCAGAGTTATGGCTTTAGCTCAATACAATCAGAAGACAAAGAACGTGGGCCACATGTGGCACCGTGTCAATCAACTCTAATGAATGTGGATAGTTAGACATTTAGTAGACAACTATAACCCTAATTAGCGGGGTTCTTAGCCATATAAAAGACCTTGTACAAGATTATAAGAGGAGATACTACATTATTAAAGAAAAAATACAAGATTACCTTTTTTGCTTTCAATTGGTGCTCTAAAATTATTATTTTTAGCATTCATTTAGCATCGTTAGTGGGAAGATAGATTAGGAGTTAAGACATGAGAGTGGGTGATTCAGAAGAAAATGAGAGACAGGTATGAGGATGATGTCACAGAGTGAGCCAACACCTGTAACTGCAGCCGCCATGCCATGAGCTATGGTGGCACAGCTAGCAATTACTGAAGGAAGGTTGCCCCTCTATCTTCGATAATGGGGCAAATGACTACAAAACAGTTGGCTAACTTCTTATGGTTAACGTTTAGCATTATTGCCATCACCCATTCTACTAGAACTATGCATGCATCCTCCCTGCCAATGCTGCCAGGCCCCATGGTCATCCCTTTTCTGCCAGGAATGGCACCTAATATTCCTCCGCCTCCCACCTTAATGCCCCTCCCAGGATTGGTTAGCCCTATAACACCAGCAAGGGCAATGGTCACTCCGATAGTGCACATGCCAACAAATGTAGCCCCCATGCAGAGCCCCAAATCTGCCTTGGTGTCAAGAGCAATTGCAGGGCACAATTATAGCTGGATCACCTTTCTCCAGTAATCCAGGGCTTATCATAGGAGGATAGGAAGTTACAGCGGCACCAGCTAAAAGAATACTAGAAGAACCTAGAAAAGAGGGTGCATGAAACATACCCAAAGAGATTCACATGAAGACCCCCCCTTTCCCCATTTAGTAGATGCGGAAGTAGTAGCGAAAAGTTAGATCGCAGTTGGACATGGCATAGATAGGAGGGACAAGTCGCAATTAGATTGGATGGCAAAAATGGAAGAAATGAGAAAGGAAATAGAAGAGATGAGGTAAAGGATCGAAGGAAGGATGATAGAAGAAGTTAAGGCCTCATCATTCAACGAGGCCATATTGCGTGATCCATTCCCAAAGAACTACAAGTCCTTCAATATGCCCAGGTACACGAGCACTATCGATCCTACAAATCACTTGTGCGAATTTGAGAACTTAACCCTACTATACTAATTCTCAGATGGAGTAACGTGTAGGACTTTTCTTACCACCCTAGGAGGGGCTGCTCAGAGATGGTTTGGGCAATTACCACCACAGTTTATTCATATATTCGATGAATTCACACGAAGATTCCTATATCAATTCACCAGTAACAAACAGTATAAGAGAAGTGTGTAGAGCTTACTTTCCTTCCGAAAAGGGAAGGTGGAAAGCTTGAGAAGTTTTATAAGGCGATTCTCTACAGCGGCCTTGGAGGTCCTTTAGCCACTCTAGAATTATTAAGTAGTGCTTTCACTTAAAGGCTACGACTTGGTCCTTTCTTTCGATCTTTAAGCAGGAAGCCAGCATAAAGTTATGATGAGCTCCTAAGGTGAGCAGAGAAGTATATTCACGATGAGGAAGACTCTGAGGTGAAAGAGAGGGAGTTGAAGGAGAAGAGAAGGGACAAGAGAGAAGATCTTGCCAATAAAAAACCTAGGCAAGAAGAGAGACCTGAAGCTGCACTCGTGTAGCAGGTGAAAGTTTCATCGGTGATATGGTGAAAATTTAATCACTACACCTCCCCTGCAGCTGCTCAGGGAACAAATTATGCGGGCTATTAAGTCTGCTTTGATAGCCACGCTCCTATAAAGATCCACTAAGGCAGCCCAGGTCTGATAGATTTTGTCACTTTCCTAATGAGTACGGACATGAGACGGAAGAATGTGACCACTTGCGGAATGACTTGGAGCAGTTGGTGCGGGATGGACAGCTGAATGAATTTGTACTTAGAGCATACGTCGAAGGCAGAGACAATTGCCCTACATAATCTGGGAAGGACAATTGAAAATTTGACAACCCAACGAGGACAATAACACAAAAAATAGAACTGTTAGGGGAGTGATTCACATGATTTTGGGAGGTCCAACTAAGGGAGACACTCACCGAACTAGGAGAGCAAGCGCCAGGGTTGCTGCGCACAAAAATATGGAGATGGCATCAGTCTTTGCTGTTAAGGACATCCCAGTTATCTAGTTCGAACTAGAGGACCTAAAGATACTGCATCTGCCTCATTAAAATGCTTTGGTTATTACAACGATGATAGCCAATTATGAAGTAGTTCATATTTTTGTTGATGAAGGTAGCTTGGCAGACATTCTTTTTTATGATGCCTTTCAACAGATGGATCTAGAAAATACCATGCTCAAGCTAGTGGAAATGTCACTCTTTGAATTTTCAGGAGAAGCAGTTCGGCCTAGTGGATGAATTTCTTTGCTAGTCTCTTTGGGGGTAGGAATGTACCGAAAGACATGTATGATAAATTTCTTAGTAGTCAATGCCCCTTTAGCGTATAATGTGATTTTTGGCAAGCCCATGTTGCAGCTCTTCTAAGTGGTAGCTTCCCCGTACCATATAAAGCTGAAGTACATGGTGGGGCAATTGGTAGGGAAAGTAGTGAGAGATTAGTATACTTCTAGAAAGTGCTACGTGGATGCAGTGAGAAAGGAATGCCACAAGAGTGATGAGGTTGAATGTAAGAAAAGGCAAAATGGCGCGAGCACACCCCTGGGTGCGGAAAAGCAACAAAAAATCTAACCTAAGGGAAAGCTTTTATCAATAGAGTTGGTCCCGGGAGATCCCAACAAGATCACACAGATAGGTTCCCACCTGGAGACTAGCTTAAAGATAGAGCTAATTGTCGCACTAAAGGATTATGTGGATATTTTTGCCTCTCTGTCAAAGACATTACAGGTATAAACCTAAAGGTGGTTGAGCATAGATTTAATGTAGACCTAACCGTCAAGCCAGTCAAGCAAAAAAAGAGGTATTTCAATCCTGAGAAAGACTGCATAATCCAGCAGGAGGTGGAGAAGCTCTTGGATGTAAGGCATATTATGGAAATCCAGTTCTCTAAGTGGATCTCCAACATGGTTTTGGTGCCAAAGCACGCACACCAGTGGAGAGTATGCATAGACTTTAAGGATTTGAGCAAAGCCTGCCTGAAAGATTTCTATCCTCTACCCAGGATTGATTTGATGGTGAACTCTACTTTTGGATACGAACTCCTTAGCATGATGGATGCCTCACAAGGATACCATCAAATTCCACTTAGCTCAGAGGATCGTAAGTGGATAAGCTTTATCATGTCCTAGGGAACTTATTGTTATCTAGTCATACCTTTTGGTCTAAAGAATGTAAGAGCCACGTATCAAAGGCTAGTAGATCAAATGTTCAAGCATCAGATCGATCAAAATATGAAAGTGTATGTTGATGACATGCTGGTAAAAAGTGCAAGCTAAGCTGAACATGTTGGGGATTTGAAGGAGACTTTCGAAAAACTAAGTGAGTATGGGATGAAGTTAAATCTAGAGAAGTGTGCGTTTGAAGTAAAGGGAGGCAAGTTTTTGGGCTATTTGGTGACAGAAAGGGGAATTGAGGCTAACTCAAAAAAAATTCAAGCTATTTTAGAGATAAGTCCCCCAAGAACCATGAATGAAGTCCAGAGATTAGCCAGAAAGATAGCTGCTCTGAGCAGATTCATATCTGGATTAGCTAACAGAAATTTACTTTTGTTTTGGAATCTTGTGAAAGGCAAAGCAATTTGAATGGGGAAAGCAGTACAATACGCGTTTGAGGAGCTGAAAGCCTACTTAGCAGAGCTCCCCTTGCTGACTAAGCCCACCCCAAGGGAAGCTCTCTATTTGTATTTAGCAGCATCTGAGCAAACAGTGAGTTTAGAACTTGTAAGGGAGGATGGAGAAGTGTAGAAGCCAGTATACTATGTCAGCAAGATCTTGCATGCTACCGAGCTAAGATACCCAAAAATTGAGAAAATGTCACTAGCCCTGGTGGTCACGACAAGAAGGTTGTAGCCTTACTTTTTATCTCATCCTATAGTCGTGTGAACTAACCACCTGTTGAAGCAAACTCTTGGGAAGGTTGATGTGGCAGGAAGACTAGTTAAATGGTCAGTGGAGTTAGGAGAATATGATATTAGCTACGCCCCCAAGAATGCCATAAAAGCGCAGGCCCTGGCAAACTTCGTGGCAGACGCACCTATAAGGGGGTATAAAGGTCTGTGGATGGGTCATCAGGACATGAAGAAAGCGGAGCTTGAATTGTTGTTGTTGATCCTAAAGGTGAAGAGATGGAGTCTGCAGTGAAGTTTCATTTTAAGGCCTCCAACAACGAAGTAGAATATGAGGCCGTTATATGGGGGATTCAAATGGTTGTGCAAAGTGGTGTCAACGCGTCTAGGTGTTAACTGTTTCAAAATTAGTAGCGAAGTAGATCAAAGGACAGTACAAGGCCAAAGAAACCAAAATGAACAAATATCTGCAGCTGATAGATAAGTTATGACAAGATCTGGCCGAGCTTCAAATAACCCAAATACCTCGGGAGGGGAACAACAAGGCAGATTGTTTAGCCAAGATAGCCCGCTCTCTCAGCAAGGGTAACACCCGATGAATCATGATCCACGATCTGAAGAAAGGAAGTTTAGAAGCTGAAGTCCTCACGATGGAAGAAGGTTAGGATTGGATGCCCCCGTCATATGATACTTGCAGGGAGATAAGCCAACAGCTGATCATAAGTTGCGTGTACGAGCAACGCGGTTCACCATGGTGAATGGAATGTTGTACAAGAGAGGTTTTTCTCAGCCATTGCTACATTATTTGTCCCCTTAGGAATGGGAATACATTCTACGAGAAATTCACGAAGGATGCTGCGGGAATCATTTAGGAGGGATTGCACTAGCCTCCAAGACTATCTGAGCTGGGTACTTCTGGCCCTCTGTCCAAGCTGATGTACAAGAGTTGGTGAAGAAATGTGATAAGTGTCAAAGGCACGCCCAGGTTAGCCATACACCCATTGAGCCCATGCATGGAATGAGTGCCCCCTACCCTTTTACAAAATGGGGAATGGATATTGTGGGGCCTTTCCCTACGGCAGTTGAGTAGAGAAAGTTCTTGTTGGTTGTAGTAGATTATTTCAGCAAGTGGGTAGAAGCAGAGCCCTTGGCTAAGATAACGCAAAATGAGGTGCTCAAATTCTTATTGAGAAACAAAGTATGCAAGTATGGCATCTCCAAGGAGTTGATCTCGGACAACGGAAGGCAATTCCAGAGGGCCAAAGTGTAAGCCTAGTGTAAAGAAATGAAAATTATCTAACACTTCAGCACCGTAGCCCACCCACAAACCAATGGACAGACTGAGGTCGTCAATCGCGATCTTTTGAGGAGTCTGAAGAAAAGGTTGAACCTAGCTGGTGGTGGTTGGCTGGATGAGCTTCTTGGAGTATTATGGGCCTACAGGACTACACCGAAATTATCAATTAGGGAAACACCCTTTAGTATAGTCTACGGTGTGGATGCATTGATACCAGCCGAGGGGGATCTAGAATCACATCGGGTACTGGCATACAATCCTGAGGAGAATAGGGAATTACTTAAGGATTATGTGGATGTGATTGAAGAAAAGAGGGAGAAAGCTTACTTTAGGTTGGCTAAGTACAAGCAAAGGATCTAAACCACCTTCAACAAAAGGGTCAAGCCTCGCAGTTTTCAGGTAGGAGATTAGGTCTTGAGAAGAGTGGATGCACTGGGAAACATTGAAAAATTGGAACCCAACTAGGAGGGGCCCTACAGGGTGATCACAGTGCTGAAAGGGGAAGTGTATGAGCTGGAAATGGTAGAAAGAAAGAAGCTAGCTTGTCCGTAGAATGTGCAAAACTTGCGGTGTTTTTACATGTAATTTCTTTTAGAATCTACTTCACTGTTCTTACTTTACATTGGTTGTCTCACTATGTTTACTTGAGCTTTGTATCATAGAAATCAAGCCAAGTCAGTTTCCATTTCTTGTAAGCTCAAGTTATGTAGGATCAGCCTATCTCTTGTTAAGTTTTGAAAGTGTCATGTTTGCTCTTTTAAATCGTTGATTTAAACATAATGGATGAATATCCAACTGAAGATGGCAAATGCCACAGAAATTAGCTCAACTGATTTGAACACAATGGATGAATGTCTAACTGAAGATGGCGAATGCCAAATAAAAATCAGCTCGACTGATCTAAACTAGATTGCCCTAACAAATAGGCAGGGTACTTTACAAAGGACTTTCAATTGCTAGGGCCAGCCTACTCAAAGGGAGACACAGTAGCTGGGGTGGTAACTTGGTTCCAAGGCTTAGCTCCAGAGAATACCTCGGCCCCTCCTAAAGCCTTAATCTCTAACCCCAGCTCAGCTGTAGATTGAGGCTCAGCAGGATCACCTTTAACTTCACTAGCAGGGTCATCTTTGTCTTCTGAGTCCAATGGGAGGGTTTTCAGCCCAAACATCTGATCCACATTCTCGTACAACTGGCCCATGCATAGCACTCATCTAGCCTCCAGCTGATCTGCATAGATATTGATGCTGTGATGGTAGCATTTCATAGCCTTTTTTACAAGTATATGCTTGAAATTATTGCTCTTCAGATACTCACTTAGGCGTGATCTCCAGCTAGCTTCCAAGAAGTTCCTCTTCTCCTCAGTATATTGGAATACCTCGAAGATGGTATCCCATCCCTCATGATGGCCCTCCTCCCGAGCCTTCTCCAATACTTCTTCCTGCTAAGACATTAGCTCGAATATCTTCAACTCAAACTCGGCTAGGCTATCGGCCACCTCATCATGCTTGGCCCGCAAAGTTGAAAACTGCTGCCTCAAGTCTGCAAACTGACTCATCTTGGCATGAAGCTTGTCCAGCTCAGCCTTCAACCTCTAGTTATTTATCTTCAATTGTTGGAGTTTCCCTTCCCATTAAGCAAGAACGCTCCCCACAAGGATACTCTTCTAAAAAAAATAAGGTAAGTAGAAATTAGGAAAAGCGATAGAAGTAAAAGTTCAACTTTTGAAAGTAGTATACCTTGGAAAGATAGGAAGCGAACTGATTGCGAAGGCTGTCGAAGGGAATTCCGTCAGCTAGCTGCCAATATAAGGTAGTCAAAATCCCCCGAAAGAAGTCCTTGCCCAGGGTATGAGTAAAGTCCATTAAGATCAAGCTGTTGGCCATAAGATAAGTATTAGGTCAACTATGACGCAAAGTTAAGGAGCTCAGCTCCTATGAGATGTTCTCCTTGACTAAAACTAGATCAGCTAGTTCAGTAAGTGCAGGTCTCTTGGGCACCGGAACTATAGAGGGAGGGGTCTTATGTTTCCATGGAGACGGCTCAACTGAAGCCTTGCTAGAAGAGCTGGCTCTATTGGATCATTTTGGAGAGGGGTTGTTCTTTTGTCTACTTGGCTGGCCAGTCGTTGTGGCCAACAGGAATGCTTTGGTAAAAATCCTCTCTGAAAAAAAAAAGAAAAAAAGAGGTAAGAGGCAAGATCGCTCAAACAGCATTCATCTTAAGGAAAAAGGTGAGTATCAAAAGGTTTGGGGAACTCCTTAGCTTTAGGACTCAAAGCAAAGTACAAGAAGCCTGGTGTTCCTAAGTAGGTCAACTGTAACTAACAACTATTTAGCCTATCTAGCAAGAACTGCTGACCTAATAGGAATGTCCTATTCTTGGCCAAGCTCTCTGAGGGCATATGTTCTATCTATCTCTCAAGAAAGCCCCACAGCTTGGGTGATGCTATGTACGCATAATACTTTTTCTAATGTTTCACCAGGGTAGGGTGTTTAGATAAGATGTGCACGTCCTCTCTAGATGTCCGGTAAAACAACCCAGAACCTAAAGATTTGAGGTAAAAAAGAGAATGGAAGAGGGTAGTCGTAGGCTCTAGTTGCAAGTCTCTACATTGGATGATGAAGCCAGTCATTAACCTAAATGAATTGGGGGTGAATTGATTAAGAATGCCCAAGCCTCTAGACACCAACCTAAACAACTCGGATAAAGGAAAACACAGCTCGCCGTGCAGCTGTTCTACATAAAAGCATAAAAACTCTGAAGAGGGGTGATGTGGCCAATCTTAAGATTTGGGCACTAATATATGATACTCATCTGGGATGCCCATGATCTCCCTCAGCCTACAGCTCTTATGCCTAGTCATCCTAGAGAAATACGTTTTGTAATAAGGCAACCCCGCCAGAGTCATTCCCTACTCAGTCTCCCTCATCACCTCCGATGGGATACTAAGACTAAGTCATCCGAGTCACTGTCCCTAACCAACTCAATGGACATTCTAGGTTTTCTAAGAAACTAATGAAATAAAACTGAAAAATACGAAGTGAAGAATTAGAAAAAACCTAGACCCATTTTCTAGAGGTGCGGAAGGTGAGCAGAGTTTTCTTCAAATCGCGACGGCGACCGCTACCCAGATGGCAAAGTAATTGCCAAATTGCACTGAGGAAATTAAAAAGAAAAAAGAAAAGAAAAGAATGGGAGAGGGATTGGAAAAATGGCAAAGGAATGGGAAGGCTGAATAGGCGCACAGCTTTTATAGGGAAAGGAAAAGTGCTTTTGGACTCCCAAATTCAAACTCCACCGTACATGTGTCTCTAGGGATATGCAAGATAGGACAGCTCAATTAATGTAGATAAGACAGGATAACTTGGGGAAGGACAACGCAATTATGGTTATTCCTTGGAAAGGGGTGAAATCGTTACAAACCCGCTTGAGTCCATCTCGAGCATCAATCAGCTCGAACGAGCATCCTATTGGGAATACACTAATCCCTTAAACCGCTTCACTCACGCTTCATCCACCGTTAGCTCAAACTGTCATAGTTCAAACCTTTTTGAACTTGATTTTTGGGGGGTGAGGTGATGTGTATGTATCTCTAGCCCGAGTTAAAGTAGTCGTGAAGGCTACCATTGGAAAGCTGTTCAGCCTGAGATCACCCCCAATAGGCTAGCCAAGCTAAATTCAGAAGGAGCAACCAAGATGAGGGAGTGAGGTGCTCGAGCTGAATTCGACAGGAAGCAGCTAAGATGAGAGAGTAAATTGACCAAGCTGAGCTCAGAGTTATGGCTTCAACTCAATACAATCGAAAGACAAGGAACGTGGGCCACACGGGGCACCGTGTCAATCAACTCTGACGAATGTGGACAGTTAGAGGTTTAGTGGGCAATTATAACCCTAATTAGTGGGGTTCTTAACCATATAAAAGGTCTTGTACGAGATTATAGGAAGAGATACTAGATTATTAAAGAAAAAATACAAGGTCTTGTACAAGATTATAGGAAGAGATACTAGATTATTAAAGAAAAAATACAAGATTACCTTTTTTGCTTTCAATTGATGCTCTAAAATTATTCTTTTTGGACTCAAGTATGTTTCATGACAAAATTTTTAGAGATATTCATCGTGTTACAAAACTCCCAAATTAAAAAGATAATTACGATCCCTAAATTTATGGTAATTGATTCACAATTAATATATGATAAGACATAATTAATCACAAAATTACGACAACCTAGTCAATTACAAGATTACCGCTAACAAATTAGCTTAACTCATGCCAACACAACTCACATTCGATAGTTATTACAAAGAAAACCCAAGAAATAAAATTTTCTTCCATAGGTTGATCATCTTCTAGCTTTTAGGACAAGAAGCAGTGGCAATATCATCTGCGATGTTGCGCGGAGCCGCTCGTCCAGAGGTCCATGTGGGCAAGACCAATCGAAATAATATCCCAATGAACCAACAAGCAAAGGAACAATCTTGGCAACCATGGTGTCACGGACGGACTCTATCTTGTAGCGGAACGACCGTCTGCCTGTGATGGCATCTCAGGTTCCACCCGACCTTCGATCCGCCAACGTTCATCTCGAGTCTTTTTCATGACCCGTCCTTCATTTCGACCCAGTAGCTTACTAGCATAAGCATCAGAATGCCTCACAGTACTAGCGTACTCGCCTATTCCAAATGCCCACAATCATCGGAGGCTCGCGTCCAGCACACTGAGCGTGTTTCCTTAACGGTTCCCGACTAGCTAGCATGCACGTCCTCAATCTAGGTCCCTTACGTGCACCTCTCGATAGCAAATGAGCAATCTCGCTTCATCTCAGCATTGAGGGTCGCTTTCGAGCCCACAACGCAATCCTCGTGCTCGTCACTCGCTCCGAGCGCTTAGGCCATGCCGTAGCGCCCTTTGTTTGTGCCTTGCCCGAGTAGGGCCACA
>JACGDI010005817.1:192994-205526 GCA_014898725.1 Jacaranda copaia
TCCAAGGAATACCCCAATAAAACAGTTTCACAAAATTCCTTTTCTAGGCCACTCTGCGCCATGCATCTTTATGCTGCCCGCGCGCAGAAAGACCGCTCCTGGTCGCCCTTAATGTTCGGTGCCCAAACGGACATGGAATGACTTCAAACTTGGTGGGAAGCATCCTCATAACTCAGAGAGTATTTCATTGAAACATTTTTGCAATCAGTATCTCGTAAGAATCTGTGCTCATGGGCCGTTTCCGCCCTATCGGGTGAGCCGACAACACCTTGTCGCTCCAAACACCCCTTCAAGTCACGGTCATCATGCTTCTCCAATGAGCGACCCATGACACATGGGCAGGCCATGGCAGATTCTCCTTCCTGCGCCAAAGGGCAAGAATTCGAAGTCATTCCCCTTGAAATCCCAAGTTGAGTTGAGAAACCTCTCTGGTCTGTATTCCAAGGGCTCTTCCCACAACGTTGGATCTCTCCCTATCGCCCAAACATTGACCAGGACTCGCGTGTTTCTTGGGATGGTATAATTCATCACTTGGCATGTCTGGCGAGCACAGTGAGAAAGCAATAGGGGCGCTGGAGGGTGCAGCCTCAGGGTTTCTTTGACAGTGGCCTCAAGATAAGGCAATTGTTCCACTAAGTGGAAATTCTTGAATATTGAATCTTGATTGAAGGCTGTCTCAAGCTCCTTTCTGAATTTTCTCATGGATTCCGGACTGCTCACCAGCTCTGCCATCGTTCTGTTGATTGTTGAGGTCGTAGTGTCTATACCAGCTGAAAATAGCTCCTGGTTGGATACATAGGATATTCCCAGCGAATATGGGTGAAAGAAAAATTTGTCACCATTCACACGAATATGGTTACATTAAGAATAATTGTGATGAGTATTTAATGGATTACTTGTAAATTTTAAAAGAAACAAAAGCATATGTTAGTAATGATAGATATAACAAATATGAAGAGTCTTACAAATTTTATAACTCTTTAACAAATGATTTAATAATTTTTTGATTCGTAAAGAAAATTTCACCACAAAATTAATTCTGTAATTCATTTTAGTTTCTTCATAGAATTAATTAATGATGAAGCATATAATAATGGAGTTAATAAATTATAGAATAAATTTATCACATAATTATATTTTGTAACAGATTTCATTAAATTTATTTTGATCAAGGAGTATTTTCTTGTAGTGAGCTTAAGCTGGGATCAAACCTCAAACAATTTGTTGATCTGATAATCTGTAAAACCTCCGGAAAGCAGGTTGTCCAAAAAATCTTGGTTTCTTGAGTCTCCCTTGTCTGATTTTGATCTCCTTTCTTCAAGAATTGGCTCCCACAAGGCCAACATTCCCATCGACACTTCCCTATGCTTCTTACGCAGACCCTGAGGATCTAACTTCAACTTCCACACAATGGATAAAAGTCACACAAATTTGGTGCAGATATAGCCTCAATAATCCCTCTCAGAAAGCCTCTCACCTGATTATATTCTGATTCTTCCTCCAGGCTAATAACATCTCTAGAGAAAAATACATTACTAAACATGTTAAACACAATAGCAAAAACCATCTGCTGAACATTCACCACCACCCCTTCCTTTGACCTCAACCACTCTACCATCTCCACCATCTTTTCCTACCTCACACGCCCTTGTGCCTCCAAAGCTTTAGCCGAAAAAAGCTCCGTTCGACATATTGTCCGAATATTTTTCCAGTGATCACTCAGTGCATCAGCCCAGAAGGACATTTCATTGATCTCAGAGTTTGTTAATGACACAGAATGAGGAACGGCTCGGGCTGACAATATGCAGTCGTTGGCCTTGAGGATTTCCACTGCAGCAGCTGGTGATGACCCCACAACAGGTTTTGTGTTCCATGTCTGAGCAGCATTAGAGGGCCATAGGATTGAGCAAGGTTGGCCAGAGGTACATGAGTCATTGGGTTCAAGAGATGAATGGTGCCTATGATTGGCCATGGAGTTGGCCCTGGTGGGAATGGTGGACTGTGAGATTTCTTCACTTGCTTGAAAATGAAATACAGCAAAGGCTGGATAAGAAGTAGAAGTATGACAGTAATTCCTGGTGAATCAAAGGCTTGAGCCATGATTTTCTGCGGAAACTTTGGCCAACTCAAGCCGGTTATGATAGCGGAAGCAAAAATATATAGAGGAACTGCCTTTCTGGCCATGTAGAAGGAGAGCGTTTACCAAAAGCTCTAATTTCTGATTGCACGCAAAAAGGAATTCCATTCTGCATAGGTCCGCACGCAAAACATCTGTTTTGAAAGTAGAACAATTGTATTGTGGTAAGCAAGGTTTGATATACAATAAGTTTTTATTTTAATTATAAGAACGAAAAAATTGTAAATTGCATAAAATAGAACCTAGTATTTATATGTGTTAGAAAATAGAACCAAACTTACAAATATATATATATATATATATATATATTTTCACTTGGCACCATCATAAAAATTGAGTTAACATTACAAACTCCATAAAATAAACTTTTGTCTCCAAAAAATTCATCTGTTTTAATTTTAAAAATCCTTTCCATGAACATTCTATTTCTCAAAAAGGAAAAAAGTTGATTTTTTTCAGTTGATTTATCCTTGGTTTAGTAAGTAAGAAATTTAATAAACTTATTTTAAAAAAAACAATTTCATGAGTTTATTCAAATTGATTTGTATAGGTGATGATTTTAATTTGGATGACTAAATTTTTTTTTAAAAAATATTTTTTTGAATTTTTGTATATAAGAATTAAATTCACTTTGTCCCCCTACACTATAAAAGTTACATCAAACCTTGATACTATAAAAACGTTCAGAATATATCTCCCTTCGACCCCCCCGGTCATTAATGAACTAACCAAATGGCATTAACATAAATTACCAATATAACTTCTATAAAATTAGTTAAATACAAAAAAACTTGAGACATGTGGTATTTTTTTTAATTAAATTCATATTGTCGTACTATGTAAACCTATCAAATACCCCCTTATACTATAATAACTTTAAAAAATCCTCCTAAATTCACGTGCCTTGAGAACCTAATATTTTGAAGAGCAAAACAAAGCTCATAGAGAAAACTTACAAATGGAACCAATCACCACTAATATAATAGTACCTCTTGAACTTAAAAATTCCACAAATCTAATGATTGAACTTACAGAAACTATAAATTTATAGGAAAAAAATCAGTTAGTAAAGATTTTATATATATATATATATATATATATAGGTTGAATGAATTAGCATATTCTCAATATAGAAACATTAGAATTTGGGGGAAAAAATTCAATTAGAGTATTCAATTAAAACATTATATTATTATTATTATTATTATTATTATTATTATTATTATTATTATTATTATTATTAATGTTAGATTACAAGTAAAATAAAACATAATTGAACCTATTATATTTGCTATTTTTTGCCACCACCATCTTATAACAATACTAAAATACATAGTGCAATAATAAATAATTTAACACTTTTAAATGTTTTTGTATTTGTCCAGCTAATTGTCACGAATTTGTCACTGACAAGCTATTATGTGGCATTCAACTCCTTGTTCACCCCTTGCAACACTAGTTAAATTAGCTTCACCATTCCTTGCACAAGTTCTGTGTGTGCTAAGCAAGTTAGCCAAATGTTAAAAACAATAGAGTTGAAAGATAAACTCAAAGAGGCTTCTATTATTTGATTACTACTTTGTTTACTCTTCTTCGTACTTCTTGGTTACATTACAAATGAACTTCCAACCTATTTATACTACTCTCCTCCCAAATGGACGGTGGAGATAGTTTCAATCCTACAGTCTAGATTACAAATTCAAAACTTTTCCTAAACTAGAATCTTCCAAAAACTACTCTAGAACGTTCCACACAGTTTCTACAAGTTTCCTACAACTATGTATAAGGTTCTAGAGTCCTCCAGGACCAATGTTAACCTCCAGTGTCTAGCTTCCTTGCATGTCTTCGGCATAGACATGACATAATGCTCCATTATGCTCAATTTTGCTTCTATACTTGGTTCTTTACCATTAGCTTAGGATTTGGTATTGTTAGATATATGGTGTTCTATTGTAGCTTTTCATCGAAAAGTTGGAGTTTCATTTATTACATACTTACAACTCTTCATCTTTTTTTTTTTTTGTTTCATAAATTTTAATAATGATTGTCCAATTTCTATTTTTTTTTCATATATTACATAGCTTCTTGACAATATCATGAATTTAGACTAATAGAAATCCTAGCTGAAAGATGAAATGTTGATGTTAGAGTAATAGAAATGGAGCAAGATCTAATTTTTAGTTGGTTGGAAGGAGGGGTTTTGAGGGTTATCAAAGTTTTTATCGTATAAGGGGATCTTTAATACGATGCTTATAGTACAAGAGGAAAAATGAGTATAACCCTTATATTTATCAACAGAGTAAGTTAGATATAAAAATATGCATCCGTTACTCAAATCGTCAATAAACTAATAGCAAATAGGTTTCAAAGAGTAAGTTAGATATAGAAATATACACCCATTACTCAAATCGTCAATAAACTGATAGCAAATAGGTTTCAAAGAGTATGTTAGATATAAAAATATACACCCGTTACTCAAATCGTCAAAAAACTAATAGCAAATAGGTTTCAAGGTGGTTGAAGATTTTTATAGTGTAAGGGAAATATTGAGATGATCCTCATATATAAATAGGGGCAAAATGAATTTAATCCTATATAAAAATTAGATTTGGGACAATTTTAATTTTTTAAATTAAATACATTCAAAAATGATAAAAAAATCTTCAAAGTTCATAAAGTTTTTAGCACAAACAAATGAATTTCAAAATTGAATATGAACAAATAAAAAAAATCCTTAACGTAAGAGTTTTGAAGGATTGTCATCCAAAAATAACACAAATGTTGGTAATTAATTTTTTGAAATAAAAAATTAATCAAATAGGCTTTTTTGTTTTCTAAAGTAATTTTATATATTTTCTGGATATACAAATTTGTTCAAAGAATTTCTAAGAACTTTTCCTAAAAGTTATTATCAAATTAAAGCACAGTAATTCGTAAAATATGTTCAGTTTCTTATAGTATGTCTATTTGCTTAATAGTCATTTTTTTCTCTCATTCTTCAAGTGCTTTGCTCCCTCAAAGTAAAAAAGAAAAGACTTGGGCTATATTTGTTTGTTTGTTTCTTCAAACATATTCCAATTTTCAAAATAGTACCAAATATTTAATTTTATTCCCAAGTTATACTCTCAAAATAAATTTTTTTACCCAAAATACCTCCCAAAAATATGAAAAAGCAAGGTGACATATCAATCATCTATATATATATATATACATACATACAATAGTTAACTTAAAATAGTACAATTTCATTCTATAAACCCAACAAAAAAGTAACTGATTTGACATTTACAGTTACTTTTGTATCCTATAAAATAATTCCAGACACAAAATTTTATTTTTCATATTTTTTTAAAATAAAATTAAATATTTAACACATTCCCTAAATTTAACTCTCGAAAGACTTTTTCCCAATGTATTTTTCAAAAAATGCTCAAAACACAACCAAATATAGTGTTGATCTCCAAAGTTTTTAAACAAAAAAAAAAAATCAACTTGGTCCAAACAAAACCAAAACAAACGCGGAAAATTTGGGGCATAACATTCTTTTTCTTCTCCAACTTACTTTTAATTGGATGAACAAATCGCTCATCATTTATTATAAATTATACTGTAAATATTTTATGCAAGTCAAATGTGTATTAGCTTGAATATTCCTTAATTTTTGGGTAAAATTCACTTTACCTCATTGTACTCAAATTTCATTTTACTTTACTCCCATGTACTTTTAATTGCATCACTTTGCTTCCCTATACTCTCAATTTTACTTCATTTACTTTAACACCATTAAAGCCTTTTCAATTTCTGTTAGCAAATCAAACAAAAATGGTTACATTACTATATTTTATATTAATACACCCAAAATGCTTATACCTTAATATCTTTTTGCCAATCTCTCCCAACTACTCTTCTCTTATATGAATACAAAAATCTTATACAAAATAATATTAAAATTAAATTAAAAAACTTAAGCTAAATGCTGAAAGATGAAACATGTGTAACAAAAGACATAAGGATAGAGAATCTTAAGCTGCTTTATAAACCAAACTACTTCTAGCATGTCACCTTGATCCATTGCATAGACTTGTTGGGTAGAATCAAACCTTTCAATGAGGACTTCAAGTACTAAGCCACGCCAAATGGATCGTCCTTAGGGAACTTGTGTCTTTCACTCTTCTAACTCACTGTGATGTTTGTCTAATAGTGATGGGAACTCACAAACTTGATTGAGTGGATAGAGGGAACAAGGACCCCTCTTATAGGATGCCAAAATGATCCTAACCCATCAAGGATCATGAACCATATTAATGACGCGCTCCTCCATAAATGAACATTCAATGAATAGTCTTCTCTTGTGAATATACAACGAATGTGAAATAATCGATTCATGACTTCGGTCATGATTAATCAGTTTCCTTCATGTATATAACCATTATACATGAACCATTCCATATTCAGTATAATGCATATACATTATTAATTACTCCACATTTATATCAACTACTTAATGCAAGAGATCTTTGATATGTATACACTTCATGTGTTTATGAAGTCCACATGATACAATGTGGACTTCATAAATCCCTTAAGCACTTGGTTATTATTTTGCTATATAGGATGGGAGAGATATGATTTCAATGAGGGATGTGAAAGCTTTATTGAATTTGAATGAATTAAGAAAACATGTCCTGGGTAGTAACGATAGTTAAAGTAAGGCAGGATTAATTGCAAAGGGGAGACTAAGAGAAAAGGGTAGGAGTAGAGGCCGATCTAAGTCCCAAACCAAGCCTAGAACAAACAATAAATGTTTTTGGTGCAGAGAAGAGAGGCATTAGAAATAAAATTATTCAAAACGTGGAAATGTGAAGGATTCAAGTGAATCTTCTTATCAGAAATGGGATGATATTACAAGAATTGTTGAGGATGAGTCTGATGGTGAGCATGTTCTCAATGTTACTGAGAGCCTTCTGAGTTCGAAGTAGATTTTGGATAGTGGTTATTCCTACTATATGTGCCCACGAGAGGATTGATTTACCACTTATTAAAAATACGATGGTGGTAAAGTGCTCATAGGAAACAATGCTTCTTGCATAATTATAAGGATTGGCACAATATGTATCAGAATGCATGATGGTATTGTGAGGACCCTAACAAATGTGCGTCATGTTCCTAATCTGAAGAAAAATATAATTTCTTTGGGTACTTTAGATAAGAATGGCTATGAATACAAAGCTCGAGATGAAGTTCTACTGGTTTCCAAAAGCGCATTGCTAATCATGAAGGCAAACAAAAGGAATGGTCTTTATATATTGCAGAGCAGCACTAGTTTCTGGTACTGTAGTAGTTTCTTCATCAATCAATGATACTACAAAATTGTGGCATATGCGGCTTAGACATATGAGTGAGAAGAAGATGTCAAAATTGAGCAAACAAGATTTGCTCTGTGGAGAGAAGATTGGAGAGCTGGATTTTTGTGAGCAGTATGTTCTTAGCAAGCAGCACAGGGTAAAGTTTAGCACCAAAGTTCATAGGACCAAGGGCACCTTGAATTATATTCTCTCAGATCTTTGGGGGCCTTCAAAAAGTGGTGCCAAATACATGATGACATTCATTGATGACTTCTTATGAAAAGTTTGGGTGTACATGTTGAATCATAAAGATATGGCGTTTGTCAACCTCAAGCAATGGAAGACTTTAATTGAGAAGTAGATTGGAAAGAGGATTAAATAATTGAAGACTGATAATGGATTGGAGTTTTGCAACAAGAAATTTTAGGAATACTATGATAAGGAAGAGATTATGAGGCATCACACAGTTATACATACACCATAGTAGAATGGAGTTGCAGAATGGATAAACGGGACTATCTTAGAGAGAGCTAGATGCATGCTCTTTAACACTAGATTGTCCAAGATTTTTAGGCAAAAGTAATTAGTACTACTTGTTATTTGGTGAATAGGTCACCATTTACTGCTTTGGACTACAAAACACCAATGAAAATTTGGTCTGGGTCTCCTACTGACTACTCAAATCTGAGAGTATTTGGGTGTGCAACCTATGCTCATGTCTACAATGAGAAGCTTGAGTTAAAAGTTAGAAAGTGTATATTCCTAGGCTATGCAGATGGAGTCCAAGGTTATCGTTTGTGGTATAATGATGACAAGCGCTCCAAGGTGATTATCAATAGGGATGTGACATTTGATGAGTCTGTTATGATGAAGAATGTGGAATAGGGTGAAAGTAGTCAACAGGGTGTCAAGGAGAAAGTGGAGTTTGAAATTGACACTCCACAAATTTCAAAGGAAAAATAGAATATAGTAGATAAAGCTGGTGAGAGCTCATTATCACCTAATCAGTAATAGGAAAATGATTTACTACAAAATTATCGTTTGGCTCATGATAGTGACAGGAGGCTAATCAAACCACTACAATGGTTGGCATATTTAGATCTCGTTACTTATGCTTTACGTTTAGCTGAGAAGTTTATGGGAGATGATCCAATCATATACGAAGAGGCCATTTCTTGTCTAAATTCTGATAAATTTGTAGCAACTATGAGTGAAGAGATGGGTCTTTATACAAGAATAGCACATGAGAGTTGGTTGATGTACCTAAAGGGCAGAAGATTGTAGGTTGCAAATGGATCTATCCGAAAAAGAAAGGGATTACTAGGGTTGAGGATGTGAAATATAAGGCACAATTGGTTGTAAAGGGCTTTACTTAGAGAAAGAGAGTTGACTTCCATGAAGCGTTCCCCTTAGTTCTAAAACATGCTTCTATTTGCATGCTACTTGCCATGGTAGTTCTGTTTGAAATGGAGCTTGAGCATATAGATGTGAAAATAGCATTTCCGCATGGTAAGTTAGAGAAATAAATTTACATGGGTCAACTAGAGGGATTCATTGTTTCTAGAAAGGAAAGTCAAGCATGTCTTTTGAAGAGGTCTTTGTATGGCTTAAAGTAGTCTCCCAAGCAGTAGTATAGGAGGTTTGATGCTTTTATGGATATACTATAAGCATTTATGATTGTTATGCATATCATAAGAAATATAGTGATGGCCTTGTCATATATTTGTTGCTATATGTTGATTGCCTCTAGAAATATATCTAAGATCAATATTTTAAAGGCTCAATTGAGTAATGAATTTGAGATGAAGGATTTAGGCAGTGCAAAGAAGATTTTGGGTATGGAGATCATCCTAGACAAACGCTCAAGATTTTTTTATTTGTCTTAACAAATTATATTGAGAAAATACTTGAACGTTTTGGGATAGATAAGTTCAAGGCAATTAGTATACCACTTCCAACTCATTTTAGGCTCTCATTAGATCGATCACTAAGTATTGAGAAAGATGTGGAGCACATGTCAAATGTGCCATATGCTAGTGCAGTTGGTAGCTTGATGTACGCCATGGTATTCACTAGGCCGCATATTTCACATTGGTCAGTGTTGTGAGTAAGTACATACACAAGTCGGGAAAGACTCATTAGCAGGCAATGAAATAGATTACGAGGTATTTGAGAGGCTCAGTAGATAAATTGTTGAAGTATAGTCAATTGAATTCTACTGCTAGAATTGTTGGCTATGTAGATATGGATTATGCTAGAGATTTGGACAGCAAAACATCCATGACAAGATATGTGTTTTTTGTTTTGAATTATAAGGTTAGCTAAAAAGTGACTTCGCAGTCATCAATTGCATTGTTCACAACAGAAGCTGAGTACATGGCTTTGGCTAAAGGCGTGAAGGAAAGCATTTAGCTAAAGGGGTTGATTGATTATATGAGTATGAATTCTGATATTACTATAGTATTTTGTGATCGGAGGCAAAGTGTCATACACTTGTCAAAGAATTAAGCATTCCATGAGAGAACAAAGCATATTGATATGAGATATCACTTCATCCGGGCTATGGTGTCTCAAAGTGTCATCTTGGTTGACAAGGTTAGGACTAAAGATAATCTAGTAGATATGGTGACAAAAACTGTTCCAAGAATCAAATTCAAGCATTGCTTGGATTTGATTAACATTTGCAAACTCAGATTATGGCCCTTTTGGGGGCAGGGACATAGAAGATGGATGGAGAACTTCAAATCAAGGTGAAGATATGTTGATTTTGCTTTAAAATTTAAGCTGCAAATGATGAGAATCGAAAGAAATGGTACAAAACAGCGTGGAACATGCGAAACAGGCATTAGAGCATGCCTCAATGCGCATTAGCAGGATGTCACGCACTGGGGCTTGAGGAGATGCACACCCTAGCGCTCGGCACATTGCAATGCCACGTCAGGACACAAGTTCTGCATGCCCTAGCACAGCGTGTTCTACCTTAAAGCGGGTTATGTACGCTGGGGTAGAAATCTTACATGCCTCAGCGTCACACGCAAGCCCAGGGGCCATTTTGTTATTTTTCTTCGGGTATTTAAGCTCAATTTCTGCCAGATTGATTAGGGCAAACTAGGGACGAACCATAAAACATAGGTTCTATATTGCTTTAAAGATAGTATCTCAGAACGGAGTTTAGAATGATGGTGTTGGGTATTCTCATAAGATTTATGGGATTTAAATTGTACTTGACACTTTGATTTGAAATTAATAAAATTGTTTTCTTTGTCAGGTGAATTAGCCATATCACCAAACCAAGTTAAATCTTGTTGTTATTTTCATCGAATTACTTTACTTTTATTTCTCAATTTTACTATTTGATCTTTCTGGATTTTAACATTATAAGTTTAACAAATAAAAACAATTATATTTAAGAAATAGTTAGTAGCAATTATTGGAAAATTGAGTGTGAATGATAGCTTTCCAAAGTAATCACCGGAAACATGTCATTATCTAATTGATGTGTGGGAAATCTTATATTCTCCAAGATAGTTCAGCAAATGACATTTGTGGATTTGCCCCATTTAGAAAAAGAGATATTTGAAGATTTGCTTGTCTGCTGGATTAAAGACTTTTATGGAGGTGAAATGGATCAGAGTCCGAAAATTAAGGGGCTGTTGAATACTAAATTTAAAGCTCAGAGTTTTAAAATAGAAATCCTTATTATATTTCTCCGAATAGGAAAATTGATTGAGGGGCTGTTGAATTGAATACTCAATTTAGAGCCGAGAATTTTAAGATAGAAATAAATTCGTATTATATCTCTTGTTATTGCTTCCACTCTACCGCAAATACCTGTAAAAACTAGTCATTATGAACTAGTATATATAATTAATAACTTGAGTAGATAAGAAGTTCGAAATTAAGAATTTAAAGTCAAGTGCACACGATTACATGAGAATAGATTATTAGGGCTTTATTCGTTAGCTTTCCTCCAACTACTTTTTTAATTTTCAAAACTTAAACAAATAGTACATCACGTCTCTTTACTCTACTTTCCAAAATACATAAAAATATTTCCAAAATATCATTTATTATTCACTCTAAAAAATCATTACCCAACGCATTTTTATACATATATCCATCATTCCATTTATGGACATATTTATAATTAACGTAAAAATATTCATTTCACCTCATACAAACCAATAAAAAAATAATTGATGCAATATTTACAGTAAAATTAGTTTCCTCTCAAAACAATACCAAACATAATTTTCTCTCAAAATAAAAACAAACAACAATCAATTTCCCCACCCCACGTCCAAACACCTTTTACCAAAATATTTTCTACAATTTGATTAAAATGCAAACCAACAAAGCCTAAATTTCTGCCACATTTTGTTACCACATCAGTGCGATTGCTGTCAAGTGTCTTCGTTCGAATTATTTATTTATCAGTTGTTGACAAATTCACATTAGCGAAGCGTAAACAAGTGTGGTAAGAAATCTTTTTGTTAGTTTTAGTTGAACCAATGACCTAGAAACATATAGGGCTTGTTTGGTAGTGTTTTTTTAAAATATTTTTCAAAAAAAAAGATTGATTCTTTGGGATCCTTCTTTTATTCAAGTGGAAGAAATAGAGATAGAATCAGGTCGATTTTTAAAATGCCCTTTTGGATATTTTTCAATGTCCAGACTATTCAAGGAACGTGAGAAGCAGATGATTAAATCGAAAAATTTCTTGAGAATCCTACATGATCGGTTCATTCTTTTTTCTTTGATAGATGGTCAAAACTTCATCTAGGTTCGAATCCTACTGAGAGGTCACTAAAGATCAGAAATTGTTGAAGAAACAACAAGATCTTTCTTTTATCCCTTCCAAGTGATTGGAAAATAAAGAACTGGTTAATAAGTCTCAAAATAATACCAAATAGGCAACTTCATTCCGTGAGTTACACTCCCAAAACACATTTTTTCTACCCATAATACCACCAAAATGCAAAAAAAAAAAATGTAGCATACCTACTCCCTTCTTTTCTCACTCTACCTTTCACATCACTCATTCATTTCT
>JACGDI010005817.1:205645-227095 GCA_014898725.1 Jacaranda copaia
TATATATATATATGAAAATATTAAAATTTTACTAATTAAAAACTTTTGAAATTTTTTTTGCATTTAGTTATAAATTTAACCAAAAAAATTAAATATAGTGTGATATTTTTAAAATAATCTAAAACATTCAATAAAATATTAATAAAAAATTAATATAATCATCCAAAAATATTTGAAAAATTAGCTATAATTTCAAAATATGGTTTTATATTTCCATTTTCGAATGAAATATATTATTTTCCAACAATTAGTCTATAATTCAACATATTATTTGCAAATTGTAAAGTAAATATGTTAAGTATATTACAGTTATTTTACTTAATAAATAGTAAATTTTATTATCTTATTTATGCTTATTTATAAATTTAATGTTTTATTTAATATTTTATACTAATTATTATAGATTTATATTTATTTTTTATTTAATAGTATTTATATTAATTATTATCGATTTATATTAAATTATTTATTTAAACAGTAAATATATTAATAAACAAATTTATTAAAATATAATTAATATTCTTGTTAACTCGTATATTTACTAGTAAATATATTATTAATTAAAGTCTAATTAAAATATTATCAATATTATTTCAAATATTACTTAATTAATTACTATTAATATTATTGATTGTAGAAATTTTTAAAACATATTTAATTAACAACACATAATAATACGTTAAACAATTTTTTTTAATTGTTATTAAATATGATTTTATAATTAAATATTTTTGTTTTAATTTCTTTTGCTTTTATTTATTTTATCAAATTATTACGTTGTTAACCCCTTGATGATTTACATTGTTCTAATTATGACAAAATTACATTCCTAGAATTATGTGTTGAAAACATGCAATCAAATTATGAATATTTTTCCATATTTTTTGCTAGAATCTATCTATGCGTGGAACTTACTTTCCATAATTAAGAGATATTTTGAAAATTCTAGGTTGGTTCACATCTCTATAACTTAGGAAAGAAATTACGTCTTGTAGTAATCATTGATGCATTCGCCATTTATAGAACTAATGTATGATTACTTAAATATCTTGTTTCTTTATTTGATTCCAGCAGACACTTACCTAAATAAAAATTCATAGCCATTGGACATAAGCATATAAATATGAAAATATGGAGCATTGTAATGTGTGAATCACTAACATTAGGAAAAGAACGTTCTTAAGTATCTTGAGGAATTACGTGATACTCTCATACATGTTTTGAGCTTAAGTGTTACTAATTCCTTGCTCTACGAGTGTTTTTGAGGGTCTTATGATGAAGAAGGTCAAGGTAAGCTTGCCTTCGACAAACCTTGGGGAGATGAGGACAAGTCAATTTGTGTCTCAAAGGACCTAGTGGTGAAGAGAAATGAGAGTCAAACCTATTCTCGAGGGACCTCGTGAAGAAAACAAATCGGTGCTTGGTTGCTCTAAGAACCTTTTGGTGAAGAAATCAATAGTGCGGTACTATCCATAATCTTTTGCAGTGTTCGTGATTCCGATTTGGAAGGAGAGTCTAGAGCTTGCCACATGGAGTGGCGGCAACTCTTACATCAGTTCACAGAGGTTGTACAAGTGAATCTAACAGAAATTCCCCTGGATGTGTTCACAAAGCAGCTGGTTTCATAGTGCTTTGAAATCTGCTTTATCCCACATGGGATTCTGGTTTACCTCTTTGCAAAGAATTGATTTTTAATTCTACTAGGGTGTTTCTAATCTTTTTACTTTTCTTACTGTCAAATTACTGTAATTACTTGTAAAATATTCTCATATATTAATTAATTTGATAGGCTCAAAATCCTAAATGAAAACTTAGGCAGAGGGGTAGAATCGCCGAACCTCTATAAATACCAGTGTCATTTCACTTATATTTTACTACTTTATTTATCATTGGTCTGACGAGTAGTTTGACTAGTACTTACAAATTCCAATCAGTAACTAAAATTATTTTTTGCAAAAGACTTAAACTATTTTGAAAAGTAAAAAAGTATTTCGAGTGATATAATCACTCACATATGTGATTATAGTCACTCACGTATGTCATATAATTTCCTTAATTATAAAATATTTTAAAATAAATTTAAAATTAAATTAATTACACATCTTTTCCTCACAAATATATATATACATACATCAATCACCATATATATACATATATATATTAAATTAAAAAGGGTAAATAGCAAACAACCTTCCAACACATAGTATCATTTGCACTTTGCCCCCAAATCATCGCAAGTATGTAGAATAATTACCTAATATTTACTCAATGTGCTTAAATACCCCATGTTCCCACTTTCTTGTGGCATATCTAAAAGTTGTTGCACTTTACCCCCTGATGTTTTAAAAAAACTATATTTAACCACCTTAAGTACTCTAAAATATTGGCTTTAACATTAAATTCATATTTTGGTGGAGCAAAGTCAAATATTTTGCCAAACATTGTTATCATATATTACTAAATTGTCAATATATCACCAGTTCAATCAATTAGAGTTATCTGAAATCTATAACAACTTAATGATACAAATTTTTCTAAATTAATGTGTATAAGATAATTAAAAATTAATTTTAGGGTTATAAAAAATGATTGTTATGGTGTACAAATAAATTTGTGTTTATTTGTTTGATTAAGAGTGTAAGCAGTTTAGGGTTTTAATTTGAATAAGAATATACAAGATAGGTGACATTAGTTGTATGAATATTGACAGCTAATAATGTAAATCTTAATATCAACGTTAGCTTTCTCATTTATTACTCTATTTAAATTAAAAATATTTAATATAATTTGCTAACAAATATGCATAATGTTATATTGATATAAAAATCAATTAGGGTATAATTTTAAAATTATTTTTAATTATTTTATTCATATAAACTAAGTAAATTATAATTATAAAATTAATTTGTAAGTATAAAATTGCTTAAACTAATTTAACTATCCATATATTGATAAGTGACTAATGTATGATAACATTTTGTATAAAAATATTTCACTTAATTCCACAAAAATAAAATCTAATGATAAAAATGCTACACTTTAGAATGATTAAGGTTTTAAATGCACATTTGTTAAAGTTTATGAGGTAAACTACAACATACCCAAAGATTTTATCATCTCCGGTGGAATATTTTGCCAGAAAATGGAACAAGGGGGCATTTAAGTGCATTTAGCAAAGATTGAGTAATCTTTTCGCACATCTGCAACAGTTAGGGGGCAAAATGCGTATGATCCTATACGTTGAGAGGCTCTCTGCTATTTTTTTCAATTAAAAAATATAATTTCACCCCACAAACACAAAAAAAAAAAAAATGATTTGACATCTACAGTAAATTTTGTCTCCTACAAAACATTCCAAACAAACCATTTCATTCTCCGTGATTTCTTACAATAAAACCAAATAGTTGGCCCATTGCCCAAATTTAACTCTCCAAATACATCCTCCCAAAATATTTTTTTAAAAATATCCAAAACATAACCAAACAAAGCCATAATGTTTTTTGTTGCAGAACTTATTATCCACGAGTGATGTGCATCTCTCTCACCTGATCTCGAGTCAGTGAATTGAGTTGTGGGAAAAGCGAGTTGAGAGTTAAGAGAAATGTAATTAATTAAAGAGTAAAGACAATTAATAGCGATTTACAATGAGGAAGTATTATTGGTGCATGATAATGACGTGCTGGGCTCCATCTTAGCTATTATAATAATTAAACATGATGAGTTGATCATTTATTACCTATTTGATTGGGTATATATGATTGACTTAACCCAGCCCAAGTTAATTCTGTAGTTGTAGGTACGAAGCAAGGTACTCAGATCATTAGCCCTCAATTTTCCGAAATAAGTTATAAAAATTTCATACTTTGTCAATCGGATGTACGTTCATCTAATTTGATTTTGTTGCCCGGATTTTTATTTTTTTATATCTGACTCGTTGATTTGAGTTTCCTATTTTCTCGAAATGTGTTCGTGGATCATATTTCTCTCTGACTGTACGTAGATAGATTAATAGAAAACATGCGTTGGATTTCCTTTGTCTCACGACAAGTCTTTTTGTAAAGTAATCATAATTTTACTGAGAGCAGACAACAGCTTGGCCACGATGACCAGACCTCTTAGGCCTTTGAATGAAGGAGCCCAATTAGACATCTTTGCATGCAACTTTGGACCGGGTAAGCCCAATGGGCCATTGTCTCAAATTTCTATTGTTTCCTTCTAATCCCTCCACTGCACAATTTGGTTCGAGTTACAGTAGCAGCACATCATGCATGATTCATCCTGTCATCCCAAGGGATTGAATAGAATAATCATTTTCTCTGAAAAAATAGAATAATCATTTTCTCTGAAAAAAAATGCAACTTATTATACTCCAAAAAATTATTACGCGAAGTGTCTGAGTAAAAAAAAATGGTGATATGGCTGTGCTTCACGTTCGACACGGTATTTAGCATGTCCATAAATTATATGTGGAAAAAAATGATACAAAGTTATCATAGTTGATGATGTGTTAGACATGGTTTTGGATCCCATAAAGTATTTTAGAAGTTTAGGTTTTGTTATTCTGTATGTTCTCAAAATATTTTTCAATTCGCAAAACAATTTCAAAATGCATACATATTTTTTAATTTTTTTTTCAAAATATAATTTTTTTAATACCTAAAAATTTCCTCCCAAAATATTCTACACCCTAAAAACCACATATAATCTCAATTTCTCACTCCACCTTTTACATGACTCATTTATTTATCAGTATCTTTCTTCAACCATTCATATATTTATATACATATATTTATTTACATATATAAAAATATTAAAATTTTACTAGTTAAAAAATTTTAAAACTTATGTTTACAAAGTTAATTGAACTAATTGCTGAAAATATTAATTAAGGTTAATTATATATTATTACTAAATAATTTATTTATTAGATAACATATTAAATGACTTAATTAAATTACTCATTAATTAGATAATATATTAGTTATATTTAATTATTTAATAAATAATTTAAGATGTTTTAATTTAATATAATAAATAAATTAATCTTCCAAAATATAAAATAATCTTCATTAAATATTCATCTTCCCATTTATTTAAAATTATAATAAAAAATTTAATTATAGTGTGATATTAATTTAATAATCTATTAAGTTTAATAAAATAATATTGAATAATTAAAGTAATTATTGAGAAAATTAATTCAATTTAAGTAAAAATATTTGATTATCCATGGCTCTGATACCAATAGGGGGCAGGATCTTATGAAAGATGATCAAATTTAAAATGAGTTCACAAAAGTCAGGAAAATAATTACCCAAAAATTTAGCAAGTCAAATAGGGGCAGGATCTTATAAAGGATGATTGAATTTAAAACGAGTTCACAAAAGTCAGGAAAATGATTACCCAAAAATTTAACAAGTTAACTCATGCTTCCAGATCTAGTCAACTCATGTTTCTAGATCTATTACCCAAATGCCCTTCAACGCCCTCTCTTGGCTAATATGGGCAAACAACGGGTTATCTAAAGGTATGTGAAAAGACTGTTAAATTATGGAATCTGTTCGGATAACTCAATAAATGAATTCAATACCTTCAATACAAACCTAGTCTAAAATGACCATGAATATAGAGGAAATATCTAACTCATTGTTGTTTAACACAGAATCCCTTAGCCTTTCATTAAGCTAGAGTAACACAAAGGAAAATAAAACAAAAGAAAGAAAACTAACCTTGGGGACTTCAGCACCAAAGGTTTGAAACTTTAATCAGCTTTAAATATATTATTGATTTACAAAAATAAAATTACAAGAAGTGTTTACAGAAATCAAATATGAAAACTTGAAAGAAAACTCAAAAAAATTCTTGGCTTTGCCTAACTATACAATTGAGAGCCCTTAAATAGAAAAAAGAAGAAACTATTACAAATTTCAAAATATAATTTTGAAGTCTGAATAATAAAGCAAAACATTGTACGTATCTCAAAATCTTTAAATCCGGAACTGTAAAAAGCAAAAAGTAGATGAACAATATCTGTATATAATTCAAATTACTATTTTTAACTTATTATAGCAACAATTTTTGAAACGACCACAGCGGCTTTCTCCACTCACACCATGATCTCATTGCATACGTCATTAAATTATGATTGATTTTCCTTTCTGAGAGACTCTAGCATTTTATCCAGAGCTTCTTCAGAGTAAGAAGGGATATCATCCTCAAGGTTTTATGATTCTCCTGCCAGATATCCAAATTGGTTCTCATTCATTTTTGATTTAGATAAGGTTGCCATTGACATAGTATCTCCGGTATCACTGAAAATTTCAATATCTTCATCTTCATCAACAAATTGATCCTTCAGCTCCTCTTGGACTATATTAAGGACCTCTTTAAGAAGATCAGCTTTTGATAATTTGTCTTTCCTCATTTTTATTTTTTTAGAAGCCTTTTCAAGAATTGATGAAGCTTCTTGTTTTTTATCTTTATTCAATTTTTCTTTATAATATTGTGTGGTTTGAATAATATTATTCAAAGTTTCTTGCCCCTCCATTTGGCCTTTATCTTTATCCATCTACAACATCTTGTGCCAAAATTTGATAAAGATGATACGGTAAAGACATGGGATATTATCCTTAGTAGTACCAACTTCAGGGATCCACTTCCAAATCCAAGGAATGGAAAATTCCATGAAAAAGAACATACCAGCTTTACTTTCCACCATTTCGTTAGAAGTTTCAGCTTCAAGAAGTTTAGGAGAATATTTACTCCACTGATCAAATGCTTGTTGAAATTGCTCTAACAAAATTTTATGACTTAGACCATATGATTTCCACCATTTCAAAAACCAATTAGGCAAAGAATTTTTAAAAACTTCAAGACATACTTTTATAAACCAAGTATGTTTTTTCCTGGGATTTTCATAAAGGAAAACATTTGTAAAAGCCTAGATATAATCCCAATAGTTAAATTTAAAAATAACTCTATTATCCTTAATAAGAAATTCTTTTTCTTTAAGAGAAGAAATTCCCCATTCCACAATTGAAATGAGTTTTTAATAATAACTTTTGAAAAATTGAAAATAGATTTATCTTGTGAACTAGGGAAGAAATGGTCAATCTCACAAGAACCAATAGTAATAAGTATATTTTCAAAATAAGAACGTGGTTTATAAGAACCAACTGCATATGATGCAGAATCAAGATACCTTTAGATTATTATCCATGGATCATCTCTCCATTTAAGATCATTATATTCAAGGATCATTATTAAATCCTTATAATCTTTTTGTTCAAAAGTTGTGAGAGAATCCTCATCAATAGGGGAAGTCTTATTAGTAGCAACATCAACCAAAGAAGGATTAGAAGATCTATTAGATTCTTCTGGCTTCAAAGGGGTTGATTTGCTTGAACTAGAAGTTCTATTAGAATTTTCCTTAAATTTTTGAAATTGCAAAAATTCTGCAAACAATGGGTCAACTGTATAGGTAGGGTTAAAGGTTTGAGAAGCATATGATGCCTGGGAAACAGGTGAATCTATGAGTTTCTATTTTCCATGTTGTATTAATGGCCCAGGAATAGCTGAATTTGATCCTTGACCTCCTCTATTAGAGAATGGATTTGACCCTCTTTCTCCATTATGAGGAATCATAAATCCTGCAAAAATTCACGAGTCAAAAAGTTAGGAAAACTATTATCTATCCCTTGTTTATAAATAATTTTGAAATCAAACAGGGCTAAATATGCTTGCCACCATGCAAACATTTGTTTGGAAACATCATGTTTAAAAAAAATTTTAAACATAAATTGTGCAGCTTGACAATCAGTTTTTATAATAAAAGATTGATTATACAAATCATCTTGAAATTTTAAAACACATTTAACAATTGCAAAGATCTCTTTAGCAATCATAGCATAATTCTATTGGCTATTATTCCACTTACCTGAACAAAACCTAACAAGGGTCTCTTGTTTATTATTAGGATTAATTTGTTTTAGAATATCTCCATAACTAATATCAGAAGTATCTGTTTCAACAATTTTTTCCCAATTAGGATTAGAAAGCATAAGACAAGGTAATTTATTAACCTTTTCTTTTATCTTAATAATCGCATGGGTGTGAATATTACTCCATGGCTTAGGATTTTTCTTTAACCTATCATAAAGAACAACAGTATCTCTAGCAAACTTTTTATAATAAGAGGAAATATAATTAAGACTTCCTAAAAACCTTGTCAACTAAGTTTTATCAATTATCTTATCAAGAAATTTAGAAGTTGATAGGAATTATTTTTCCTTTTTCAATAAAATGACCTAAAAATTTAATTTTAGTTTGAAATAAAATTAGTTTTTATTTTGAAATGACTAAACCGTTATTAATAATAATCTGTCAAAAGATATTAAGATATTTAAAATGGTTTTCTATAGTATTAGAGAAAACAAGAATATCATTGATGTAGACAATAATAAAATTATTATAAGGATTAAAAATATCATTCATAATTTTTTGAAATTCAGAAGGGGCATTTTTTAATCCAAAAGGCATTGCATTCCATTCATATTAACCGAAAGGAACATTAAAAGTAGTTTTAAACTTGTCCTTTTCTATTATTTGAATTTGCCAATACCCTGATTTTAAATCAAATTTAGAAAAGATATTAGTATCAAACAATCTATCAAGTAAATCCTTTTTATTAGGGATAGGGTATTTAATCCATTTTAAAACTTTATTTAAAGGTTTATAATTAATTACTAATCTAGGGGCATTACGCTCTTGTTCATTATGCTTATTAACATAAAAAGTAGTGCAAGACCAAGGAGATTTAATAGGCCTTATTAAACCTTTTTGCAATAAAGAGTCAATATCTTTTTTACAGTAAACTAGATATTCAGAATTCATCTGGCAAGATTTGGCCTTTGTTAGGACATTCCCATCAAAACTATCTTCATAAGAAATATCAACAATATGCTTTTTTCTATTCCAAAAGGCATTAGGGTATTCATTACATACAAACAAATATAATTGATTTTCAAGAAAAGAAATTTTTTCTTTTAAGTTTAGGATTATTAAGTTGATCATCAATATTAAGACTTATAATTTCTTCTTTTAGAGAATTAATATAATTATTTTTAGCTATTAATAAATCCTCAATTCTATTTAAGATTCTGGAAAAGGGTTCAGTTATAAACTGAAATGTAAATCTTTACCATCAAAAGTTCCTATAAAACCATTTTGATCAACATTTTTAAGCGGAAAGGTTTTCTTTAAGAAAGGAGTAGCAAGTATAATTTGGTTAGAAATATTTTTAACTAATAAAAAACTTAAAGGAATACAAGTTTTATTCTTGCAAACAAAAGCTTTTGACAATTTAAAACTAATATCAAGTTTTTCACTATTTGCAGTAAGCAAAACATGAGAAGTTTTCTCAAAGTACCTAGTAGGTATAAGACCTTCTTGAATGTAATTAAGATCAGCACCACTATCTATTAATACAATTAATTCTTTTGAGAATTTATTATCTATCAAAAGATTAATTTTAACTAACCACTTTTGAGATGTAACCATTTCCAATTTAGAAAGGAAATCATCACTTTGTAAATTATTAGAAACATCAAGAAAGTTATCAAACAAATTATCAATCCTAGTATAACTTGTTTTCCCTGAGAAATTTCTAATTTCCTAAGTCTTTCTTCAAGAAATATATTATTCCTTTTAATCTCTATTATTTCATTTTTTAAATTATTAACTTCCTGTTTCAAATCATCAACAAAAGTTGGACTACCCTTTTTATTTCTATTATCTAACATCTTATAAACCTTTGTCATAGAATAAGGTTCATTATCATTATTATTATTATTATAAGCAAATTCCAATTTAGAAGACACAGATGAGGAAACATTTTCAAATTGATCTATAATTTTAGATCTTAAAATTGGATCTTTAACTAATTTAAGAAATTCAAAAATATTGTTATTATCAATAACATTCACATTTAAATCATTGAACTGTGACATAAGTTTATTTAAATCTTCACTATCAAATTTATTACTATCACTATTAATACAAGAATTACCATTTTGATAAGGAGTAGATTCAGAATCTGAACTATTATCAAAACATTCATTTAAAGAATTCTCATCAAAAAAAGAAGAACCATTATTATAATCACTGTCAGAAGAATCAAGCATAAAATTAAAAAGAACATCTTTAATTTTATCATCATTATCTAGATTATTAATCTTAGACCACAGTTTACATTTATCAGCATAATGACCAATTTTACCACATTTCCAGCAAGCACCATATTTTTTATACTTTTTATGAAGTTTTCTATTAAATTTTTTATTTTCCCTCCTATCTTCTCGTTCTTTCTCTCTAGATTTTTTATGAGATTTTTTTCTATATTTTTTCTTTCTATTAAAAAACATCTTTATCTTTCTGATTTTTATTATTATCAATTTATTTAGGAATATCCATACCAAATTGACCACAAAATTGTCCTAATTATTTTTTCTCAGTAATATTATTACATTTTATTTGTTGATTCGATTTTATCTCACCTTCCTGGATACAGGTTCCAATTAACTCACCATAGGTAAATTTATCATAATCAATATTAATCTCATTTTTCCGAAGTGTCTTTCTAACTCTTTCAACAAACAACGAAAGCAAACCATCAATAAATTTAGATTTCCAATGAACACTATTAGACTCAGGAAGTTCCAAAACTCTAGAAAGCAAGGTATCTTTATACCACCTAAAAGAAGTAAAACTCTGACAATTTAAACCATTTAATAAGGTTTTAATATGTTCAGAATTATTAGTCCATCTATCAATAAAATGTCCTATTATAGTAACAATCAAAGTGTAAATAGCATTTTCATCATTTGTACTAGCACCTTCTTGTTTGACAGTATTAAGAATCTCTTCTTTATTAGCAAGAGTCAAATAGTTATCCCACCAGCCTTTAAGTTGATCAGTAAAACCAGCTATTATCATCTTAGCAATAGTTTTATCAGAATTGCCATTATTTTTACAAATAGTAGAATACATTAACATATGATGCACCAAATTATAAATATGACGCTCCGTAAAACTATTTAAATTCCACTCATAAATATGTTTACCAGAGTAGGAATTATTAAGAGTCAAATCCTGCTCTTTATGCAAAACATCTTGAGGTGAGGGGCAAGGATAATAATAAGTACACATAGTGGAACGATCAGCATATTCTGAAGTTTATTAATTTCATCATTAATAGCATATTGATAAAATTCATCATCAAATCTATTACTAAGAGTAGAGATTTTAACTCAACAAATTTTTTAGTTATTAACTTTTCAAGTTTAGACATATCACGTAACCTAAAATTATCAATATCAGGAGGTGGTTGAATACTAGGCATGGCAATTGACTCTGAAGAAGGAGAGATAACAACTTTCTCCAATCTAACTTCCAGATCACCTAATAATTTATTAGTTCTATGAATATTATTCATAATAGTAGAAAGTCTTTGATCGAAAGAAACTAGACTTTCACCAAGAACATTTAAATACAAATTAGCTTAATTTTTTTGTTGTATTAAAAGATTAATTTCTCTAGAAGTGACATGCATATGATCACTAACCACCAATTTATTAAATGCAGAAAAATAGAAATTTTTATTTCCTTCCACATAAAAAGTCTTTTGAGGGGGAAAACAGATTTATGTTTGTGACCACTTTTAACAATATAAGTTTGTTCCAAAACCGAAAGGTATGGTTCAATATAAGTAACCATGAACTAAGGGACAAAAGGAATTAATTGATTTTTTTTCAGTCACGAATTTATAAAATTCATTTTGAAAATCAAATTGTTGTTCTTTGGTAAAATTATTAAAAAATAAATCACGAAACATTTTCCATCATTCTTTATTAAACTCAGTTTTTATTAAATTTCTATTATAAAAACAAGGACTAAAATCCATTTTGTTTTTAATCATTAAAAAGAACAAATTAAATGCAAATATTTTTTACAGAAAAATCCATGTCAGACTCAGTTGTTCCACAGAATCATCACTATTATTATCAACTGGGACACCATGAATAATATTAGAAGATGAAAATTTTAATTTATCATATCTTGTATCCAAATTATTATCTTTTCTAACTTCAGGAACAAATTATTTTATTCTAGAAGTTGAAGCACGAGACATAATAGGACTCTCGACTATATAATCTAATGGATCAATAAAAGAAAACGAAGATTTAGTAGATTTAGAGGATTTTAATAAATTTTCGGTATTAGATCTAAATTGAATAGAAATATCTCTATTTGGAGTTTAAATTATTTGTTTGACCTCAGTATTAATAACAGGTTGGACCGGGATTGCCTTTTCCATCATCCAATTTTCAGGAAATTTAACTTCATCCCATTTTATAGGTCTATGGGTTGTAATATGTGATTGACAAAAATTAGTTTCAATTAAAATTGTTTCATTAGTACTTTTATTAACCATTTTACACATTGGATTCAAAGTATAAAATGGTTTATAATAAATATGATAACAAATACAAATAGTTTCAGTATTAGGCATATAGCTATAGCCATGCAACTTAACATTTAAAGTAACAACATGTAAAATATTAATATTAGAAAGAGATAGCTGCAAATTTGGATGAACATCAAAATAAATCGGGCCATGTGCCAAGCTGGACTCGTATAATATCCATTATTGAATGCTTCCAATTCAAATTACAAGCATCACGCAGAATAGCCACAAAACTATCAGGTAAATTATTAAAGGTAAGAGGTTTAAAAGCAACTTGAATTAAACCAATATGAAGAAAACAATAATCAGATTTATACTTATTGATGTCAGTTCTATGTAACAATTGTAAAGAAATATCATCTTTATACTAAGAGGAATAGATTCCTCAGTGGTTTTAACAATCTATTTTAAATCAATTTTTTCAAAAGTACCGAATTAATAAATTAGTTTTGGATCCATTCTAGGAATGGTCCATTTATTAAGCAAATCAATATTTCTAGGAAGATCTATTTCTTCCAAACAAGTTTTTTTATTGAAGAAGATTTTTCTTTAAGAAAATTCATATTTTTAAGGAAATGTATTAAACAACCAGAGAAAAATACAACCAATAATCCATGGCTTTGACACCAATAGGGGGCAGGATCTTATGAAGGAGGATCGAATTTAAAACAAGTTCACAAAAGTCAGGAAAACGATTACCCAAAAATTTAACAAGTCAACTCATGCTTCAAGTTCTACTACCCAAATGCCCTTCAGCGCCCTCTCTTGGCTAATATAGGCAAACAACGGGTTATCTAGAGGTACATAAAAAACTGTTAAATTTAGAACTTGTTTGGATAACTTAGTAAATAAATTTAAAACCTTCAACACAAGCCTAGTCTAAAATGATCATGAATACAGAGGAAATATCTAACTCATAGTTGTTTAACACAAAATCCCTTAGCCTTTAATTAGGCTAGGAAAACACAAAGGAAAATAAAATAAAAGAAAGGAAACTAACCTTGGGGACTTCAGCACCAAAGGTATGAAGCTTTAATCAGCTTTAAATATATTATTGATTTACAGAAATAAAATTACGAGAAGTGTTTACAGAAATCAAAATATGAAAACTTGAAAGAAAACTCAAAAAAAAAAATTTAGCTCTGCCAAACTATACAATTGAGAACCCTTAAATAGAAAAAAGAAGAAACTATTGCGTATTTCAAAATATAATTCTAAAGTCCAAATAGTAAAGCAAAACACTGTACGGATTTCAAAATCTTTGAATCCGGAACAGTAAAAAGCAAAAAGTAGATGAACAATATCTGCATATAATTCAAATTACTGTCTTTAACTTATTATAGCAATAATTTTTTAAAGGACCACGGCGGCTTTCTCCACTCACACCATGATCTCATTGCGTACATCATTAAATCATGAGATTTTCCTTTTTGAGAGACTCCAGCATTTTATCCAAAGCTTCTTCAGAGTAAGAAGGGATATCATCATCAGGGTTCTGTGATTCTCCAACCAAACATCCAAATTGCTTCCCATCCGTTTTTGATTTAGATGAGGTTGCCATTAAAGTAATTTAAATAACTTATTATTTACATATTAATTATATTTTATGTTTCACATATAATTAAATATTATGTTTATTTGTTTAATATATAATTTAAGATGATTTAATTTCACATAATATAAAATTATTTATTTTTTAATTTGATGAATCACTATTAAGTCTTATATATATACATAAATTATTAAATAAATAATTAAGGTAATATTTATTTACAAATTATGTGTTTTGGATTATATGTTTTGAGAGAATGAGTTTTGGGAGTGAGGTTGAGAAATGTGAAATTTGTATTGGAGAATGTGATGTGTGTTTGTTTATGATTGGGGAATAATGAGAAAATTATTTTGGAAAAATTTGATATGTTTGTTTATGTTTTGAAATGAGACAAATTCTACTGTAGCAGTTAAATCAATGTCTTTCTGTTGGGTTTTGAAGGTGTAAATGGATTTTAGTAATATTTTTTATTATTATATAGTAATAAAATATTATGATATATAAATATATATATATATATATATGTGAGTGTGTGTGTGTGTGTGATTAGTAATTACTGTGATGTAAAAAATATAGAATTTTTGGTCATTTGCCAGTTAAATTGCAAGAATAATATGGACATTTTAGGAGCACATTTTGGGAAAAAGGAAGGCACGTGTTTGGTTACATTATCCCAGAACAAAATTATTTTGGAAAAATGTAACCAAACATAGCCGAAGTTTTCTTATGCATAAATCGTAAATAATAAATAGTTAAATAATTATATTTTAATTAATAAAGAGTAATTAAATGTTTTTATATAAGCATATAATAACAATTATGATATAACCCAATTTTTCATAATTAAGATTTGATTTTGATTTCATAAATAATTAATATTTATTAATAAATGTTTTCTTTCAAATAATACATCATTTGCTAATATTAAATTTGTAAAAATATAAATTTCAAATTAAATCATCAATTAAATTAATTATAAATTATTTTGTTACAACAAATATCAATCATTACATATATATACACACATCATCCAACTATAAATATATATATGTTATATAAAAAAATTAAGTGTATCCTACAAACCCAACAAAAAATCAACTGATTTAATATTTATTGTAAAGTTTGTTTTCACCAAAACACAAACAAATAAACGATTCATTCTCAAGTCATTTTTCCTGTTTTCTCAAAACAAAAAGAAATGCTTGGGCTTTCTTTGGTTATGTTTTGGGAATTTTCTGAAACATATTATGGTGGAATGTGTTTTGGAAGTTAAATCCGTGCAATATGCCAATTGTTTGTTTTTGTTATGGAAAAACATAGAGAATGAAATGGTTTGTTTGGAATTCTTTTGTAAGAGACATATTTTAATGTAGATATTAAATCAATTATTTTTTTGTTGGGTTTGTAAGGTGAAATTGTATTTTTAAATTTAATATATATATATATATATGGTTGATTGTGTATGTATATATATTTGTAATGATTGATATATATTTGTGAGGAAATTGTGTAATTAATTTAATTTTAAATTTATTTTAACATATTTATAATTAACAAAATTATATGACATAATAATTGAATATAATAAATAAAAGCAAAAGAAATTACAATAATATCATTTAATTATAAAATCATATTTAATGATAATTAAACAACAAAAAATTGTTAAACATATTATTATGCACTATTAATTAAATAAATTTTTAACAACTTCTATAATTAATAATATTAATAGTAATTAATTTAAGTAATATTTGAAATAATATTGATAATATTTTAATTAGCATGTAATTATTAATATATTACTAATTTAAATAATATTTCAATTAGACTTTAATTAATAATATATTTACTAGTAAATATACGAGTTAACAAAATATTAATTATATTTTACAAATCTATTTATTAGTATATATATAGTGTAAATAAATAATTTAATATAAATCAATAACAATTAATATAAATACTATTAAGTATAATATGTAATAATTAGTATAAAAATTATTAAATAAAGAATTAAATTTATAAATAAAAAATAAATAAAATAAAATTACATATTAACCACTAAATAAAATAATTGTAATACCTTTAACATATTTACTTTGTAATTAGTAAATAATACATTTAATTATAATCTAATTATTGGTAAATAATATATTTTATTTGAAAATAGAAAAATGAATAAAAGAATATTTTTAAATTACAATTAATTTTTTTTAAAAATTTCAAATGATTATGTTAATTTTTTATTAATATTTTATTGAATATTTTAGATTATTTAAAAAATTATCACACTATATTTAATTTTTTTGTTAAATTTATAACTAAATATAACAAAATAAAAAAATTAATTAGTAAAATTTTAACATTTTCATATATAAATATAAATGTGCGCGCGCGCGCGCGTGTGTGTGTGTGTGAATGAGTGAAGTGAATTGAGATAGTAAGAAATGAATGAGTTGATGTGAAAGGTAAAGTGAGAAAATGGGGGAGTAAGTATAATTTTTTTGGCTTTTAGGGATAATTTTGGGTAGAAAAATGTATTTTGGGAGTGTAATTCGGATAATGAAGTTGGAAAATATTTTGAGAAAAGACAACCGAGTAAGCCCTTGACACTTTCTCCCAAATGTTTTTTAAAAAACAATCAAAATACAAGAGAATAAGCCGTTAGAGATTATAAAAGGAATTATTAAAAAATAGAGAGTTTCCAAGAATTAATTAAAAGATAGTTGGATTTTATTTTCTTTCTATCTTATCAAATGCTCAACCCACATAACCACATGTTTTTTTTTTAAACTCTTTAATTGAAAACTATGATGATATTTCATCTTGTTTCACACCGAGAATGAGAAGTACAATGCTTGTGTATAGGTTCCTCTCAATTGTCTGGGCAAAATTTGCACCAATGATGTCGATGAGACAATACATTACAATGGTTGGATCTGTATGTTTGGCGACATATTTAGTTTTCATAGGGCCGTCTTCGATGGTCATGCATGATGCATCTATTGGCATTTGGCAAGCCTCTCAATTAAAAATTATGACGATGTTTGATTTATATTATTTTGAAAAGTCAAGTAACATAAAGCTTGCATTAGCATGTCCATTATAAATATTCCAAACAACATAACGCAAAAAATTTGCTTTATATTAAATTTTATTTTATTTTTTCAATTTTCGACTATTAATAACTTAAATTTTGGTGGGTTTTATTGGAACATTTTTAACAATCTCATATTTATTGTGTTTCTAGGTTTAAATTCAAAGTCTAATCCAATCGAACAAATCTAATCTAATTAGGTAAATCTAAATAAATTGATGTTGATTAAACTTATTTGATGACCCCAAATTATCTAAATACATGGGTCGTTTCATTCGAAACTTACCTCATATAACTATTCATCTTTCAAAGAATAAATTAATATGTAGGTTCATGAATTTACAAATTAAATACAGTGACCCGCAACAATTCATTGTCACAAAACATTACTTGATTCGAAGCAATTTTGCCTATTTTTGGACAATTTTCAGATAAATCCACTCACAATTGTGGCCAACTTGCTTGAATAGGACGAATGCATCATATCTTCCGTACTATGCACATTCTTAGTTTCGCACGAAAATAACAAAGAGGGCCTGCGAAAACAATAAAGCAAAATTGAAATAAACATATATATATATATATATATATATTAAATGGAATATCTTCTTTCTATTTGTCTGAAGTGTGCATTTACACGTATGAACTCTAAAATTTGTAAAATAAAAGAAATGAATTTATACATACTGAAATTGACAACCAAAAGACATTTTTGGTGCTACGTTTGTGCGACGTCTTTTTAATTAGATATTATATGAATAATAGGCGGTTCAATTTCAAGGTTCAGGACAGGTAGAACATCATTGTCGATTAAATTCAGCCAAGAAAAACTTTACATCAACCAGAGTTGATGAAAGATATTTTTTCGCATCCAGGCGGCTTAATAATTAAGACATTTTTTACTATGGTTAGCTCAGAGTAGGACATGCCGGTTAATTCTGTCCCTTCATTTTCTTCTGCTTCTGTGATCCAATACATTCTTTTTAACGTAAAAAAATTAAATAAATATATATAGTTATATTTGAATTTTAAATTCATTAAGTGTTAAAGGTTTAAGAACTATTATAAATTATTTGTCAAAAATTGAGATACTATAAAAATGAAAGAAAAATTATTAAGAAAATAGATTAGTCTCAAATTGCTTTTTTTTTTTTCAAAAAAAAAAAATTACACACACATATGTACACCAATAATTCGTTAGAATTCGATTTGAATGATGTCATTGAATCAATTAATCACTTAATAAATTAGTTTCAAATTGGTGGATCTTGATGTCTTCGAGCTTGAACAAAATTTTATTCTCTATTAGTTATAAATTCAAAAATCCTTTTCATTCTTTATATATTTTATGGCACTACTATCTATTTTAGTAATGTCATGTTGCTTTTTGAACATTTGATATATGGTGCTAAGTGATGATTAATACAATTGTATTAATGTATTAATTGTCTTTATACTAGATTTATTAACGGAGCTTGTTAGTGCGACAAGCTTCTCGTAATCTAAATGCAAAAATACCGAAAATATTTTCTTTCCCCAAATTTTAGTGATTAGAAAGAGTGCAAGTCTTAATATTTAATCTACTTTATGCACCAAAAAAAATAAGGGTATAGACTACAATTAATTTGTTTCTAATTTAAAAATTTGTAGTTTTAATTATAAAATTGTCCTAACTAGCTAAATTCGAAATTGATACTTTCGTAACTAACCATTATTATGATCAATCTATAGCTAATAATTATTCTTTTTTTTTACATATATATTAATTTTCCTATTAAGAATGCACAATTATTCTATTACGCTTGGAATGTACAATACTATTGATTGACTATAGTTACAAAATTAATTTCATAGCAAAAACTTAATTTTTTGTTGGTGATGATTCTTTGGGGAAAAAAAACAGAAAAACTTAAAATATTTTAGCCACTGTCATGGGGAAAAATTTAATTCAACCCCCCTGTCAAATACTGTTATGGCGATTTACCCCTATGTGAAAAAAAAAAAAAGAGTTAAAAAAGCTACTCGTGTTATTTTTATAAACTATCCCAACCCTTGAGGGGCCAAGTGTCTCTCACGCACAATGTGGTGCAAGTATTCATAGGTTTTTCACCACTTTTCCCAACTAAAATTAGCCTTTTATCCTTCCATTGTTTTTTTTCCATCTTATTTTTTGTTTTTCGTTCCATATTTCCTGTTTGGTTTCTTTATTTCCATTGTCTTCTTCATTCCTTTTTCTTTATTTCTTTCTTTGAAGCCCTAGAAATCTACCAAATATCTTCCTCCAGCTCAAAAGTGAAGAATAAGAATAGAGAAGCACACCGTGCTTGATTTGATATATGGGAAAACTTCATAATGTAGATGTAATGTAAGAAATGAAATTCAACAGTAGAGTCTAAGATGAAACTTTCAAAAGGGAAGTTGTGCTATTGCTGTTCCAAGAGGTGTATGATGCTTTTTTTATATAATAGAATGGAATAAAATATTCTTTTCAAAAAAATAGAAAGAGGTAAAAATGCTTATGGTTTTCTAGAAAGCAACAAAAATAGGTTAGCTACGCCAAGATACAACAATCCAACTGGTTATTCCTCATCCTCAAATAGTTAAAAAAAATCTGCAGCACAGGGGGGTGTATGATGCTTTTTATATAACAAAAGAGAATAAAACACTCTTTAAAAAAAACAAAATGAGATAAAAGGCTAATAGTTTTTTAGAAAACAGCAAATATAAGTCAGTTACACCAAGATGCAGCAATCCAACATGTTATTCCCCATCCTCAAATAGCTATAAACAATACAAAACCTAACTAGTACCAATCAAAAACCAACAAAAAAGCAATCCATAACCAACCAACCAATAACCAATTCAAAATATGCAAAGAAGCAAAACAACACTATAATGAAACTAAAATAAGATTTAGGTATAACCAAAAAGAATATTGTTACCATAAAATTGCTATAAGCAACATTCGTACATGAAGAGTTTCCCTCGCCGTAAGCAACATTGATACAGTAGGAATGCAATCCGTGTAGAGTTATATATGAGGGCATTTTTGTCTATATAATATAAAATTAAACACAAATGAACGAAAAGAGGCAATGATCCACAATTTAAAAATATAAGAGGGTTGTTCCAACTTTTTTTTTATTTATAGGAGAATAAATCACCCATTTGATATTTCACAATAGGGTAAAGAAATTTTAGCCTCTATCTCGGAGAACCTGTAAGAAAGAAACTGTAAAAAGTACAAGAAAAAATTCTAGAAGCATATGGACGTAATTCCCAGCTTCACCACAAAAGTTACGTACGAATATCGGCAGTTGTAACGTCTGATGTTGAAAACAACATTGTGAGATGTATGCCCCGGCCCACATTGCGAATTTGGCTGTTTGCAAAATTAATTCCTATTTACTGTGAGCAAGTTTGGCATTGCTTGTGTCCAAATAGGTAAAATGGTATTTGTGTGGATGAACTTTCCTCACGGCCCATCAACGCATATTGGTCCTTTCTTTTTCTTCTCTGTACATTGTACATATCCAACATTAAGTAATAAAGGTGGTTTACCAAACAGCGTCTAATCGAATTAATGCAGTTGTCTTTATTAAATATGGCTTATGGGCTCTTGTGAATCTTGGCAAACCTTTTGTGGTGAACACAGTAATGTACAGGAACAACTAAGCCATATGCTAGCTAGAAAGTAGAAACCCTATAGATGATAGTCAGTTTAATTAAGCAATTTAATGCTTGAAATGAAGATTTATGTAAATATTGTTTGTTAGTTACATTTTCTATTCCAATTAATGTTTATACTCTAAAGAGACGTAAAGTATGTATAAGATATTTTTTAACATAAATGTTGAATCGTAGATGACCTATATATATATATATATATTTAGTGTATAGTCATCAAGTGATATATATTAGCGAAGCACAAATTAAAGAAGAAGAATCAAAATGATTTCAATTCGATTAACATTATCTAAGATATGATTAGAAATAGAAAACACAACAAAAAATTTAAAATTAGTTAAAGAATTCAAATCAAAACAAACACTGTGTTATTGAATTAACTAATTAATTTCATTTACATTTGAAAGAATTAATTTGGTGAATCAATTAATTTTATTTGCTTTTATATTTTGTCAGTCTTAATCATTGCCAGTTGGAAAGAGGATGAATAATGCAATACCACAAGTCATAAGATATCAATGTCGCATCAAGATCAACTATCATAAAGGCCAAAAAATAAAGTCGCCATCTCTCTCTCTCTCTCTCTCT
>JACGDI010005817.1:227105-238417 GCA_014898725.1 Jacaranda copaia
TCTCTCTCTCTCTCTCTCTCTCTCTCATATGCATATTCAAGGCACTGAATGAGAGCTGATAAGGTATCCTGCTTGTGTACTTATCAAAATTGGCATATAATATCTCCATTTATTTTTCTCACAAGATCCTACAAATTTTGCTGAAAATTATTAACTTTGCTTTATTATTATTATTATTATTTTTCTATGGAAAGATTCTACATTTCATTCTTGGCTCCACGTCATAGTTCAAGAAGTTCTCCCTTTTGTTGATGTTGGGAGCACTATGTGCACAGAGACAGGGCACCCCATTGGCTGCTCCCCAGCATCAAATAGACCAAAATTCACATGAATACTGAAAAATGTATTGTTTAATGCCTATAGTGATATTTGCAACACTAACATCAACTAATGTACAATATTAGATTGGATTTTCCATCATGAAACAAAGAATTTTATATTGTACCAATATATTGTTTTTCATCAAATAAAAAAATTCATACCATAGTGAGATATTATTCTATAATACTATGGACGATCGCTGTTTTTATAGTAGAATACTCTTTTGTCCGTGAAGATGTCAAAGGTCTAACCATCTACCATTGTCCATTTTGAATTTCAATGATGATACATTACTCATTTGAGTCTATATAACTTATTAGCGTAATCTAAATGCATTAAAATGCTGTGTCAACTCGCTTATTCATAATGCTAACGTTTGTCAAAGGCTTGCATCTTGCAGGTCGAGTATGTTTCCATTATGGTCCTTGACCAACCAGCACACGCGCTTGCTCTTTGGTAAAGGAGTAATCTCGTGCAATTTAGATATTAAGGATTGTTTGCACGCCTAAATCCACACTTGAAAGCAAGACCTAGGCTCTACTACTACCATATCATGTATAGACTCTATCTTTATAGCAGAATGCTCTTTTGTACGTAAAGGTTTCACCCATCTTGCAATCCACCATCGTCCATCTCAAGTATTAATGATAATCATTTAATCTGTATAGCTTCTTAGTCGATATGATATGAGATGAGATGAGATCTACTACATATTGTCTTAACGTTCTAGTCAAGAGACATGCGAAAAGACACATTATTATTGTTTTCACATATGACATTAATGATGTGACCTTGAATATTTCATCAAATACACACGTACAAACATAACATTTATTTTTAATTAGTTTGAGGAACTAGAAATAAAAAAGTATATTTTCCAAATAACATCCAAAAACAAGTTGCCTTTTAGTTTTATAAACTTAAATGTTAGGATGGCATTTCCAAGGGGAACAAATTTTTTTTGTATGTATCGGATGTCGATGAATGATTAATCTTGCAACTGTAGTAGAGTATTAAATGCATAGTCAAAATCAACCCGATGTTTTTTCAGCTTGGAAAGCCACTTTCATTGATGTCAATCATGCGAAACTAATCCTTTGAGCTGCTTAAAGTTAATTATCCATGTAGCCTCGTCAATGTGAGGTGTTTTTGTGTCTAGAACCATAATTAATTGTAAACTAAATATTTTTAATAAGGTTGTTCTTAGCCTCTAATCAACTATTGTGACCAATTAGAAAAAAACACGTGAACCATGTGCCAGGTGGTCAATTATGGCGAGACCACGGTATGTGGTTGGCATGGTTGCTGATTCATACAGCTGGCTCGGCACTTTGTCCTTGCCCTACCCTCTCGCTTTATTTTTTCACCACGGAATTCAATATATATTTGAGATTACTCTGGGTTGAACTGATTATCATTATTTTACTGTTAATTAGTTAATTTCAATTGTTTGAATGAAATAATCAATTATATTATCACATATATATTGTTTTAATAATGCTAATAATTATTAATTCAAAATTAAATTTATTGTCATAATTGCATCAAAATATTGTTTCATCAAAAATATCTATTGAAATTTCTTATAGAAAAGATGTTCAATATAGAAAATGGAGAAACAACTTATAAACTGTCCAAATCTCTAACTTTATTGATATGGGATAAGATATCTATTGCCAAACATTTACCTTATCAAAATATTATCTTGTAGGCACACATTAGTAGGGTTTTATTGAAAAAGATACTTTGAAAAATTAAAAAAGAACAACTAATTATAAATTATTTAAAATAGGGATGTCAAAATAATCTCCATCCCCAAGGTCCATGTGAGATTCTTGAATTCGAGTCCCCAAATTTGGGGAATTTTTTCTTGTGAGAATGGGGACAGAGATCATACTTACCACCACGTGGAATTAGTAATTTCACCTGAATTATAAGAATCAATGAATTATAAAATATAAATAATAAATATATATAATTTAAATCTAATTTTTATTCTTATATCCTAATTTTTTTTTTCTATCTTCTAGCTCTAAATTTAGGATACATAAGTAATGATATGCAATTTGGAGATCCCCATGTACTTAAAACTTTATAATTATGAGGTTCTCGTTAAAATTCAATTAATGATACTCTCTCACTTCTCTTTATTATAGTTATTTTTAATTTAATGTAAGAAAAAAATTTTAAAAAATGAAAGTTTTATATATTGTTATAATATTGTTCTTATTAGTATTAATATATCGTGCGTTCAAATAAGGCTGTATTTTTAAGAAAACAATTTATTTTAAACAATAAAATTTTGTTTTAGAATATTCTTACAAAAATAAAATAAGAATCATGAATTAGGAACGACGAGATCGCGTATCTTTTAATTTTGGACGACTAAAAATGTTGAAAAGCGCAGTAATATAAGTTGGCAACTCTTGTTAATTATTTTTTCTCCAGAGTGCCCTTTCATCGAAGTCTCCTTCTGTAATCCATCAACCAACATTAACTTAAGTTGGAAATGAATAGGAAATAAATACCGCTTTCCGACCACAGATTTATAATTCTAAGGACAGGAGACAAAAAAGCACAGCCTGACGTCGTCCAAAGTGTTGTATGCAATATATATTTTAACTATTTGATGAAACAATAACGTGTTTGGCCATATTTAGGCATCAATGAAAGATTAATTTATTTATTTATAAACCATAAATAAAAACAATTGATTATCAGCCAAAAATCACCACTCAAATTCAAATTAATCCCAAAACTTTAATTTTGTATTTAAACTGAAGCTTTTTGTCTGACAATACTGTATTTTATAATCGAAGATTGACATATGACTATTAATCAATAATATAGACAGAGCGAGTGTGTGTGAATGGGCATGTGGTTTTGAATGCGTTGGTTGGTTTCAGACTTGTCCCTGGGAACCCGCAAGTCCCTCAGATATTTTAATTACATACATACAATAATAATTAATAAATAAAAAGAAAAGAATAAAGTGTGCTTATGTTTCTTGTACCCATCTCCTTTGTCTTTCTTATTATTCTAATGCTAAAATACAATGATTGACTCGTATCGGTTTAATTTGCTTCCCACAAGGTTGTGCAAAATGGTATATAATTGAAATGGAAAAATTAAATTTCAAGGATAAAAGAACGAATATTAAATAAAAATATCCAATTTAATAAATAATAAATATAAGTAAAAAGGCCAGTGAGCCCAATTAATAAGGCATATCAAAATAGACATAGAAATTTAAGTGTATCAAAATCTACCAAGCACTTAATTATTATAAATACTAAATCTCAAAATCAAAATTGGGATGAAAAACCATTCCTATAAAATCTTAAACTCTAATTCTACATAAATGCATTCCCAATCAGGAAATTCGCTGACTTTTGAAAATGACTTTAACTTTACTTTTGGACTATGTCAATGACCAATTTAGTTTGTACAATTTCCTGACTCATACTAATCTTTTACGTTGATGACAAGTCTTGTGTTAGTCGTTCAAAAAGAATAAGGATTTAAAGCGATACATAAGCCAGGTTGCACCTCTTGCATGTTATAATATTTTTTCATAAGGATAAAAAAATTACATTGAGTGTGCTCGTGGGATAGTGAGGAAAGAGGAACAACATATAAATTCTTTTTGAAACTATTGATTTCTCCTATACGGAACATTACTTGATATTATATATCATAAGTCCTCAGTTGAAGGATGATCTAACTTTGTAAGGTAATTAACCCACCGACACTCATAATGAAAATTCTTATTTTTATAAAAAAGTGTCTCCATGAATAAAAGAAAAAAAATATTATAAGATAGGAGATAGGATTATGAAGCTTTATAATCTGTGCCAAATACGGGGTTGGATAGTAAAAAAAATTATGCATTGATGATTCATAATTTATTAAAATTGTACCTAAATGGATACGACATTCAATTGAAAAAGAAGTATTGATAATTATTTATTGAAATACTCTGCGTCAAATATGTTGGATAAATTAATACTAGAGAACAACTATAAAATTGAATTATGTGATAACTACAATAGAATTACACACACACACACACATATATATAATTAATTGAATTTGATCAAACTCAATAACAAGCAAATTCACTAAAGAAAACATTTTTCTATCGAATTAAATTAAATAAAAGAACTTCTTCTGGAACCGGAACCGTATTACAAAATGTAGTAAATGGTCAAAGATGGACGTCAGTGTATATAAAAATGGTATGCTTTGAAGCAGGATAAAGTCTTTTGCTTACATTCTTGGACGCTGAAACAATCAAATGATTTAATTTTTCCCAAGATTCCACCGTTAAGGTTCAACTTCAAGTTATAAGATAAATTAAATGAGGTACGTTTTGAACAATGAGGTTCAACCGTTCGAGTAAGGAACCGTTTGGTTTTATTTTCAAAAGTCATTTACATTTTTCATCATTTCTAAAAATTGAAAAATTAGTTACGAAATGAAAATAGAAATTGAGATGTATTGGATGAAATGTTGGAAAGTAATTATTCGATAGCTTATTCGATTAAAAAGTAGGTTAATTTATATTTTTGTTTGTTTAAAAAAATTTATGTTTTAAAATATATATTTTATTAATTTAAAAATAATAATGATTACTTATGTCAAATCAAAGTTGAATTTAACTGATATGTAATAGGATGATATAGTAGATTTAGAAAGAATTTTTTAAAAAAAATGTATAGGCTTTGTTTGGTTATGTTTTTCTAGAACAACATTATTTTCGGGAAATATAACCAAAAATATTTCTATTATTCTTCTAAATTACACATTCTCTAATATATATACATATATTATATATATTCATTATATATATTTTATTACTATTATAATATTAAAAAAATAACTCAATTCCTTATCACCTCAAAATCCAATAAAAAAACATTAATTTGACTGCTACAGTAAAAAATGTCTCATCAAAATATAAATAAACATATTAAAAAATAATTTTCACATTATTCAATAATTTATTCTTCTAAAATACATAATAAAATCAAACAAAAAACATAACCAAACATTCTCGTACTTTTTCTAAAAAATAATAAAAATGGCCTTGGAAATGAAACCAAACAAGCTGTAAAATCCATACCGCCTCAACAACTCAAACCCAATTCTCCATTTGTTTTTATTCTGACACGGCATTGCTACACTGAACAAAACTCAGAGGCTCAAATTTGTAAGTCGTAATATATTTTGCCCAAGGTAAAATGAAGACTAGACCAAATTAGATTGGACTGCGGAGGGGATTCCCCCACATGAAGATAGGGTCGAGCCTCAGGCACATTAAAATAAATAACAGTAAGGCTGATTTTATTTATTGTCAATTTAAGGGCTTACTTCAACCTAATCCTCAACTTATATGAAAAGTCGAAAAAACCCCTCGAAGACTAAGTTATATTTATTATTAACTTTTGAAAGTATGATTGAAACAAAACACAACAAGATTACACATTATTATGACAATACTATTTCATTTGTGAAATGCGTGAAAAAGTGAAGGCTTTGTTTAGTTACATTTTTCCAAAATAATTTTATTCTAAGAGAATATAACTAAATAGGTGCTTTCCTTTTCTCCCAAAATGGATTGTTAAAATGATCAAATTATCCTTACAATTTAATGGACAAATGACCAAAAATTTTATATTTTTTACATTTCAATTATTACCAATCATATATACATATATTTATATATCACAATATTTTATTACTATATTATAATAAAAAATACTATTAAAATTCATTTACACTCTCAAAATCCAACAAAAGGTATTGATTTGATTGTTATAGTAAACTTTGTCTCCCCTAAAAATATAAATAAACATACCAAATTTTTCTAGAATAATTTTCTTACTATTCTCAAATCATAAACAAACATATTTTACATTCTTCAATACAAATTTCACATTCCCCAAACCTACTTCCAAAACTCATTCTCCCAAAATATATAATCCAAAATACATAATTTATAAACAAATATTATCGAAAAATCTTTATTATTCCCATACCAATTGAAAAATTCACACGATCTGTGTAATGTTCCTGATTTTTCAGCTCATTTCATATGTTTAACAAAAAGAAAATCCCAATAACCAAAATTAAAAATAAAAATCAACGAGTGAGGACAGGATTGTCATTTCGCGTGAGTCCAACAATTATCCACACAAGCATCAAGCTAAGACTAGATTTAGGGAGTTAATCCTCCCTCCATAGTCCATACGCGTCCACCTCCCAGCTATATATTCACTCCGCGGCCAGACATATCTGTCTTCGGTCTCCCTCTATATATGTCTATATCTAATACATACATCTTCTTCAGCAAAAATTCAATCGATCGCCTTCAGCTTGCTTTTCTTTCTCTCTTTCGACATGGGCTCATCATATTCGTTCTTGACTCCGAGCAGAAGCTCCGCCGCCTCTCCGTCGACGGAGACTGGTCTGGGGGACTTGCCGGAGAGCTGCGTGGCGGAGGTGCTTTCGTACCTGGACCCGCCGCAGATATGCAGGCTCGCAGTGTTGAACCGGGCTTTTAGGGGGGCCTCGTCTGCGGATTTTGTTTGGGAATCGAAGTTGCCGATGAACTATGAAGATGTTATAGAAAGAGTATTTGAGAGAGATGATGTTATATATAAGGATTTGTGTAAGAAGGATATCTATGCCAGGCTTTGTGGGCTCAATTCTTTTGATGGTGGCACCAAGGTATAATCTTTTTACCTTTTTGCATCTCTCTCTCTCTCTCTCTATATATATATATATATATATATTTGTTTTTGCTGATTTCAATTCATAAATTTCCCTGTTTTGATGACTATTTTTTTTTGTTTGAATTGTTATGAATTCTTGGCGGCTGTGCTCGTTTCCGGAAAATTTTAGAACACGAAAATGATGGGTTTATTTATTTATTTTTAATAAGAAGTTTTTAAAGAAAGTCTTGCTATAATGTTTTGAGTTTTTAACAGGAAAATCTCTTGAGGGTTTTGGTAGGTATATAGGAAATTACGCAAAAAATGGTTTCCCGCATTGTGAAACTTCTAAAGAAATATCCGTTGTTGAAATATATATGGTGTTAAGAAAAGAGGGTAAGTCAGAAATTTATACAATATTTAATGGAAGCTCTGTTCATTTGGATTATGCGCAGAAAGTCTGGTTGGATAAAACCACAGGCAAGACTTGTATATCAATATCATCAAATGGATTGGCAATAACAGGGATCGATGACAGGAGGTACTGGACTCGCATTCCAACTGAAGAATCAAGGTGAGGGTTTTGTGCTCTTGTTTATTTACCTTCAAGAATTGAATTTGAGGTGGATTGGCTGTATTTTGACGAATATGTTCTTAGATTGGCGGCTCAAACCGTGGCATTTCTCCATGAAATTCTCCATATTTAAGGTTCTTTGCCGTTCATTTTAATTTTATAGCTTCCGATGCTGTATTTGCAGTACTGTTGTCAATTTTTGCTCTGAAAATTGTGGTGTTATTTGATAAAATGGAAAATTACGTGTCTATTTTTCTTGACCTGAATATAGAAACTATACCATTTCATATAAGTAGCTTTGAGGAGAGATCTTTTCTGTCGCCGTGATGTGTTATTAAATTCCTAGGAGGGCTTACCTTATTTTTCTGATTAAAATGGTTGACTCTTTTGTTAGTGGGTAGTTATTATCATCATGAAATTGTAGGAAATAGTTCGTATTTGCTTGTAAATATTGTTTCTTTTATCAAAACATATGGTAAGCTTAAGAACTCTTTTGCAGTTTTGAGTTGAAGAACATTGATCTTCCATTTTCCTTTGGCATTTCTGATGCGGCGAAAGTCAGTGTTACTTTTAGAGATTAGTAATAGAATCTTGAACTCTGCTATCCTCTCTAACTGGAAAGTAGTAAAACATCCACTAAATTTGACAATCTTTTTAAGTTTTGCAACTAGCAATAGTGAATTTTATATAATATATCATAAATACTGTTAGTATAGTTTTTATTTTTTAAATTTTAGTTTTTCTTCAGAAGCTAAATCATCCAAATAGAGAATTGCGATTTTTTGAAGTTATCCAAAAATTAGTACATCTTGTGGCTTGCAAATTTTTACTGCCTTGTCAACTGAAAACACAAAAGCCTCGATGATTATGCTTATAAATATGAATTCTTGAATCTGATACGCTGTTTTAGTTTACTTCCATGAACAAATTGCTGAATGCAAACTACTACTAATAGTTGGAGTAGAGAGCAGTATCTATCTGTCATCAGATTCAGACCTAAAAGAAGGGAAGGGGAGAGAGCACAGTGCCACAGGCAACTAAAGGATTTAGATAAAGCTTTCCCAACTTATAAAATTAATTAGATGAAATAGCATTTTAAGCAATGGGAAAATTCTTCTATCATTGCCTTTGTGGCAAAGATGCAACTTTTGAATCTCGAAATAGACCAAACCCTAGGTTTAACTCCCTCTGTTTGTCATAGTTAGATAAACTGCACTGATTTGGGATTTAAATTATTCCGCGTAGGTTTTCCTCAGTTGCATATCTCCAGCAAATCTGGTGGTTTGAAGTTTATGGGGAGATTGAGTTCCCATTTCCAGCAGGATCATACAGCCTCTTTTTCAGATTGCAACTGGGCCAGCCACACAAGAGATTTGGCCGGCGGCATTGTAATTCCGAGCACGTTCATGGTTGGGATAGAAAGCCTGCAAGATTCCAGATTTCAACTTCTGATAGTCAGCAATCAACAAAACAGTGCTACTTAAAGGAACCGGGGAAATGGATTCTTTACCATGCGGGGGATTATGTTGTCACAAATTCTTGCAGGTTGATGAAAGTCAAATTCTCGATGACACAAATTGATTGCACGCACACAAAAGGCGGTCTTTGTGTAGATTCTGTGGTAATATATCCCATTGACAATGAGAGGTTACAGCATTTTTAATTGCAACCGATCTCTTAGAAGGAACTATGACTTTTGTAGACTCATATTGTTAGGGTATTACAATGAGCGGTAAGTGAATTGGTCGAGGCTTGAGTTGTATAACTGGAAGGCATGTAATGGTGTGAACGAATTTTCATGTCTCTCTCTTTCACTCTCTGTCTCTCCCTCTCTCTGAAGTGAAGCAGAGATCTGGTGAAATCAGCAGATGTAAAAAGATTTCGGAATGTCTTGGAAAGTGTTTTCTATGAGAAAAAAGTATTGTTAGCAATAAGAATATCAGTTGTGGGATTTCTCAAAAGTATTCTTAGTTTTGGTTTTGACATATGTGGCAGTGCACCGCATATAATTTTCAGCATTGGTTTTGTGGTTAATTCCTCTTTCATTCCTTTTTTGGTCCACTAGAGGAGAGAACTATCATTTTAGAATGAATATAAGAGTTATATATATATATATGTACTTATACACTCGCCATATATACCTTAGTTTAGATCTTCTATTTCATTTTAATTTTATTTTTTATTTCATTTTATGAATATATGACACGTGTATTAAATATTTTTTTATGAAAATAATTGATTGACAACTAAATACACTTAGCATATATACATCATATTGGAATAGGAGATGAAACACGAAATAGAATAGATGATCCAAAGTGATGATCTTGGAATAGGAGATGAAAAACGAAATAGAATAAAGAATTCAAAGTGATAAACTTAGTTTCATTTATGTTTTTGTTTCTTGTTGTAGTACATCACTTTTATCATTAATTACCTAAAATGACTTTGAAAAATACCCCATAATGTGCATGCATGCAGAGCAGGCGTGGTGATTCTCATGGCAAAACAAAATCTATGGATGATTCTTCTATCATTGCCAATTAGGTTCTAAACATCATGGCGAGTTCATGTGCGTTGATGCACGCACATACGTGAGGCTGTGCAATGTATCCAAATTCCACACAAGATGATTCAGCCTCTTCAACTGTTGACACAACAAAATTATCACAATGAATCCCTTCACATATATGAGCGCTACAACCATCCCAAATGCATCTCACACTAATCTTCCTAACCATAAGTTGATTAGACCACTAGATGCATTCTCCTAACGGACAACTTGAATGCTCATATGTTCTATCATAGGCCTATGTGTGATGATTATATGAAATCTTCATGTTGATTGGTGTTACTATTAAGCTTATATTGTTGTGAGATTACACCAGTTTTTTTGCTAATAAGTATATCAGCATTACAGGAGCATCTTTTTGTTTATGTGGACTATTAATTCGATGTACTTTGACTTGCTTCCAACTTAACTGTATTTTAAATTTCTATTTGTATAATATAAGTATGTTATGAATGACATGTACATGTGCTAAAATTTGTTATATCTTTAACTCTTGTAAATTGTTCTATTTCTATGGTTAATTGTAATCTAAACGTATGAAGGTTTTTTATAGAGATACAAAATGTTGATTGATGCTTGGGGGCTAGCTGAGAAGGAAAGGTTCCTTCTTCATTTGGTGTAGGCTTGTTCTTTGCACCCCTACTTGATTGACAGATAGGGGGTAAAATTTGATTTGTTCCCAAGAAAGTGTGTGGACGCGTGGTATGTCACTTCACATGGCCATTTCACGTCAAAGACACGGGTACAATAAATTGTGGCGTGTTTATAATGTGATCTTGAAGTTTATAAAGATTAATAGTGTAATGTACTCTTTAACGAACTTAACTATATGTCGCAGCTCAACTTCGCCATAAATTCTGTTGGATAAGCAAAATGTGTTTTTGCGATACATAACCAAGCTATTATCTTTACTATTTATAATGTTTAATTCGGTAATAATTGTGTTTACTTTTTTATATCTAATATGGGATAATCCAGTAGGTCCAATAGGTCCAACTTCAAATGAGATAGCTCACGATGCCCAACATGATACAACATAATCCAGTAGGCCCAACAGGCCCAAACTCGAAAGAGACAACCTATGAAACCCAAAGGCACATCAGTTTGGTTGACACATATCGACCCCATC
>JACGDI010005817.1:245130-263390 GCA_014898725.1 Jacaranda copaia
GTAAAATTACGCCACAGCAGGCTATAAATACTACAAGCACGACCACGCTCAAGGTAATGCTATTTATACTGTTTACTACATACTCTTTCTCTATATTCTCTGATCTACCGAAAATCTAACTTGAGCGTCGAAGTGTTATAGCCGAGGGCCTCTTGACTAGTTGACGTGTATTCGTGGTTGCAGATCTCAAGCCCAAAACACTTGAATCAACCAGAGTACTTGACTCTCCAGCTCTCTGCAGCATCAATATCCTTTATTCACTAATTTCTCACTATTTTTTTCTCTCAACGTTTTGTCTTATAGGTAACGATAGACCTGAGGGATTATTTTAATCAATGTCCTCCACACTAGCTATCTATTAGGGTATTTTTGAACCACAACAACTTAATATTGAACCACTACAATTTGTTCCTTTAGAGGATGAAGATACAAAATCAAGAGGCATATCTAACCCAATCATCATTTTGGACAACTCCGAAAGACCTTGCAATCTTTACCTGTCATGCCACCACTAACTCAATCTGAAGATCCTAATGTTGAGTCGATTCGTCCCCAACACCTACCTATTTAATCCCTATCTCCATTAAGGCCTAAAAGAGGTGCATATGGATCCCAGACAAGTTCAAGTGGCTGTAGAGACATCCATTAGTATGGAAACCTGGTATCAAACTTTACTTCGCTAATATTGGAGCATCCAATAGCTCTCAATCTAATCTTAGTGGATCAGTACCCTCCCATTTCACCTAGACTTATTAGGACTTCAAAATTAATAATAAGCCAAGTACTACGACATCACATGAGGCTAGGCTAAGTTAGGATTGCGTAATTTGTGAGGTTTTGCTAACTGCAAGCATGGACGCCAACTACTAGGAACTAATGTGATTTTTGTGAATGATCTTTTGATAAATTGAAAATTATATTTGCCTTTGCCTTTACTTGGAAATTTTGACATGAATAACTTCTATTATGAGTTATGACTACTAAGGTGGTTTCTTTTATGTGTATGCATGTATTATGATGGTATTAGTAATTGTAGCCAAATTTTGAAGGTTTGAACTACCATAATATTATGTGTATTATATATAAGTTTAATGGGCGTGAACCCATTGTTGCCATATCTACTACTTTTATGTATACATGAGTAGGATGGTTAATTTCAATTTTTATTCCTCTTATCTTTCTATTTTCTTGCTCGTTTTCTACCAATAAAGAAAATTAAGGTAGCTCTAGACTGCATTACATGAGTAGTGGAGTTTCTATATTTTAAAGATGCAACTAGTCATGTTAGAGGTACATTGCATGTTGTTATTCAAACAAGATTTCACAAATTTTTTAATATTATTTTGAAATTATTGTATTAAATTCAATTATATCATATCACTTAAAATACATAAGGGGAAAAACTTAATCCAAATATATTCTTATTTTTAGGTGTGTACTACCATTTCAACTAGACAGCTTATCTAAACACAAATTCAATTTTTGGAAATGCTTGAAATTGAAAATGAAAATGAAAAAATCCAAATGGAGCGTTACTTTGAGCCTATTCTCGTGGAGGTATGCAATACCTATCTGATTGGGTAAAGTTTCTTCAAAAATTAAGTCAATAACATGTTGTACATCTCACATGGGAGGCAATTCTTTTTGTAATTCTTTACTAACTAACTCCTCAAAAGTGCCAAAAGCTTTTTAACTTCATGTGATACGAAGGATTCTTCTTTTCTTTTAGTTTCAATAATTCCATCCATTACCATAAAGGACAATCCACACTCTTTTCTTTCTACTTCAAGTTTTCAAACCTCAAAGAAACAACTAGATGAATTGTTGCTTCGTTGATTCCGACTTCAAAGATGTAGTGTAAGCGTCTATCTATCCTTTTGAAATAAAGTGTATGCTTGGAGTAGTGAGATACTTCATTTTTTGATTATATACCCTTGGTTTTCCCTAAAGGGTTGGCATATATGTATAAGCACACTATCACACCAAACGTCATCTTTGTAATTATCACCAATTCTAAATTGCACTAAGCCCCTTGAGGTAAAAGTTACTTCATTGTGTTTCTAGAACCAAGAAACCTTGTAAGGGTTTGGATGTTTCTCCATAGAAAGCTGTAGTTTTTCCACTGCATCTTTTGTAATTATGTTCTCATTGCTTCCATTGTCAACAATGACATTGAATATTTTTTCTTCACATGTGACTCTAGTTTGAAATATGATGTGCATTCTTCAGTCTTCATACTCTTCAACTTTCAATCTTACCATCACATGTCTTATATCTAAAATTTCCCTTTCTATGGTGTCAAGAACAAGTTTTATCTTTGCAACGCAATACTATTCTATCTATGAAGAAATCTCAACTTCCACCCAATCTTTGACTAACTATTGATTTTCTCAAGTTCTTTATGATGACCAGTTGCTCATTTTAGCCTACATGATTGATTAGCTTAAACATATGCACGCATCACAAGTTTTTATATACTTGCCCATTTACACTACTCATAATTATCGGAGGCTTGTGTTTTGCCTGTCATCCATGTTTCCTTAACATTCCTTGATTTGTGAATATGCATGCCCTTAATCTTAGGTCTCTTCATGCATTTCTTGATGGTAATGGTGCAATCTCACTCCATCTTGACATTGAGGGTCTCTTGCACACCTGTAAAGCATTCCTCATGCTCATTCATCACTTCATTGGAGTGTGTATGCTTATGGCTTGCTATGTCATCTATTATTTATGTTTTGTTCGAGTAGGCTACATATTACTCTAAGGCTTATTATGATTGCCATCATACACATTAGTTCTGCATGAAGCATAAGACATGATTTCCTACTCATCAACATCTTACCTCAAGTTGCATACTATATGTTGTTGCTTCAATACCATGTCTTAAGCCAACAGACCATCCTACCAAGTCTAGAATCCATAGTGCATGCCAACAAGTTAGTTTACAAGGCATTAGAGTGCTTATCATGATCACTCGATCGGCTTAGAGATGTTGTCTAATTATTTTCAAAGCTCATGGGGCATAACCTATCCGCTTGTAGACTCTTGTCACACTTCTAAACCCAATGAGGGCTCTCCTAGGCCCATGCTCCCCACTTCATCTTTGACCTATTTGGAAACTAAAACACTCCAATGAGTAGCCCAAAGGTGGTCCTTGAAGGCTTCCCATAGCCTTCTAGGAGTTGCTTACTTAGTGCCACGATGAGGCCTAGTGAATGCCCATCATTAAATCATACATGCCCCCTCTTATGATAGGCTTAGAAAAAATTCTTTTTCCTTTAATAGATATTGAAATATTGAGGAAGTGCTTACTAGGTAACTTTCTCATCTAAACTCCAAATGATAAACCGCTAGAACTTTTGACTTGTATAATAACTACAAAAAATTTCAGCCCTATTCAATTCTCCATCATTAAGAAATTATCCTCGCAATATTCTTAAATTAAAAAAATGCCATTGCACTAGCACTCTCCAAATGTAATTGTCATTGGCTAACCAAATAGAATCGTTTAATTGTGAAACTTAGTAGAAATATTTCTAATGCTTTAAAAAAATACTCCAAAAGAATAGTTTCATGGATAGCTACCATTACATCATCTACTTAGCACCCTAAGTTGCTACATGCTGTAAGATAATTGCTCTCAGTCACCGTGAAGTTTGGTGCCCAAATAGATATGGAAATAACTTCAAACTTAGTTGGAAACATCCTTATAAGTCAAGGAAAATCTCATTTGAATAATTTTATAATCTGCACCTCATAAAATTTTCTGTTCATGGCTCAAATGTGCCCTAATGCACTAATTGACAATTCTTTGCCACTCCATATGCCTTCTCAAGTGACAGCCACCAACTATTTTCCAGAATGTGACCCATGACATCCTACCCCACTCGATTTGTTGACATTCTCATCAAGACATGCATGAAGAATTAATGTATATGCAGTGCTAATACTCGACTCTGATAACGGTAGCATAAGATGAATGTTAGCTCCTCTAAGATCTCAAAAGTATCTCTGCATAACTTATTTATTCCTTTATAGTGTTGTTCAATGATCATTACTACAAAGCCCGTTACTTGGCCAACTTATATGGGATCTCTGCACTCTCCCTATTAGAGGTGTTATTGTCCTCGACAAATACATTACTCTTTCTTGAATGTCTATTGTTAGATAATTTGAAATTCAAAACTCATAAATCAAGACTCAAGGCCTCTAACCATATGTTTATCTCTCCAACTTTGCCAATTGGGACTACTCAATGTAGTGCGATGCTCTTCTCAGTGAAGCTTCATGCTTTGCTTAATCTTAAACTTAGTTTCGCCTTCAACCCGATAGGTATTTTTTCCATCCTAGACCTTAACTAAAGCCTCTTCAATAGCTTAACTGTACTCATCCAGGACCCTTGCCATGACTTTGGTCCCATTGGGCGCACTCCAATCTGTTGGCCTCTTTTGGTTAATTACCACGACCTAATTTGCAACAACCATGATCAATGCTATTCGCACCATCTTTTCAACCTTTTGAAAGCAATCTTATGTGTGAAAGAAACGATGATCACAAACTTAGCAGCAATTACATTAGGGCTTTCTTCCTCGTTCTCCTTAAGGTAAAGCTCAAGATTCTCATTAAGGTGAGATCATCAAAATTAAAACCCAAGTCCGTGAGGTGCTCTATGACCTTGTTGAAGTCGTCATTCACGTTGTTAACTCTAATAATGGCCCAAGTATCCTTAAAGGTCAAATACTTTATGAAAATCCAAACATCTCCCTTATAGTAATGGATTGAAGGCAGTTGAACTCAACCTCTCATAAGAAATCCTAGCTTAGTAGCCTAAAGAGTACTCGAGCTTATGGGCCTTGAAGGCGTCGGCTTGTAGTTATGTGACCTGCTCTAAGAGAATATTTTTCTGCTTAATAGCCTCGACCATCCTTTTCTTGGCATCCTTCTATTCCTTAAGCATAACCTCGAGCTCTTCAATCTAGGACTATTGGTATTCCATGATGGTCGCTTTTTCCATGAGGACATCGAGGTCCTACCTTTGCGAGGCATCATATTTTTGCTGCCACGCTTTCTGGTTAGCAGCTGTCATCTTAAAGTGGTGATGGAGATTATATCCTAGCCACATGGCCTGTGAAAAAAACATTAAAGTGTATATAATTATTTTTGCTCAAGCAATTGTCAAGGAAGACAACAACTGCCCAAGGTTGACTAACCATATTAGAAGCTAAATGTTTTGATAGCCTCTGTTAGCAGCATCACTAGCGTATCTTTCTAATCACGAGGAAAGATCTATGTATGGAAAGTTTTCAAAGGTATGACTCCACTCAGGCCTGCATTCATAATGTTGATAGAGTTGCTAATGCCTTTTGGGTTGAATCTCAACTTATCAAACTTTAAAAGCTCGATTTTTCCTTATTTGATATTTCAACCACTCAGTTCAAGATGTGGATGTTCTCAATAGCCAATATCTTCCCTTTATTAATGGAAGTTGGATTTTTGGAAGAGGTGTGTTTCGATAACTCTTAATTAAGGATCTCTTTCTTGACACTAGTGTCATTACTAGTTTGCTAGCTTGAGTTGAGGGAGTAGGGTTTGAGGATTTGGCAAAGCCATCTCAGCAATCTTTGCTTGCCTAATCTTCATGATTAAGGATTGATCTGTATAAATGAGCAAGAGGAACCAAGCGTAAATTTTAAGACGGAATAGTAAAAAACAACATAAAGCATGGATAATTCAGAGAAACACCTACAAAGCACAAGTTTGGATCGACTCTAATATAGGTGGACGAGAGCCTTTTCAAACTCAACACCTCCTCTTTGATTAAGATGGAAGTATTATTTTCACCATTTTCTAAGAGGCTACTAAGAAACAAATTGCCCTTGGCAATCTCGAACTAGTAGGCCGATCCTCCACACATTCAGTTTAATAGGATGTTAAATCCTTGCCCTTGAGGAGCCTTAACAAAAATGTACTACTTCTTCCAACCTTTCCCATAAATAAGGAAAAGTAGACAAATATCTTCAATAGGATCAGGAGGTCAAATAGTGGAACTCGAATCTACTAAGTTCCTCAACTTTTTGAATGAAGGGCAATATAAAATGTTATAAAAATTGATGAAAGCCGCAAGTTTAATTGGTTATAGATACTCATGAGGACAATAAAGTGATACAACACTAAACATGAATTTAGAAGTGGTTAAGTTGGGCACACCTTTATCCCATTTTGAAGGTTGATTATGGGAACTACTAGAGGGAACCTAAAGTTTTACTACAAGGTCGATTGATAAACCATCAAGCAAGCCTCAGGGGGTCAATTGATGCTATTGCTCAAGCTTAGGGTTATAAGCTCAAACTCCTCAAGAATGTGGTATCTGGACCTAAAGAACCCAAGCTTAATCTCATATATGACTAAATCTCACTATGGTAAGCAGTAGTATTGAATTTGCCCATCAACGAGCTTATCTCCTGAACCACCCTAAATGGACTAACCTCCTCATTGACCCCCTTTTCACTCTCCTCAGTTTTCTCCTTTGTGCCCTCGACCTTAATTTTACCCTACCTCTTTCATTCTCATACTTAGACAAAGAGTCATTAGAACTATTATCATGAGAATCATTAGAGGTCTCTGAGACCTTTTCATCCTCGATGGGAACCTCCCTACTCACCCTTTGAGCTTAATTGTCATTTCACTGACCATATTTAAGAATGAAGTAGTAAAAGATTAGGTTTATAAATAGAGAAGGAAAAAAAAACAAAGAGAGGGATGAAAGTTACATACATAAACTTGGAAGACTGAAGAATTAGCTTGTGGTTGTTGGAAAGGCCTAAAATCTCATAATCTCACTCTTGCTTGATCTCAAAGGTTAAATTGCTCTAGGAGTTAAAAGCTGTAAAATGTAAAAATGACTACAACCCCCTTTTATAAGGCACTGGATGGATAAGCAAATCAACCAATTAATATGATACAAACCAGTTAATTATTGCATATCAATCAGTCGACTTGAGCATTGTATTCCCCTGTGGCAATTTATCACCGTAACATATGGTGGAATTGAAACTCATCTTTCCTACCTAGTCAATAGATCAATGCATTTTCCACACCTCTCCTCAACTAGAAGAAAAATGAGGAGACTTGTGATATAGGAGAGATCATTTGGATTTGGAAAACCCTTCACTAACCAAATCATCTGCCCAATTGCAACATCAACACAACTATGATTGGTGCTGCTTAATCGACTTTGTGTGGGTGGCCACCTTCAAACCACATGCTTCAAAACCTCATTTAGGGGAACAACCACTCCTATGTCAATAGCCCCTCAATGATCAAAGCATGCTCGACCTCGCACATAAGTTGATTGCCTTTAGGCCAACTGGAATTAGGCCATCTCCACCTTACTACTATTTGGGTTCTAAATTTAGAACCTTTGGTTAAGGTTTTGTATTTAGAACCTTGACCACTAGGTTCTATAACTTTTTTTGTTATTATTTTAATTATCTATTTAATTTAATTTAATTTATTTTAATTAATATAAAGGATTTTAAAAATTGTATTAATTTACAAGTAAATGCTAATTTTTGTATATTTAGATATAAAATTATATGTTTCATACATTTAATTGAAAATTTTATTTTATGATTTATTGGAAATTTGTTGTAAGGTTGAGGATGAGCAAGACACAAATGCTCTTGATTTTTCATATGACAACACGCCCACCAATAATACAAAAATTCAAATCTCTCATGACCATTTACTTAAGTATGAAACATACCTCTAAAATCATCTTTAGATACATGATAAGGGAAATCATTATAAATTGCAAATCGACTTGACATATCATTTGTAGCGACTCAAGGAATCATCATCAAACCTTAATAATTAAATTGTACCAATTTATAAATCTATTTCTGTTGTTCTTTTTTTTCCTTAACGTATGTACCTTTTGATAAGTTGCTTAACAAAATGATACTTTTTTCAATTTGTAATTTTTTTCCTTTGTTTTGTTTTTTTAAAAAATGAAATCAATTACATAACTGATAAAAATATAATGTAAGAAAAGTAAAATAACATAGTGTAAATATATTAAAATAATGTTATGTACATTAAAATAATACAAAGAGTAGAATTTTTCACTTTTATACATTTTATGAGAAAGTGTTACGAAATAACTTTTTCTTATTTTTTTAAAAAATTTCAAATAGAGCATCTCACATAAGAGAGCAACATACGTATCCATTTTATCCAAAACATTCCAACAAGTCTTTAATCAAACAGACTTGCTTGCTTTAAATTTTTCTGTACTTTTTTTATTTGAGTAAAATGGCTAAATACACCATTATTCAAGGAGTTTATTCGCTTAATGCCATTAAATTATGCATGACACATAGACGTAATGCTATGTTTGGATCGAGAAATGAAGAAGGAAAATGCAAATACGCGAAATTGCAAGCATTAAAGCATAATAGAGCTACGTGATTTGAAGTATGAGAAAAAAATTTCTTAGTATTTTTTTTTCTTAAAATCCAAGTCTAGTCAATTATGGTACATATAATATAGAAGTGCGGTTCAATATTTTTATTACACCAACTTTTGTTGTGATCCTATGAGTTTGGTCTTAAATTATCGATATTCACGATGCAATTAATGTGACTTTTAATCTACAAAATTTAGGTAAGAGACATATGTAACTTATTTAAATGAACATATTTGTGAACAACACGAGATCTGTGCTGCTTAAATCCAAAATTCATATTTACGTCAATTCCAAAATGAGATTGGAATCTGCTTTTCGGGTCCTTTGCCCTAATTTTTCTCTATTCTGGCACCTCACCTATAAAATCTCTCTCCAGAAAAAAAATTTAGCATATCCATCGTCTTACACAATAAATACATCTCGCGTTATTCGTGCCTTTAGTCGCAACTAATTGTGACTTGTCCGCATACCAAAGCGTCGGTTGAACCACACACTGCAACTCAAATTGACCCGCGGACTATCCGACAGGTCTCAAACCAATATGGCGCTGCCGGAGATGGAATCAATGGCGTCGGCAATCGGAGTCTCGGTCCCGGTTCTCCGCTTCTTGCTATGCTTTTTGGCCACCATTCCGGTCAGCTTCTTCCACCGGTTCGTCCCCGGCGGTCCCACCGCCCGCCACCTATACGCCGCCGCGACGGGGGCGATTCTCTCGTACCTTTCGTTTGGATTCTCATCGAACTTGCATTTCCTCGTGCCGATGCTTTTAGGTTACGCGTCGATGGTGCTTTTTCGAACGTACTGTGGGATTATTACTTTCTTTCTGGCCTTTGGATACCTCATTGGATGGTAAGTTTGCCTTTGCTTTTTGAATTCGGTCTGCATGTTGCTTTCGTTTCAAGCATGGTACCTTTTGTATTTTGATTTTGGAATTGTTTGTCTTGATAGGGATGTTGTGTTTGGCTTTCCGAAAGGTTCTACTTTTTAACATTTGCATTTTTTTTAGCAGTTTATATATAGTAATGTGGTTGTATGGTTTAAAGGATAAAGAAATATTGCTTGAATGCGTTGCGTTTTTTGGATTGTGTAAACAACAGAGATTTTCGTTCTCTTTGTTGAAGCCGAACAAAGAATTGAAAAGATGACTAATTTGATATGGGAAAGTTAGAAGTATTTTCTTTTGGATGACAAAATGCATGTGGTTCTACATTGGCTTGGATTTTCTTGTGGAATGTAATAGAAAGAGTGGGATTTTAAATAGCTGGAAAATTTTAATTTTGGGGGAGTGCAACTGTAGGTCAAGGCAAGAGCTGACTCTTTGTCTTCAAGCCATTGCCCATTGCCCCGAACTAGTGCACCTGGGTAGAAATTAATACTACTTACAAAGCTTAAGAAAATCTGAAGAATAGTAAACCAATAGATTTTTGAATTTTTAGAACTCTGAATTGTGAATAGTGAGAAGATGTATGGATGACAATCAAAGAATTTGCAAATGCAAGGGGCTATTTATAATTATTGAACAATTGTTCCTAACTTATTGAGCGATCAGAACTTATTGGACAGTTTACTAGACTGACATGTATTTCCTTTATGGATGATTGAACAAACAGGTGATGCATTTTGATTTGTTAATTGCTGTGCCAAGCAGTGTATTTTATTAGAAGGAAAGAAATAAAAATTCATTTAAAATTCAATAAATTTCTGTAAAGAAACATACTGTCTTGGGCCTATGCAAGCCCAAGCTCCAAGTTGACGCTGGGCTGGCCAGGTTGACTGTGTGTTTGTGGATTTTGGCCCAAACCAGACCCACTAGGATGTAGGTCTTCCCATACCGAAGACTGATAGTACCCCAGGAGCCTAAACTTAAGTGTCAAACTTATATTATATAAAGTGATCTAGTGTCTAGTGAAGGTAAGAAAGGAACTTCCTATAAGATAATTGACTAGGTCCTGCCATAGTTGAGTTGTGTGCAACTTCTCAACTAGTCTAATGATGGACTTTTAATGCTTTAATATGAGAAGCACTAGTTGCAGCCTACAATTTGCTGAATAACTTCTTACAATTTTTACTGAGGGACATGTCTACTTGCAGAATGCAATACACTAAACCACAGAATTCCCATAATTGTTAAATGGGATCACCTCAATAATTGGTCAAAGTTTGGCGAAAACTAAAATTTTAAACTAATTGCAACATTTTTATGGATAACGGTATTCTCATGGATCTTAGTTACACATAAATAACAATAAATGGGGCACATTGCATTTTTATTCTTTCTCCCTAGTGTTTTTTCCATTTTGCAAGGTAATAAGGAACAATTTACTTTTGGGTATTGCTTCATATGTTCAATGAATTGCTGAAACTAGTAGACAGACATTGAGATGTGGGGAGCACTATCTCTTTTCTCCTGTGAAATGGAGGGAACTGACAATTAATTAGGCGGTTTTATAAGGAAAATGGTTAAGGTTGCATCTGTGTACCAACTGTAAGATGGGTACTACAAAAGCAAAATCCAGAGCCATTCTCAGTACATCTGAGTTCTACTTGGCTGTTTGTCAACAAAAAGAAAAATGTGATTCTGTAAATTCTATTTTGCGGAAAGATACTTGTTTACTCACACAACTTCTGCTGTCTTAGGTGTGAGAATCGAACTCAAACGGTTATGCCTATTTTTGATAATAAGCAATAACATTCTTGTGTTGAGACATCCAAATCAGTGGCTCCAAGTATTATGGGGTTATATATTTTCTGCATCTGTTGCTCAGAACCTAGTATGTTATTTCAATTTGGCTTCCAAGAACCTTCTCTTTGCAATCAACTACAAAAATAAAATAGCAGCATCTTATGCTCGGTTTGAAGGGTGCAAAATCACCTTCTTGCTAGTGGTAGTAACTCAATCTCTTGACATTGCGCACTGACTCCTACTTGAAGCCATCTAGTTCAGCATAAGAGGTTAGGGGCGTCTCTCTATTCTAGGAATGTTTTTCATATCTTTAAACAGTGTTTTCTGGAGTGCTTCTATGCTTTGAAATTCTTTTTATGTTCAAAATGTTAACCTAAAAGATGCTCTGACATTTTTTGATTGAGTACTTCTATTTTGGGGTTGGGTTTTGGTAAATTTAACTGAGGTGGAGAACGAACATTTTTTATTGTACCGGTGTAAGCATTTATTTTATTAGTTATTCACTTAAAAAACTTAACCATAGAATGCAAATATGTGTCCTAAGTCCTAACTATTGCTCGTTTCTTGGACATAGCATTCTTGTGTTGTAATAAATAGAAATTGGATTTGGGCTTTTTACAATTTTTCAGGCTATAAATCTTTTAGTAATTTCTTAAATATGTTGCCAGTTATGGTGCAAATCATATGGTGATAATTATTACTGTCATGCATTTCACTTCTTTTATTTTCTGAATTTTGAATTTGGTTACTAGACGGTGTTATAGCGTAAAATTTGTATTTGTGCCAATTGAAAATCCTATTCCATACTTATTGTGTAGTTCTAGATTATCCCTTGAAATGGAAAATATTCTAACTATTTCCATACATGTGTAGCCATGTATACTACATGAGTGGGGATGCCTGGAAGGAAGGAGATATAGATGCTACAGGTTAGCATCGTCTCATACTCTCAGTTACTGTTGCTGGTTTCTGACGTTCTTCATTTGATTGTACTAGAGTTTCATCTTTGTCCATTGATATGTTTATCTGCTGTTGCATAAATCTGGGTAGGCCACAAGAGAGCAAATTTTCAAGTATATATTTTCAGTATGGATGGATATAAACAAAATGTGTGCATGCATGCGCTAAAGTACATGATCTGCACCATTTCAACTTTGCTTGTTTCATAATTTGCTACCTTTTATAGAAAGTTGATTGAGAACAGCAACTTTAGTATGCATTAGGATGCATGCCCCTATATAAGAACTTATGTCTGATTATGTGTTGGTGTTTTCTGAATTTCAATTGTTCTTGTGTGTTTAGAAATGATGGCAGAAATTGCCTTTTTCGCTTGATTTTTGCTCTTACATTTTATTTAAAATTCAGATAATTAATCAGGTTGGATTCCGGTGATTGATTCTTGTTTGCTATGTTTACATGCAAAAAAATTCATTTTATATTTTAGAAGTTTATTTCCCTGACATGAATGGTAGGCATCTCTTTAGTTACTGAGGCCCTAAATTTACCTTTTCCCACATGCAATTCCGTTTTGTAAGAAACACACCACAGTATTTGTTCCCCAACATCTATACCCAAAATTTGCCATTCCACAATCCTATATCAGTCCCAATTCTATGTCTAAGAGTCAGTTTCATGAGAAACTTCATCCAGTATCTTAAAGATAATTGAGATTATCGCCTCACACGCTAGATTCTCCAAAAATTGATATGTTGAGTTGATCAGGTTGTGAATGAATATTTCTTTGTTATATGAAGCCCGTACATTTCACTTTGGCAAATTGGATAAGCATTATTTGTGATGTGTTGAAAATGATAGAGTGAGTGCATGTCTTTTTATCATCCAATGCTAATGAATTTTAATTTGGCAACTTGGCGTAGCTTCTTCTTTGTGAGAAGTAATTAGGCTATTTAGCTAGTTCTATTTAAATTAATAAAAGAATCATCAATTTTTTGAGATTTTTGTTCATGTTCTTGGTGGGTGCAGGAGCTCTGATGGTGATAACACTGAAAATCATATCATCCGTTATTAACTACAATGATGGATTGCTCAAAGAGGAAGATCTACGTGAGGCACAAAAGAAAAATCGATTGCTCAAGTTACCATCATTACTCGAGTACTTTGGTTACTGCCTCTGTTGTGGGAGTCACTTTGCTGGTCCCGTGTATGAAATGAAAGATTATCTTGAATGGACCGAGAGGAAAGGGGTATTGTATTTATGTTCATGAGTAATGCTTCTATGTTATTCATTGCTCCCACCATTATTAATTCAGTTCCAATATTACCTCTCACAGATCTGGCAACCCTCAGAGAAGGGATTGTCCCCCTCTCCCTATTGGGCAACTTTCAGGGCTCTTCTGCAAGCTGCTTTCTGTATGGGCTTGTATCTGTATCTTGTACCTCACTTCCCACTTTCCCGATTCGTGGAACCAGTATACCAAGAATATGGGTTCTGGAAACGTTTAAGTTACCAGTACATGTCTGGCTTCACTGCTCGTTGGAAGTATTATTTTATTTGGTCCATCTCAGAAGCTTCTATTATTATTTCTGGCTTGGGATTCAGTGGCTGGACAGATACTAATCCACCCAAACCTCGATGGGACCATGCCAAAAATGTTGATATATTAGGTGTTGAGTTGGCGAAGAGTTCTGTGCAGTTACCACTTGTGTGGAATATTCAAGTCAGCACCTGGCTTAGATACTGTAAGTTTATTTTCCTTGAAAAGTGCACACACTTGTGTAGATAATCATGGCTAAAGCCGAACTTCTGGTCGGGGTGATATGGCTAATCAAGCAAATTTTTTCAGGTTTTTTAAGGATAGACAAAGTTAAAAGACGTATTCTTTGTTAGATTAGCTCAATAAATGTGTATTCAGTCTGTGTCTTGCCTCATCGCAAAGTAAAAACGTTTATAAATCTCTAAACCAAGATACTTTGAAGACAAAATAGCATATAAAATCTGAATCTGTACACATAGGAGACAGAAATCAGAGTAGTTATCAAAATTAGACCTCTAAATTTCTTCATTGCTGAATTATGTGAAATCTTTAGCTTTTCCTTTTGTCATGTGATCTAATTCATGCTTTGAGACAGTAATAGTTTATATTGCACTGCTCATCCGAGCCTAACAGCTTGCGTCTGAAATAATTCTTATTCGGTTCAACTTACTCGTCTAACTGTTGGACAAAAACAATTGGCAAGTACATATCTTGTGCATACACTTGTGCATGTCAAAAAAGGTATAGATCAAATAATCCTCTATCTATGGAAAAAATAGTTCTGTTACATGGGATAGGCTTCTTTGTAAGAATGTATGTTGGGTAATAGCATGAAATGATGCAGCAAGGATAATGACATAGGATCACTGGTAAAAGGCTGAAAAAGAAGCAGAAAAGAGGAGAAAGATGTCAGAAGAACGTATCATCCATGTTGGTTGCTTTGGTGGATATCAAAACTCTTGTCAAAGTAGTTAAGGAAGTTATAGTTGCTTGACTAGTACTTTCTTATTTTTTTATTTTGCTAGATCACTGCTGATTGTGGGTGCAGAAAATTGACAACTCCTCCTAATTTAGATTTTGGAATCCAGGTCCCTAGCAGTTGAATGCTAGTCAGATTTCATTTAACTACATAACTATTTCTTAGTTGAAAACAAGCATGTCTTTATTCCGTTATTTATATACTACCCAATTAACTAGTATTACACTATTACTATTCAGTACCAACTAGAGTATTGAAATTTATTCATAGATTTGTGATATCTTTAGTTTCTTAAGCTTATTAATCTTTCTTTTGTTGTGAACAAAGTTCATAATGTATATCGTCACCCCTTTCAATCATGTAGGGTTCTGTATGACTCAGCCTAGACCCTGGGCTTGAGTTACTACGGTCCGGACCCTCGCCAACAATCCTCTCCCTGGAAATTCCTTACTCGGAATTAGACCAATTACCTTGGCTTGGTAACAATTGTTGTACCAAGCGGGTGCTATTAGGCCAAGGTGGTGATGCTACACAAGTCTTCTAGCTTTTTCCAAACATCACGTATCAACTGTGACTTGGCTCACACAACAGCACTGCCTCAAGGATAGTAGTTGCCATACTTAGGCCAACTTGAGATGCTAATATACCATTACTATAAGAAAATGCAGAAAAAAAGTAGTTGTCATTTGTGCATACTGAAGTCTTCGACTACTTTATTCACCTTTTGGATTGGTTTACGAGTAAATGTTAAAAGGTCATGAGGTGTTTGGAAGGGTTTGTGCTTGTTTGGGGTGTTTGGTGATTCACTATGAATAATGTTGCTATATCTCCTTGCGAGTTGCTCATGCTGCAGCTGTAAATTATTGATCAATTATCTAAAAGATGAACTTTTATCAATCTAACTATTGATGTTTTATTTAGATGTCTATGAGAGGCTGATTCAGAAGGGTAAGAAACCAGGCTTCTTCCAGTTGCTGGCTACTCAAACTGTGAGTGCAGTGTGGCATGTAAGTATAAACACTGTGCTCTCCACTAAGTTTTGTGCCATGCTTTTGTTCTGTCTTGTGTTTATTATCACTTGTTGGTATGTGCACTCCGTGGGGTCAATCCGCAAATTAGTTCACTATGAAAGAGGATTTTGTGTCTTTATGCAATTTCCTTATAATACCAATGGCTTGTGGTGATAATGAGTTTCCAAGGTAGGTTAGATATTTTAAATTCTAAGACCATGTAAGTTGGCACCTGGTGTTTATATGTGTGTGATATATAAAAATACGTGAGAAGTATGCTTCTTAAACAAATGTACCACCTCAATTATGTTGGTATAAGTTAAACAGATGCAATTTAACTGAACAAGTCATGATAAGCTGTTACATTTGAAAATTTACATGCTATGAATGTATCATAGGTTTATAAAATGTGCTATCTCATAAAAAAGGTGCAAACCAACGGAAAAGATATGACCATGGATCACACTGTCGGTTTCTCCTTCAAGAGTCAGTCATTATATCAATTTAAACTGCAAAGCTCTTTGAACTGCTCCCTCCCATTTTTATTCCACACATCATTAATAGTGCCACTATAAAGTAGAATGTCGAATTTGGCAAACTATAATTAATATTGTTCCCCAAGTCAATGGATCATCTAGCTCCTCTTTATGTTGGGTGTAGCCCAACAACTGCAGTCTTTGCGCATGGCTAACTTCTTTCATAGATTAACTATGTAACTACTGATTTAAGATAATTTTCATCTTTTCACAGGGATTATATCCTGGGTACATCATATTCTTTGTTCAGTCTGCTACAATGATTGCTGGTTCAAGAGGCAAGAATCTAATATTACTTCATTGAGATGGCTAAGCATTCTCTTGATTGCCTGGCTTCTAACTTGTTTTGTTCTATGAGCAGTTCTTTACAGATGGCAGCAGGCCAGTCAAACAGCTCTATTTAAGAAGCTGCTTGATTTGTTGAACTTTGCATACACACTTCTTGTTCTGAACTACTCCTGCATCGGCTTCATGGTTAGTCCCTTTCTCCACTTTTGTATGTTGCTTAATTACATTTATAATCCACTTTTTAGTCAAGTAACTATGATTTTGTACTGTGCACAGGTATTAAGCCTGCATGAAACCCTAGCCGCATATGGGAGTGTACACTACGTTGGGACTATCCTGCCGATAGTCTTAATCCTGTCAGGCAAAATCATTAAATCACCAAGGCCAGCCAGATCAAAAGCCCGAAAAGACCAGTGAGTTAAATTGCATCTTACGACTCTTTCGAAAGAGTTGTGCTGAGATTACTGAAAGCCTAGATTTCTGATTCCTCTACATCTTTTTGTTTATAATTTGTAACATCTAATATGGCAACAAAGATGTCCAGCCTCCAATGGATTTTCATAATTTATACCATGTTTTTGTTCATGTGTTATCTAAGAATACCGATAGCAGAGGGGCTTTGTTAATAGTACTTTGACATGACCCACTTTGGGGCGGTTGGGTCTACTTCACGGGTTGGCGCTGGTGCAGAACTGCACGTGTCCCGGCCCAGTCTGCTAGCTTCACTAGATGGGAATGTTTTCTAATTGAGCTTAATGAGGCTAGTATGAATTGGGAATAGTATGAGTCAGGGATACAAACAAGTCGAGGCTTGACCATTTTTCTTGGGCTCGAGCTAATGAAATTAAGGCTTGAGCCTTTATTCAAGCTTAATTCAACTCGACTTGATTTGTTAAGTTTTACCTTATGATCAAGCTATAGGTTCAAATTTAGACTCGAGCATGAGTTCGAGTTTAAAAAGTTAAATTATTTTATAAAATTTTTAATTAATACGTTATTTTAATATTTAAAGAAATAGTTATTTTTAAAAAAATATACACTTGTGAATTTATGAAAGAGAATAATTTGACTTGAACTAAATTCAAAATCTATATGAATGTGTTCGAGCATGAATGTTTTGATCTCGAGCTTGAATGTTTCTTAAGTCAGTTTGTTAAGCTTATGAGTTGGTTCAAGTTGTTTGCATTGTGATATTAATAGCTCAATTTCATTATTTTTTTAAATTAATTGAGTTGAGCTTCAACCATGTAAATGTCATAGAACTGCAAAAAAGCTATGGAGAGATTGTTATACTTAACAAAGAAAGTTGAGGAGAAGTCTTGATGATTGATATAAAATTGAGAATAATTCTCAAGAAAAACAAAGGCAAAGTCCAACAGGTTTCAATGACATGAAACAAATAATTTCCTTTCTTAATAGTTGTGCCTTTAAATCTAGAGCACAGCTTCGTTTCCTTTGCAAGAACGCACTAAATTAATGACTCGTTTGGAAAAAGAAAAGATTAAATACAAGAGGGGGGGAAAAATGAAATTCGACACAATTTTTAAAGTTTTTAGCAACTCGACTTGACTGACCAAACATTGAACCCTACCGGACTGAGGTTTCTTTTGCTAATATGAATGTAGGACCAATATTGTTAGTTGTGTCCTTAAACATTGCCTGAAAGAAGGCAGCTGAATGGCTGACTTTGAAGCCAATTTATTGAAATAGCCACATGGAATGGTAATAGTATTAGTAGTAGTAGTACATACATATAATGTAATCATCATCCATTCTGTACCATTCTTTCATAGCTAAAA
>JACGDI010005817.1:263652-378248 GCA_014898725.1 Jacaranda copaia
GTTTTAATGGCCAAGATTGTTAAAAGTGTGATTTGTCGAAAAAAGTTATTAGTTTAGTCAATTAATCACTGAGATTATAAGTAGTTGGAATTGATAGGTATATCTATTAGCTGTTGATATTTGAATTATCATTATTTATTTATTTTTATTCATACACACGCATATTAGGGCTCTAGTAAGTTTGAATCTTGATCTTATGTTATCTTTATGAGACTTACACCAATAAACTAAATACCACTGACAACTATCATTATTAATTAGAATTAGATATTTAAATTATCAGAATCTCCTAATAATGCACTATTACATACTAGAATATGAGCTTGAACTTGAGCTTGATGGTAGATAAAATTAGTCAATCTCAAGTCCGCAATCATCATAGATAAGTTCTCTTACCACTTGGAAATACAAAGAGGACGTGGAAATGATTATCAACATCAGACAACCATGCCCATAGCTAGGGGCAAAAAAATAAATAAATAATAAAAAAAGAACTCGACCCACAGGATATGAAGTGTATGGTTTCTTGGTATATAACTTGGCAGGGCAATTAACGGAGTCAATTTCAAATAATTGCATAATTGGTTCAAAGTGACAGAGAATCCCAAGAAATGCATATGGAAAAAGCATCAGGTTTTGAGAGACAGGGGCATTTGTAAAGTTGTGCAAAAGAAGGGTACTTCACAGAGCAATTCACTTGTGGTGTTTGCTTTGGGGGGAGTTAACATCAGTGTCTCTCTGGCATTTTGAACTGACCACTAACTAACTTATAATTATCACACCCCACACGCCACACCCCTGATCAGATACTGACTGGAGGCAGATTTTTCTAAGTGTACTGGATGACCCCAACAAAGAGCTGGCCTTTTTTGTTCTTCTATTTCTTTCTGGCTTTGGTGTGCCTGCCTTCATCCAGCCCAAACCCATTACTGCTAATTGACACTTCTTTTGTCCTTTGCTTTCAGGAATCATACAACTTCATTTGATGTGGCCTTTGCCATTTTCCATCTCACCTTTCTTGCCTTCTTTTACTTCCCAGAGGAGAAGAAAAGGCGCAAATTTGGAAAACTCTAGAGGTTAAGGACAGTTGGAATGATGGTTAATCATTTAATCTTTGAACTTGTTTTGCTAATGACAATTGGTCAAAAGGCATCGTCCTCTTATTTATATATTTGAAGTAACAGTTCAATCCCTGAATACACATGTACATATACAAGTAATAGAAGAAAGAAAAAACTTTGAACTTGTTCAAATGAAACTAATGCTCGGAGTGGGGGAAGGTCTCCCTACCATGTACTCGATTAGACTAACCTAAACAAAATATGTGCATTCTTAGCGTGAGAACAAAAGGATAACATAAAGTTAAAATTAATTTAAGTTGCAAACTTTTCTAATCTATCTTAATGAAAACATGTACACTAATATGAATGGTTTTGTTGATATACTTGCAAATGAAGTTTTCCTATTCTATACTATCTTGAATGTGTATAAAAAGAACCGTAAGTGATGATCATGTTTTTGCTAGTAATGGTAAGTTCTTTTCTTGGTATCCTTCTCCCAAATTAAGAAATGTCCATACAATGATTGAAGGAATGAATTATCAAGGGATGAACCACCAAACATTTACTCAATTTGAATCACCAAAGTCGAAAACAGTTGCTTCAAGAAATTGGTTCCCATAGTATTGGCTTAGGCTCTTTCCTTTGCATCTCATGCAATGATTATTGAGAAAAAGGGTTAATACCATGATCATGTAAAAGTCCCACGTCGTCGTACCAACCACTAAAAGAAGCGAAAGAATTATTTAAAAAAAAGGGCTGAAATATTTGATTTTTTGAGTAGATATATGTATAAATTCAAGACTATTTCAACTATATATATGCTGATGATGATCAAGGTACTTTTTTATACGAGGTCCAATCACATTTAGATATTGTAGTATTGACACATGGAGCTTTTGGCTCATCCAAGGGTGGGTGAAGAGCATTTTATGTACAAGTTATTACATGTCCCTTGACTCCTTGGCGGGAAAAACACCACCACTCCCTCGACTTCTTGTTGTGAATAAGATCAAATATCATTATAATTGAAGAGTGCCACATAGCTATTTATTCCCACAAATAGTGCCAATTTTGATTCCCAAATTCATTGCCAAATATGGAAGGCAGACCATATATTTTTTCATTGGCATGCATTTGTTGGGGTTTTGTTATGAAGAAGCACGTCAAGGTAAGCCTGTCAATAGGTAGGGTATTGCTCTACCTAAACTCAAATCCTAATATATACAAATAGTTAGATCCTATATTTACCATACCCTATCAACCCATAGACCCATACCCTAAAATGGCCAAATAATATACCCTTAACTAGACCCTATCCTATCAAACCCAAGACCCATTGGGTCTATGGTTGGGTGACTCTAGTTTATTAGACCAAATTTTTGAATTGTGTTTTAACCTGACTAATTTTTTCATTTTTCTCAAATTTTCTTATTATCAACCAAAATGCTAAAACTACCTAATATTTGTAACATAATACTTGAATAAATTCCTAACACTTTGCTTATATAACAAAGTGTACATTTATTAAAATTCGAGCACTGAATTTTTTAATTAATAAATACCACATTAATATAATAATTTCTAATTAATTGCTACAAAATTGGGTTATTCAATACAAACATAGCATACTAGATAATTTTATTAAATTAAATATTCAAAATAATTTTAATTTTTTTTATGTTATATATATTTAAAATTTAAGTATACACTTTGCGCACGTTTGGATATATACATAGGATTAATAAAATTATAATAATATGGTAGAATTAAACTGTAGAAAATAGTATAATACTATGTTTAGTAATTAGGATTATATATTTTAGATATACATTTATTTTATCAATCTCTTGTATGAATACAAGGATTAAACAATTGGGCCATGCAATATTGTCAAATTTTATGAGTTTCATAGGTATAATTGTCAAATAATTAGCTATTTTTTACCAACATGATAAAGGATTACATAATTTAGACCAAATTATGGGACTTATTTATTAATTGATTTGTGGGCTATAGACTTCGCCCTTTTATTTGTCAAAGGCTTATTTCTCCAAAACCAAATATTTGATGGGATTTGATAATATAATCTATCAAGCCCAACTCATACATTCAAACATGCCCTTCAAGTATGCCATGATTATTAGTATAAACTTAATTTTAATATAAGTAATTTGGGTTAACTAGTTAAATTTGAGTGTTTAAAAAATGAGTAATTTCGATGTATAGGATACGTGGATAAGTTTTGTATGTAAATATAATTACGTTATTTCAATTATTTTTAATATATTTCTGGGTTTAGGTTTGATGAAAATGGTAACTAAATAAAGTTCTATGAGTAAAAAATATTGAAGTTGGGAATAAGGGAATTGAAACATAGATATTCGATATTGGGTATTTTTTGGATAGAGTATTTGGGTATTTTATGGGTATGTACCCTACCCTTACCCATTCCATTTTTCTTAATGGGTGGAGGTAACATTTGAATCTCATATTTATTTATTAGGTATGGATATAGATATTGTATTATTGTCATGAACTTAAATAGAGCAATACCCTATCCGTTGATAGATTTACCTCAAGGGGTGGGATAAAGGAAATAACGTGGAAAATGTATTTAACAATCTTAACAAATCCCATGCGAAATAAAAGTATCATAATATATACTGCTTTTATCCATGCTAGACTGGTGAGGGTGACGGGAATAAAGGGATAAGGTGACGGATTCGGATAACGGAGTAAAAAGCATATAGGTGTCCAATGTCCACATGAGTGGGACTCATATGTGGAGAAATCGTAAATGGAAATTAACACCATATTACCTCTGTTCATTTGATGGGATTATTATACAAAAGAATTTCTACAGGTCTGAATGTCCCCTCATCAGGGAGGAGAAATTGTGCATTTACGTAGAAAACCGTTGGACTTTGGACTAAATTATATATATTGCCTACTTAACATAATTGAATTATATTATATAATCTCAAGAAAATGAATGGACACACACACACACACACACACATAAATATTTATATAAAGTTTTATATTTAGTGCGGATAAAGAATGCCTATCCAAGTAAAGAATCCAGCAGTGTGACAAAAGCCAAAAGGTTCTCTTCAGTCTCCCTCCATTAAACCTATTTAATGCAAACATGGAAGCAATGACCTTTTCTTTTTCTTTTTTCTTTTTTGTTTTCCCCATGATGCCATAATTTTTATGTGGCATTTATAATCTGCACACAGTAATGACATTCATCATTTATCTATTAAATACCACCAAACACACACACACAAAACCCGAAAAACAAATAAAAAATACCAACCAGGACATATTCTCCTCCCCTTTATATAACCACCCCTATCTGCCCATTTTTTCTTCCCCATTCCCTCCTTTATAGTTATGTGTACAAAATCTGTGAGTATCATTATGATATTCTCTGTGAAACTTCCCTGGAAAACTCCTCAAAAATGACTTGAAAACACAGATTTTTGCAAATAAAGAAACTTGTTTTCTTGGTGGATGGTTTTTTCATTAGTATCCACAGGGATTTGTTTGTCTACATAAAGACCATGTTGTTGTTGTTGTTCTGACATTGTGGGTCAGAATCTTAGTTCTCTCTTCCTTCATACATAGGTCTATGTTCTTAGCTTAGCAGACAAGCACCTAGAATTATCCTCATCAACTTCTTGCCTCCCATCATTTTTGCATTTACTGTTCCATCTTCATAACTATAAAACTGTCCCAGAATAGCAGGACCCCATGTTGAGAATGAAGCCGAAGGCCACCGGAGTTTCATCGCCGGTAAAAGCCAGCCCCGGTCATGGCGGCGGCGAGGCTGCTGCAGGGTGGGAGATGAGGCCTGGGGGGATGCTGGTTCAAAAGAGAAGTTCAGATTCCAACCAGAATTCCAATTCTGTTTCAAACATCAAAGTCAAAGTGAAATACGGCTCATCGTATCATGAAATCATCATCAGTTCTCAAGCCAGTTTTGGTATAATCAATCACAAGTTGCTCAAATCTTTCTTAAGTTATTTCATTATTAGATGGATTTGATTTTCTTGGGTTAATTCAGGGGGATTGAAGAAAATGCTAGCCGGGCGAACAGGACTGCACACGCAGGATCAAAAGCTGATTTTCAAGGAAAAGGAGAGAGATTCAAAAGCTTTTCTTGATATTGCTGGGGTCAAAGATGGATCAAAGGTTGTCTTAATTGAAGACGAACTGAGCAGAGAAAGACGGCAAGTCGAATCCCGCAAGAATGCAAGAATGGAGAAGGCATCAAACGAGATTGCAGCCATTAGATTTGAAATTGACAAGCTTGCGAAACAGGTGAGATCCCTCTTATTAATCTCTAATTTCAGGCATAATTTCTTGGTTATTTTTTTATTTTACTTATGTATCTTTTTTTGTTTTTTCTTGATGTGTTTTGGTTAGGTGGCATCTATTGAATTGGAAATTAAGGGAGGGAAGAAAGTTGTGGAGACAGTTTTGTTGAACTTGATTGAATTGTTGATGACAGAGTTAATAAAGTTGGATGGGATTTCTGCTGATGGAGATGTGAAATTGGAGAGAAGAATGCAGGTGAATATTTCAATTAAGTAATTTTAGTTTATTTTATTTTTCAATTAATTTTTTTACATCATTTTTGAAGTTTTCTTGAATAAAAAGGAATGGGTTTTGTAGGTGAAAAGGGTGCAGAAGTACATTGAAACTCTTGATATGCTGAAGATAAAGAATTCAGGGCTGGGCAAACAAGAGAAGATTTTTACAGGGCAGGTGCCCATAATATTTGAAAACCAGAGAAAACAGGGGAATTTCAGTAATCCAGGGCCAGTAGTGGTAACAACAAAATGGGAAACATTTTGATTTCAGGCAGGTGCAATTTGCCTCTCAATTCAAGAAAGTTGCCGAAGTAATTTTAAATTGAGTTGGTCTTTGCATAAAACATATGGTGAAATGGCAATAAAACATGCACATATGGTCCCCCCGCCCTCTCAATCTATGGAGAATATGGGTTGTCTTGGGATATATTCCTGATAATTTCTGTACATTATTTTCTGTGCTCAAATTTTGGCATCTGTGTGGTCTATAGCTTAGGATGTGAATATCAAGGTGGCCTTTGATTCCAGTGTTGTACGTAAAAATTGGTGTAAAGTGAAGGCTGAAGGCCTTCTGGCATGTTTTTCTTATATAAAAAAGGGAAACAAAAATATTAGTTTTAATTTCATTTAAAATAAAAATGAGAAAAGAACAAAATCGAGAATTAGACTGTGTGTGGTAGAAGGTTCGATTATTACATTTGGTCATTGTTGTGAGTTATTCTATTGTTTGTTGAAGAAAGTAATAATAAATTTTTTTAAATAGTTGTAATTCGTAGTCTAATAGAGAATATCTTATTTCAAACAGCATTGCTAAGAATAAAGTTTTAGAAAATGAACTGAACGCATGGACAACTCATTAAAAATTATGCAAGAGAATTCTATATAACCATATATTTACTATACTAAATAATGTTGTACATGATTTAAAATTATGATCTCAAGTGTGGCCCATTAACACTATTTTCAACTCATAGCATTTTTTTTTCTTTTTTCGCTAGAGAACATTAGACCAGGCCCTACAAATTGAACTTTTTTTTGGCTTAGTGGGGAATAATCTCTATTTCTGATGTAATAAATGAAGGCATGATCATTACCTAATCCCCTGGAGAAGATTCCTCTGTTTCTTGTTGATGCTGCATTCATAAATAAGATGGTGAAATAATGGGCAGGCCAAGACAAGAGTCCTTTTGGCAATACACCAAAAATGATAAAGAAATATGGTACATGTTAGACTTTTGAAGCAACACAAGCTGTCTTTATTATTTGCTTTAATCATTATTAGGAGGCCACTTGCTTTCTCATGCATGCTTGTGAGTTGTGACCCTTTGACACTTAATGGAAAAAGTCCATGTTGATTGACAGGCACAAGAACATTGAGAGATGGTTCAATTAAGGAAAAGATTGTGGTATAGATACGTTTTACGTGTGTACACAAAATTACAACCCCGCAACAGCATAATTACAAAAATAATCTTGGCCGAATGATTTTTACCCAGGGATGTTTGGAGCCTAAGTTCCCTATGGTACTAGGGGCATCCGAAAGGGCTAAGGTGAGATTGGGTTAGACAATCATACACACTTTGTGGGAATTCCATATCACGTTAGCTAATTGCTATAAGTATTTGATGATGTTATAAATTAAAATGATGATATTATCATATATAATTTATTTGTTCATAACTTGTTCATTCATAATATCCAAATTAATGACATTACATGAATTGTAGTGCTGAAAGAAACTTTTTGTCACCATTTGTGCATCTACTCGAAGTGAGTTATGTGAATCATAATATGACAATATAATAATATTATAAAATAAATTGTCGGTATCATTTTTTATGGCTTGGTAGTTCATTTTTCACTTAGCTACATATTCGAATGGATGTAATCACACGAACCACAAAGTTTTACAATTTTCTAGTATTTTGAATATTTATTTGTTATTTTTCATGTTTGCAATAGAGTAAATTTTGTGCAATATTACTAGTTATATATACATATGATTAAAGGCTTGATCGGCAGTACCATACAGGTTGAAGGTGACTTTGCAAATTTGTATTCATAAAATTAAAGGATGTTCCTCGGCTGAATTAATTTCTCCTATATTATCATTCACGACATCATAATTTTTACAAAGTTTGAGAATGAAAACGCGTAATGTCGTATCTGAATTTCACTAAAGATTAAAGAATGTGGAACATAAACATAATTTTATATTATTTTAGTGTAAACCTCGACGGTATGACTTTTCGTCCCCTTCCATAAATCATTAATATTTGGACGGATTCTTAGTTGATTGGCTTAAAGGAAACATAAATAAATTACATAATTCTTTTGCACTTTTTGATGAGGCTAAGTTGGCAGCTTGGCAATCATAAAGTTTTAATTGAAAAGTAAAACCCCTTTTCATCTTTAATTTTGCACAGAAGAAAGTGCCGGTGGAGATATCATCAATAATGTAAAATAGTAATACTTTTCACCCCTCTTTAAATCCTACCCTTATGTATGTGGGTGGGTGCGTGGGGGGTGGCTCTTTAGTTAGTTCCTTTTCTAACATCTATGATTAAGCAATCAACCTTAATTGATGGTGGAAAAATTGCTCGGTTAAATATACACCTAACATTGAAAATTAACAGCCGGAACCTGGTTATGTTTTCATTTTTCATTTCCAGTGTTTTCAAAATTTAAAAAGTTAGTTTTTTGAAAAAATAATGAGTATACAACAGGTTTTTGGTGGAAATAGACAATAATAATGAAATAAAAAGAGAAGATATACATGTTATTGAGAAATATGTTTTGAGATGAAAATGAATTGAAATTTTAGTTAAAATAATGATAAGTTGTTGATAATATATTTTCAAATAGTAAAAATGGATGAGCATGAATTTGAAAAAACAAACAAACAAGCCCATTCTTATATAAATAGACCGATTTTAAAAAAATTAAAAGATGAGCATCAATCAATTTATATTAGCAACATAAACTTCTATTATGTTAGCATAATGTGATTACAGAACTTATATTATGTTAATATAATATGATTTATATTATTTAATATTTTTATACAACAATCATAAACTGCATTATCAATATCTAACCGAATTCTTATACCAATGAATTTGGCAGAATTCAATAAATTCTAACATATAGAGTACACACCTATGTCCCGTTTTTTACATTTAGCATGAGATTGGCAAATTAGATGGGGAAAAAAAATATAATAATAATAATAATAATAATAATAATAATAATAATAATAATAATAATCATAATAATAATAATAATAATCATAATAATAATAATAATAATAATAATAATAATAATAATAATAATAATAATAATAATAATAATACAAATGTACTATAGGAAGACTATGTATCAATAACAATTGTTCAATTTTGACAAAATATTATTTTTAAGTATTCGTTAATTCTAAATTTTCTATTGATTGTTTACCACTTAATTACATTATGTTTGGACAAGGAAAATATTAAGAAAAGCTATTTTCATACTTTAAATGATATAGCTTTACGATTTAGATTTTGCACATTTACAATTTTTTCCTCAATAATTTTCTTAATCGAAACATAATATTAATGTGAGTTTTTTGGTTCTTAGGCATTTAAGATTGACAACTAAACCACTCCAAATTTAATCACCTTTAATATTTCTTTAAATTCATTTACTCCGAATAACTAAAAAATTCCAAACGAAATTGATTATTTATATATATTTAGGGGGTTTTTTAATTAAGAAATTGTCATTAAATTAACTGCACTATAAGAAAGATTTAAAATTTTGAATATAAACAAGGCATAAACTGTGAAGAATACACCTCTCATGACCATTTCACACATTGCTATCTTCCTTTCTCTGAGTATATTTCTTTTTTCTGATTTTCTCTTTGGAGCTTCTATTGCTGTGCGCTCCCTTTTGCACAATTTTTTGCATCCTTTTGCCTTCATACGCCACCCTAATTTGTATTAGATTTTTGGGTCTTTATGTTCTCTTTGATTCTATTATTTCATGTTGTGGTCTTTTATTTTTTAGATTCACCACTTTATTATTGGATTTCTCCTTTGATGCATCTATTATATGTTTAAGACTTTCCACTTATTTTAAATTTAATTAACTTTACATTGTTTTTTCTTTTCAATTTATCCAAATTTTCATGTATATACTTCAATATTCTCATTTGTAAAAATTATAATTAATATTTGAACTTTTCTCTGGTTTTTCTATTGTAGCTTCCTTTTTCAGGTGAAGTTACTAATTTTATGTTTTCTCTACATATTTTCAAGTTTTCCCCTTAATTTTTATTCTTTTTCAATTTCTTTTTAGCTATTACATTTTTTGTATTTAGACTTCTCTTCAAAAATTTTATCTTTCTTTCGGTCACAATAACGGTTACAATTTTCAAGTTGGAGATTTATGTAAGTGTTATGTATATTCAATATGATAGTATATTAGTCATATTTGTATATATTTTTTATAGTTATTGAGCTGTAGAGATATAATATCAACTAAGACTATACATATTACTTTCATGAATTATATTGTTCCAAACATGTATCCCTACAATAAAATTAGACGTTAAAAACACTAAGAAATACCACTTAAATGACATTATTGACACATAATATTGTTGACACGTGTATAATTAATTTAAAATAGAAAACTCAACTCCAGGCATAACTTCAAAGAAATCAAAAATATGAAATTCGATATTTGTTATTTCAGTATGCTCACTTATTCATCTAATGCTTCATTATGTTTGCATATCTAATTAATATTTCAGCATGTGTACTAAATTTATTTTCTTCATCCTTTATATACAGTGTCTTCTACAAAATTGATTTAGTTAGCAATTTTGGATATGCTAAATCTAATTGCACCAGTCTTCATTTTGCATTGTTAATTTTAGAGGGGAAAAAATAGCATCCAATTTTACTTTCCAATGCTTAGCCCTTAACGACTTTTTTTTTTTTAACTCGGATGCTACCATTGTTATTCAATAAATAAGACTACGTCGCATAAATCAACAAAAAATAGAAAGGTATTTCTCATTTAAAATTGATAGGTGCGCCATAAAATTTTCTACGGGACTCCAAATTCATTATTTTTTTTTAAGTAGTGAATAGAACACTAACAGTTTAATTTAAGGTGTTATTCAATTCTCATAATTTTCATTATTAACCAAATTATCCATTTTTCTAGTTTATATTGTTATATAAATATCTTTTTAATATCTTAAAGCTTGGATTAGTTCCCATGCAAAAAATTATAAAGAGAAGTAATGTGTTATGTGGCCTATTGGTTTTTTCCTTTTCTTTTAATTTCTAACACCTGATTAGTGGAATTTGAGTTGATAAGAATGTCCTTATGTAGTTGATTTTAAATTAAAATATGAATTTTGCAAGTGTATGATATAATGCATATTTAAAAAAGATCCTCATGTAAAGGTGGATCCATCAAATTAACAAAGATATTGATCAACATTGTGTAAATTTTTATTTTGTTATCATATTAAAAAATTATTTCTTTAACTATTCTCATTACTATTTACTAGCTATAATATCTCTTCACTAAAAATGAAACTCAAGCATATATCGTAAAGCCATTTGATATGTATGCCTTCATACGAGATCATAAAAATCATGCAGTGATTAGGATTTGAAATTAATATAATGAATTTGAAAACATCAAGTCTCTCTTATTATTATGAAGAATAAATTTTAATTTTTAAAAAATATCATATATATATATATATTTAAATTGTGAGAAATGGCATCCATTCGAATCCAACATAGAGTTCATAAGCATTGTATTAAAATAAATACAGTTTAATTGCCATAGGATTTAATTTGTTTGTGTGACATTTCAATGTATGCCAAATTAGGACATATATTCCAGTGGATCACAATGACAGACCCACTCAATTTTTATATATCTGAATGCTGCATTTTTAAGATTGCACTTCCTAAAATAGGAAAGGATTTTAAGAGTTTTTGTAACAAAGAGTGCAAAATGTAATCATAAAAATAAGGACTATTTGAAATTAATTTAAAATTTCTGGCAAAGGTAGGAGTAAATATTTGATAGCAAATAAAGTACTTCTACTCAAAAGTAGAGGTAAGAGACTAAAATGCTATTGCCAACAAAAAAAACTTAGTGTTTGACAGAGTTATATGACATAAAAATTAAACATGAAAATTAATTAATTGTATGATATTTGTGCCCAATTTTTTTACTTTTAAAAGTCAACTAAAAATGGAAACATGTATACTACACATATGCGAAATAATTTTTTGCTTTTTCATTGCAAACACTCCTTTTATAATAAAAGAATAAGGAGTGTAGCTAGGTTTTGAGAAAAAAATAGAAGCAAGAAGCACAAAGAGTAAAGAAAAGTACATTGCTCTCGAGAAAAATTAAAAAAAAAAAAAGAAAAACTCAGAAGCAAAATAAAGAAAACTGAAAAAGTATGAGGGTAGGAAATTTCAAAAGCATTTACACGAGTTTAGTTTGTTAAATTTAAGCTAATGTTAGCTAATTTCAAAAAGTAAGTAGATTAGTCCGATTTTCGTTTGGTTTTATTTCCAAGGCCCATTTTCATTTTTATCTGGGAATGAAAATTGGAAACAATATTTATTCACAATCTTTTTTAGAAAAAATATATAGTTTCTTCTCAAAACCCATTCTAAACTATTATTGTATTATTGACATAAAGTAACCACTATTATTTTTAAATTAAATTTTTTTAAACATAAAAAAATATAAATTAACCTACTTTTCAATCCTATAACTTATCTAATAATTACTTTTTATTATTTCATCCAAATACATCTAAATTTTTATTTCTATTTCATAACTAACTTTTCAACTTTTAAAAATGACTAGAAATAAAAATGGCGTCTGAAAATAAAACCAAACGGGCCCTTAGTTTTTCATCTTCACATATGTATTTTTGATCTATATTTTATTTTATTAATTGCAGTGTCGAGAAAAAAATTTGAAGAGTATCTCTTCCTTAATATACACAACTAATTAATATCTAAATCATATTAATATATAATCAAATATTTCTTAAAGAAATTTAGAAAATATTATACATAAACTCAAAAAGCCAAAAATAAATTCATAATACCAACATACACGAACTCGAAAATATTTTATATAAAAAATCTATTAAACAGGTTTCCAAATCCACATTAATAATTTGAAAACTCAAAACAAAAATAGCTTTCAAATGGTCCAACTCCAATAAAAAAGTAGAACAATACTTTTTTTCCGTTCTTATCCTAATATTTAATTTGTTTTTATTTTTGGAATTTTTTTACTAATAAGAAATAGTAAAGAATTTAAGAAAATGGTATGACAACTCAGACTGGTTCTCTGTTCCCCACTATCCGCCGCCCACCGGGCCCACACCATAGAGGCAAATCTAAAACGAATTTGAAAGAAAATTAGCAGCCTAAAGAGAGCCCATTGGTTTTACAGGACCCTTCCCTACACCTTTCCGCACCGAATCCCACCTTCACAAAGCGCAAAACCCCTATCTCACTCTCTGTACAAGGTTCAGTCTTTTTGTTAGGAACAGAGCCTTTAATTTCGTCGTCGGCTCTGCTTCTGTACTTTCTTTCCCTAACTTCTAGTCGGAAAATTGCAAGAAATTTACTTCCTCCAATCAATTGTTTGTTTTTCATTGAAAAAAATAACAAAAACGGATTAATTTGTTTTTGAGGTGGAGAAGAATGGCGTCGGGTGCCGGCGGTGGCGATGCGTCGACGTGGAATCCTCAGGAGGAGGGTCTGCGGGAGATCTGTGGGCTTCTGGAGCAGCAGATGGCTCCCACCTCGGATGACAAGTCGATGATTTGGCAGAGGCTCCAGCACTACTCTCAGTTTCCCGATTTCAACAATTACCTTGCCTTCATTTTCGCACGCGGAGAGGTGTTCTTTTGTTCTCTAGACCCTTGAGAGGGAATAATTCTAATACGTGGACAAAAATTTTAACTTTTGGAAGTCTAGCCTGTCAGGGTTTAAGAGGATTCATCGATTTTTGGACAATGTTGATTAAGTATGGCTGCGGGTTTCGACTATTTCATTGGGAAATTCTAGCTAAGACAGGGAATAAATGGGTTTTTCGTAATTTGCATGACTGTGGTTAAAAATGAGTAAAAGAACTTACTGTCGATTTTAAAATTTATTGTCCTTTCTACCATGGAGGTTGTACCATTACACTTAAGGAATTATGCTGAAAGTTGAACTAGAAGTAAGGATAATGGAAAGTTATTAGAGATTATAAACCTTTTATTTACCTTGCTATGAGCATACTAAGGAACGTTAGGCCAGTTGTAAGTGAAAAAAGAAACTGAAAATAGTTGGCTTTTGAGCTTATATTGGAATTTAAATGCTTACTGGGTCAATGTTATGTGAATTAGATTGCAATAGTAGGAGAGCTATAGTTTGAATTGGTTGACATTCTACTGATGTTTGGGAACCATGATATTACAACCTTGCTAATTGATGTGTGATTGACAAGATTTTTTCAGCAAATACAGATATTTGAAGATCTGATGCCCAAAAGCCATTAGAGTGGGTTTCTGTTATTTTAGTAAATGAACTTGTATATGAATGTCATTAACAGGGGAAATCGGTGGAGGTTAGACAAGCAGCAGGTTTGCTTCTGAAAAATAACCTTAGAAGTGCATTCAATACCATGCCACTAGCAAACCAGCAATACATAAAGTTGGAGTTGTTACCTTGTATGGGAGCGGCAGATAGGCAGATCAGGTCTACTGCTGGGACCATTATTAGTACTTTTGTTCAGATTGCTGGAGTTGCAGGATGGCCTGAATTGCTGCATGCACTTATGAAGTGCTTGGATAGTAATGATGTGAATCACATGGAAGGTGCTATGGATGCATTGTCTAAGGTATGCTTTTCTTGGTTTTTGGGTTTATATATGAATCACTATGTCTAGGCACTTTTGGTTTTTGCTTCATTGTGGGTGGGTTCATTGACTAACCATCTTGATCAACCATCTGAAAAGCTATGCATGGACTATTTCGGATTATATGTGTTACTTTTAAGCATATTTTTAGTCATTGGATGCAATGTGATTGATGCAAGAACTTACAAAGGCAATCACCTATTCTGGTTAGCTTCGGAATGGTAATTGGGATTTGGGAAGAACAGGTACTGTTCATCAAACACATAACTAATTTTCATTTGTGGGGTTTTGATCCTTTATGGAGATTAGATTAATTAAAAACATGAACTTCTTAAGTTGAATGTTTAGTTTCTGCCTTCCGAAATGTGAGTTTGAATGCAGAATTTGTACATTGCAAAATTTAATACTCTTATGATGTCTTTGGACATAGATTTGTGAGGATGCACCCCAAGTTCTTGATTCTGATATTTCTGGATTAGCTGAACGCCCGATTAATGCTTTTCTTCCGAGATTCCTCCAGGTTTTGATGACTACATTTTTGCCATGCCTCCCCCCACCCCCTAGTACTCCTCCTTTCCTGCACCCAAAAGAGAAAAGGAAAAATGTTTGACCTAAGATCTCACATCTTATTTTCTCTGTACTCTTTTATGCCAACAGCTTTTCCAGTCCACTCATAGCACACTAAGAAAACTTTCCTTGGGTTCAGTGAATCAGTACATTATGCTAATGCCTACGGTAGGTACACTCTATTGGCTTAAAATCATTGTTTTCCAGTCCCCCACTCAGGCCAGTTTTTCAAAAACTTACAGAAATTCATTGTGATAAATTTGACAAATTTGCAGGTTCTGTATTTGTCCATGGATAAATACTTGCAAGGTTTGTTTGTTCTTGCCAATGATCCCACTCCAGAGGTTCGGAAGTTGGTAAGGAATTCTATCTGTTGACTTTTTGAAATTGTACAAATTCAAAAGATATGCCATTTTATATAACTTCGTCAAAAGATGCATCTAACAGAAATTAAAATATAATTATGCCATTTAGATAATCATACTTGTAAGGATAATTTCATTAGCAAAAGAATAAACCATTATATCTATTTGACTGTCGAGCTTTTTTGCTAAACTTTGCCAGTTTTCTGATGGGCTGCGAAATCTGTCTCTTATATATGCTAATGCTCAGTTATAGAATGACTAAACAAACTTTAATAGTTAGTGAAGGGCGCCATGAAGCCTTTGTTTTGGTGGATAGCAATGAAAATTGGTACTTGGGGACCATTTTTTTTACAGTTTGAAGTTCCTCCCAGAATAAGGCTAGCTGAATTCATGTTGCCTTAAGATTTTTGCTTTTGAACTTCTCCACCTTGCCCTGTTTAAGGCCCAGTCTTTTTTTGACCAGTTGTTCTGATTTCGCATATATTTTGTGAGCTATACCTTATGGAAGATAGGGCCTTTCTGGTAATTTATGAATTTTATCCTGTTTCGCGATGATTCAATATTCAGCATTGTGTCCTTATATGGTTTGAGGTTGTGCTGTGTACAAACTTGGAGGATCACTGCACCTTTACAGTGGGCAAATTACCACTTTTGAAATTGCCACTATCTCTTAATTCTTGTTTTTTTCTGTCTTTTGTTATATCTATGTGAAAATTTAGCCTGCCTTTTAGTTTGGTGTGTTATGCTTCTTGATGAATCGATTGCAAATCTTGTAGTTTATGCCATACTTTATATTCACTGAGTATAATTGCATAAACGTGATACTAAATATGTGGACTTCTCTTTATTTATCTGGTTGTCGCTTGATGTCTTCAGAATGAAAGATATCTCGTGTAACTTACACTTGTTCAATAAGTTTAGAGGGCTTTTCCTATTCTTATCTCACTTATGTGAACAGATTTTTTTGCCATTCTGCTGAACAGGTATGTGCTGCTTTTGTTCAGCTAATTGAAGTTCGTTTGACTGCCTTGGAGGTGGGTAATTTCTGCAAGTCACCTCTATTTTTGAAATGCTTAGCGTGCTGTATGGTTTTAGAAGTCTTCACCCACACATTTTTTCAGATAGTTATCACACGGCTGATTTTGATCTGTTATGGCCAATGATATTTAAACTGTTTTTGTGCTGCTGTTCCTGATATCGTTTCAATGTCATACTGCAGCCGCATTTAAGGAATGTAATCGAATATATGTTGTTAGTCAACAAGGACCCTGATGATGAAGTGGCTCTAGAAGCTTGTGAATTTTGGTAAAATTGTTGCTCCCTAGACTGTATGTCTGTATATCTTGGTACTTCCCATTGAGGAATTATCTCTTCGAGGATGGTTGAAATTCTTCTGCGTTTTTCCTTTTTCTTTTTGTTTCCGGCTGAGTTTGTATGTATTGGTGTTCATAGTTATCAAAGGTGCACATAGCGCTTTAGCACAGCCCTTGCGCCTTGCAGCACCCTGCGCGGCGAATATCCAGAAGGCGCACGCCTTAGGGTGCTATAGCCCAAAAGGCGAGGTGCTTTCCTTTTGGGCTTTATGGGACTAGGGTTTTGGACTAAGTTTTTTAACTTGAGAATTAGGATTTGCCATTTTATTACAAAACAAACACACTTCACACTTGCAAATAAAACTATTAGCTGCCACCACCGACAACCATGTAAATTTCAATTATTTTTCCTATTATATTTCTTATTTTTTCCTTCCACAATGCTTCGCTGTTCCTCTTTTCTTCTTCAACTTTTTTCTTGTTTTCTTGACTCTTTTCTATGTTCTTCTAGACTCTAGTCATTCATTTTCTTTTTTTCTTTTTTATTATCTACATGCTTCCACCCCCACCCCCCCAAGTTTTATTGCTTCTTTTATTGTATTATTTGTGTGCTGAAATTTATTGAAGTGTGCTGAAAATTATCCTAATATGCTGAAATATTGATGAAATTATTGTTTATATGTTTTATAATTGTTTAAATTTATTAGCATTCTTGGTATATAACTATATTATAGAAATATGAAAATACATCTCATATGTTGCGCTTTATTGCAACAAAGCGTGGGCTTTGCGTTCCGCTATGCGCTATAGCCCCAAGAGACTTTTGCACTATAGTGTGCTCTATGCTCTTAAGGTAGATAACTATTGTTAAATTTGGGAATTTCTTGAGTCCGGTAATTGGCATGAGATGAGATCTATTAGTTTATTTTTCTTTAAACCAATTTTTACTACCCTCAATCAAATTTTTTCTTTGTGCTTAGGTAAGAACTTTGTTTGGAATTTTCAGTTGGCTATATGAAAGTCTACGCATTGATTTCCTAAAACACTTTTATTCCCAGAAATAATACCAAACGCTTCCAATCTTTTTAAATCTTTAAATTAATAAAAAATATATATCTATCTTCCAATCATTATTTTGATATAAATATATATTTTTCTATTATTGTACGACTATAATAATATATAATTACAATAAGATAAACTTGATGCAACACAAATAACTCATGCTAAAACTTACACGTAATGACATCAACAGCATAAAATGTTTTCCCTAGAAATGAATCTGGACACCAAACCCCATCAAAATCAAATAAGATTTTGATATAATGTACTTGCAAATCATTCTAAGACGATTGAAATATACATCTAGTCATCTATTTTAACAAACACATTTTTCCTTATAAATAATTTTAAACTTAATAAGTTGTCAAACCTATGCACACAACTAATAAATATACATTTTTATTTCCACTCAAATACCAAGGAAAACTTTTTTCCGACCTTGAAAATGCTGGAAATTGGAAATATAGGCTGGAAATATGTGTTGCAAATGGGTTCTAGTTTTTTGCCTTGAAGATATGGGAATTTTTTTTTTCTTTTTTCTTTTTAGGTTTCTTATTGATAAGAAAGAGACTTTTATGGAGCAGTTTGAAATTGTTTTGCATTGAATTTTGGGTTTATGTATAAAATGCATGTATCTAACGGCTTTGAATTTTTGTGCATAGGTTGAGACTGAAAAGTTGTTAAGTTTTCCAATTGATGGGAAAGATTCCCTAGAATATGATGCCTAGTGAAAAACAAGAAGCTCACATGTCCATTAGTTGGTTGTCATATCTTGTAGGCTTGTGAATTTCACATCCATCCTAGCGAAATGAGAGGATGAATGGGATGACCCAGACTGATGGAAGATGCCTAGAGGACTTAAGATTGATGAGCTCCGACCGCTGTAATTTTAATTGGTCAAACAGTTCTGTTAGGTGATTGAGATATAATGCAACTCCATGTCAGACTTATCATTATGTATGGTTGACTCACATATGGCCTATTGAATCGATGCTTAGAGTTACCATATTAACAGTTATTTGCAGTCAATTGAAGCAGGATTTTGCTTCTCTCTTCTTTGCCTATGTATTTGTTACTTCTAAATGTCACTATTTTGACATGTTTAATGTTCACTTCTCTACTGTACTTAAGTAGCTTGCATTTCTTTGATAGGTCTGCTTATTGTGAAGCTGAATTGCCACCTGAAAACTTGAGAGAGTTTTTACCGCGACTTATACCTGTATGCTTCATGATGCAGTCAAAGTTTTACTCTTTCTAATTGTATGACCATTTTTTTCTTTTAATGTATTTGAATGATCTTATGCTAACTTCTGTAGATTTTGCTCTCAAACATGGCGTATGCTGATGATGATGAATCTCTTCTGGAAGCTGAGGTTTATTGTCTGTTTCATCTTCTGAACCTATATTAATTCCACTATTTTATGGGGGTTAATGTTCTTTCTTTCTTATTTGCCTCGTTGTTGCAGGAGGATGGATCTCTGCCAGATCGGGATCAGGTTCAGTTGCAATTCTTGATGTGCTTTGGATATTCCCTGCTGGTTTGTATTTCCCCCATAAAAATTGTTTCATGCAGGATCTAAAGCCTCGTTTTCATTCATCACGTTTTCATGGATCTGAGGATGTGGAAGATGAGGTGCGTATTTTCGTTCCATCATTATTTCTCAGGTTCTGGTTGGAGAGGAATGAATGATTTCAAACTTGTACTGGTCGTGCAGAATAATTATATCCTTAATCCTTTGCGTTTTGCCTCAGTTTTGGGATCAGTATACTTTTCAACTATTGGGTACAATATCCTTGATGTGGCAGCTCGGATTTTGTGATTTCAGGATGATGACATTGTGAATGTCTGGAATTTACGTAAATGCAGTGCAGCTGCCCTGGATTTTCTCTCCAATGTGTTTGGAGATGAGATTTTACCTTCCTTGATGCCCATCGTGCAGGTGTTAAGTTGCATTTGAAGTGGTGTAGCTTTTTGCACTTCATTTTTCCTTTCTTCCTTCCCTTCTGTATATGTTCCTTTTCACCCTGATTAGAATTTGCTGAGTTGCAGGGTCGTGGATAAAATATTTTATATGAATCTTGATTGAAGCCTGTTAGATTTGACCCTGTGCAGTAATGTGCGTATATTGGAGAATGTGAATATTGGTGCTTTGCCTTGATTTTCTAAGAAACCATGCACTGTGAATTGCTATTCTTCTGTGATTTGACATAACATTATCTGAAATTTGATGGTAATTGCCTGAATAATGTATAGTAGGACCATTTAAAAGCATATTATGAGGGGATACTCTTTCTTAAATTGTTTAATGCACAGCGAACAAAGGCGTGGCAATTTTTAGTCACTAATATAAATGTAAATGTGCAGTAAAAGAAGATTCTAGATAAAGAAATCATTATGTTAGTTTTGAATGGTACAACTGGTTGACTAACCCTGTAAGTTATCAGTTTGCATGTCCTTTTGTGTGTTGTTTGAAACCTATATTTAAAAAAAGGCTGAAACAAGAGATGGATCTTAGACCAGCTGTTATTGATGGGAGCCGGTGAGTGTTGAGAAATGCAATTTGGCATGGTACCTGTGGAAGGATTGATACTTGTGCTTTGTTTTATTCCGATCAGTTGCCTATCCAATATTTGTTATCTTTTGATAACTGTCTCAAGCTTGCAAAACCTTTTCATTTACTTTGTAGGCAAAGTTATCAACTACAGGTGATGAAGCTTGGAAAGACAGGGAAGCTGCCGTTTTAGCACTTGGTGCCATTGGCGAGGGTTGCATTAATGGCCTGTATCCTCATCTCTCTGAGGTAATATGTCAGTAAGTTTGGTAAGAAATTATTTAATGCCACATCTAATTCTAATTGGCCAGGTATTCTATTGGACATCAATTTGATAATCTTGTTGGCATTCTAGCCTCTAAACAGTCTCTAATGAAACCTTTGGCATAATTGGGACCAAATTCAACTAAGCTATGGACTCAAATCAGATTCTCCTAGGTGCATACTGTACCTTTGGGCCAAAAAGGATGCTTGCCATATGATCCATATTTTTAATTTCATGTTTCCCTTGTCAATGTTTTTTTTCTCTGGCTATTCGATGGCTGGTATACCATTCTCTTTGATCTCTTCTCTCACATAAGCTTCTCCTTTAGAGCTTCTTCTAGTACAAGTGCTATCATGAAGACATCTAACAGTTTATTTAAGTAAAATTGTGTATTAGTTATGTATTTCCATCATTGTGTATGTTGCAGCGAACTTTCTTTGGCATGCAGTTTCTTTGGCTTTGGGGATTTACATGTTCAATGTCTAGCTCCTAATATGCCAATCCCAACACTTCCCATCTGTGCCTCCTTCTGCAGGGCAAATTTTCTTGTCCAATGCTTTTTCTTGGCTCTTCATGTGCATTATTAATCTAGATACTTTATCCTAGTTGGAAGTTTACTTTTTCAGTATGTTCCTTATGATATTCAGAGGTTCAAATTCTGATGACTTGTATGGCACCGTCTTTTTCCTGAACCTGATTTGTCTGGACTGCTGCTTATCTTCTTTTGCTCTGCAGATTATTGCATTTCTTATTCCACTCTTGGATGACAAGTTTCCTTTGATACGAAGCATCTCTTGTTGGACACTTTCACGTTTCAGCAAATATATTGTTCAGGTAATAAAATTAAATTTTCTCTTTTTCTCTTCAAGAATTGAGTACAAATAGGCTGTGTTTTGTACTCTTGATGTGTTTGGGCATGATATATGTGAATTGGAATAAGTATGCTAAATCATGTTTGAATATCAAGCATTATTGTGTTTGATTGAATATAACATATGCATTATTAATATCCAATAAAAATGCACTCTTTTTATTTGGTTTTGTATGATTGATAATGTAAGAAATGCATGAAATATGTTAAATAACTTTATGATTTTTATGTATTACCTATAATGTCCCCAAACCAATAAAGAATGAAGTCATTTATTCTAAAAATTCACTTTGCAATCTTCCTTAAAACATGACAGACATATGAAAGAAAACCATTCAAGAAAGTGGGTTCCTGAAGACATTATCTGCATCTTGTTGCAACCAAAAATTGATCTTTTGTGTCATTTTACTCAAAATCAACCTTCCCACCACTTTCCTTATGCTTTCCTACAAGTGTAAAATATCCAATAACAGCACAAACTGTAGCAACAAGCCAACAACATTCCCTTTCTTGACCATAAACCCAGTAATCTTAGTTGTCAGTTTCTTGCCCTCCAGGACAAGAGTAATTCTGAGTTTCCCATGAGCACTTCGAATGAGACACCCAAAAGCACTGAGTAACAAGTAGGCCACCCAGGTGAAGAAGAGTTCAAGGATTAAAATTCATACCAAGAAATAATGGATTTGAGGTGGTTCCCTGAAAGCAAATCTTACGGGGTGGATATGCAGTTTCTGAAACAACTATAGGATATTTCTAATTATGCCAGACCTTAGAGGGTGGGTGTCCATCTAATTCAACCTTTATATCTTTTGTTGGAATTTTTTGATCATCTGTCAGATGATCCTGTCTCATGCATGATTGTTAGGGATTACTGGATCTAGATTCTTAGGAACCAACACAGATTTTGTCCTTGTGCCTCCTTACTGGTGGATACATGGTTGCTTAGTTTCCATTCTGGTATTACTTTAAAGGGTTTCTTGATTTAGTAACAGAGTCATGTGGTTAGGTTATTTCTGGATTGAAGGCACTTTTTGCATGTTCTAGGGAACTGTTCATAAAGAAGGTCATGACCAATTCGACAAAATTCTGGTGGGGCTATTACGAAGAATATTGGATGATAATAAGAGGGTGCAAGAGGCTGCTTGTTCGGCTTTTGCTACACTTGAGGAGGTCATTTTTAACTCCCTCTTTTTTGGCCTTCCTCCCTCTCTCCTGTTCCTTCTTAACCTAAGTGTTTCAAATTTTAATTAAGATGATCTCAAGGATTTTCCTATACATGCAGGAGGCTGCAGAAGAGTTAGGACCACGACTGGATATCATTTTGCAACACTTAATGTGGGCCTTTGGGAAGTATCAGGTTGGCTGTATTACTTGTATTTACTGTTTTCCTCCATGTAATCTGGCTATGAATGAACCTTGATTATGTATTAACATCACTAATCTATTTCCAGTGCCATTTCTCTTTCCGAATCTTTTCTGTTGTGTTAAATCAGTGTCTTTCTTTGCAGAGGCGGAACCTTAGAATTGTATACGATGCTATTGGGACATTAGCAGATGCTGTTGGAGGGGAACTGAATCAGGTAAAATTAATTTGCATTTTTGTGCCTGTATGGGTTTGCATTTGTTCATATTTTGGTCCTTGATGATTTTTGGTGGAAAAGCTTTGTCTTTCCCCCCTCGTTCATCTTTATATCAACAAATTATATTGCTAATCTCTCTGAGTTGATAATTCCAGCCTAGATATCTTGAAATTTTGATGCCCCCATTGATCGCAAAGTGGCAGCAACTTTCAAACTCTGACAAAGATCTTTTTCCCCTTTTGGAATGTTTTACATCAATAGCTCAGGTATTTCTAGTTATCGTTGAGCATGTTCAGTTTATTCAATGTATTACTATTCCATCTAGAAAATACTAATAATCTTTTATAAGATTGGTGAGGTAAAGTTTGGTTGACAACTGCCCTAAATTGTTGCCGATTATCCATATAATACCATGATACTAAGCCCTTACAAAAGCACAAACATGTCCCTTAAAGTGCCTTTCCGGTCATATGAATAATTTATCATCTAGTATTGATGCTCCATGGTAAAATCTTCGGGTACACTCTTAGCCTATGTTCTTAAGATGGACAGATAACCCTTCTGCAAAAATAATTCAGTGGCATGCCAACATTTTATTCCATTTAATTATGAGGGTGTCTATGGAGCTACAATTGTATATGAAGGCAAATTAGAAGGGTGATCATAATTTATTTATTAACTTCTTGTGTTGAACTGTTGAATCTAGTGTTCCCTTCGCAAGTCTAAATTTGAATTTTATGGAGTACACACTGGTCATGCATGTAATGCAGTAATGTATGCCTTCTGTAGTGGTCATCGGATATTATTCTTGGCATGCTCTGTAGAACTTTGAGTGAATGATTTATTCATACCTCTGTGAAGAATGATAATAGATCAGAAAGTAAATAATATAGTCTTTTTTCAGGCACTCGGTACCGGATTTTCACAGTTTGCTCAGCCAGTGTTTCAGAGGTGCATAAACATCATCCAGACTCAACAGATGGCAAAGGTTTTACCTGACAGAATATCTGTTCACTTAGCCATTAGCTTCAGTGTTTCGCTACTTGATAACTGATATTAATTTAACAGTTACTTCTAGCCACACGACATAGTTTCCAATAGCATTATTTTAACTTTTCCATATAAGTTGTTTTTTCATTAGACACATGCTTGCGCGGACTAATAAATAGTCTGTAAAGCCTTGTTATTTGGCAAATTTGCTGCTAATTTGGACATATGAGCACTGCTTGAAATTTTTTGCTTATATCCATAATCTCAATTTGCTTTTTCTTGTTGCTATTAAGTTTTTTACCACTTCCATGTGGTGGCTTTTCTCTGTTCAGCTAATTGATGGTTAATTGCCCTTTCTTTTTTCCTTTTTTCTTTTTCATTTTTATCAATGTGAAGTTCTATCATCTCTGTTTAGCACTCACTATGTAAAAGAGTGGTTTTAGTTTTGTTCTTTTCCAGCCATTCAAGCAACTGAGCAGATTTCATGCACTTATTTACTTTAATGACTTGGCTGAGTTTAGGAAGGTCTGGTTTCAGGTTGATCCTGTCTCTGCTGGGGCACAGTATGATAAAGAGTTCATTGTATGCTCCTTGGATCTTCTCTCTGGACTTGCTGAGGGCCTTGGTCCTGGTGTAGGAAGTTTGGTACTTCCATTTGCCTTAATGTCTTACATCAAAATCCTGCTTCATATTCGACTTGTTTGCATATGACTGCCCTTGTCATCAGTTGGTACTTAGTTGAATGATCTCAATTAGTGGTCCTGTTCCTCTTGTTCTATGATGCGTGAGTGGGTTACAAATGGTGCTCTTTTATGCAGTATACTATGAGGAACAATGAAGATGGTAAAATGAAAATGGATAAATCTTATCATTGGTTAGTGTTGGTGCTCCGCGAAGCTGATGATATTTGAAGCCCTTATCCTCTTTCTTTTCATTCATAATGCATTTTAAATATATGTTCTGAATCAAGGTGATGTTGACTTGTGGTCCCTGTCGCACAATGTTTGTGGCAGTGTTGAAAATGCTGTACTCTCTGCTACTTGCTTATGTTGCCAGGCTTTCTTTGTAGTTAACGTTGAAAATAGCTTGAACACCTATATACTTCAGTTTGTACACTGTTTTCCTTCTGTGTATTGTATTATAGGTTTCACAATTTTCATAACATCTTTCCCCTCTTATATTTGTGCGTTGTAGGTTTCACAAAGTAACTTAAGGGAATTGCTGCTGCAGTGTTGTATGGATGACGCCTATGATGTCCGACAAAGTGCATTTGCGTTGCTTGGAGACCTTGCAAGAGTAAGTTGAGAATGACTTTATTTGAGCTTAGTTCCAGCTATCAAATAAGGCCCGCGTACCATGACCTGATTATGCTTTTTGGAGATCTATCACTCCCCTCTCTCAGTGGCATCTCAAGGCAGTTGAAAAATAAGACCACCTCTTTTCCCTGTTCTAACATCTTCTAAAAGTCATACTTTAGTGCCGTAAGATTTTCAGGGTTCTTTTCAATGGTTTTTAGGTTTGTCCAGCACATTTGCATTCTCGTTTACCTGAATTTCTGGATGCTGCTGTTAAGCAATTGGTTAGTAGAACACTCTCACTCTTGATTTAATATGTATACTTTGCAACTGCATTCCCGTCATCTAATTAATGGATGTTCTTCCAGAACACCTCAAAGCTGAAGGAAACTGTGTCTGTTGCCAACAATGCATGTTGGGCTATTGGAGTACTAGCAATAAAGGTATGGTCATTTGTTTCACAGGATCATGACTGACAGAATAAAGGCAATGACTCAATGTCAAGCATGATTATTAATTATCTGACAACTTGGTATTTTCTTCTTTCATTGCGTTCTACTTTTGGCAAGCTTGGGCTCCTGCTGTTAATGCTTTTATGCTTTAACCTCAACCTAAAAAACACAAGTAATTGGATAGCTGGTTTACTTGAGGATAATGATACTACTATATTTTTATCTGTAGTGCTAGATCATTATATGAACTCCATAGAAAGTACCACATATATATCACGTTGATTCAGTTGCATGCATCTGAAAGTGTTCTGCCATTTTCTGAAAAATGTGTAGAAATACTTTCTCCATAAAAGTGGAGAACAGGACATTATTACTATCTGTAAGAAGAACCTTCATTCTATTGTCATTTTCTCCTCCACTGATTTTTTAGGACGATAGCTGCCAGCTCCTTAACTGTACCCTGGCTTCGTGGTTCTTGTGGGATTTGAGCATGGAGTTTTCTATCCCTGAGTTGGGACAAGGGCATTGCTTGTCGTTTTTGTGCTCCCTTTAGTCTATTGTGTATTAACAAGAGGTTTTAGTACTTTCTAAGTTGAAAGTGGTTAGACTATTCCAGATAGAAAATAGATACAAGTCTTTGGTGTCATCAATAGTACCTTTTATTGAAAAAGGTGATTTTCCTGGAAAAATTTTGCTGTAAGTTTTAGGAACAAATTGACATTTCGCCGTTGTAGTAACGTTTGAAATTACTCTCTCTGAACTGTGAATGTAACATAATGCATGAAGCAACCTAGTAATACTGCAGGTAATGAGATGACTTCGAAGGTAAATCTAGAATATTCCCTGACTGAAAACATCACTAGTTTTGTGTGTTTGGATCCTTTACTCTTCAGACATTATATTCCTTGTGGTGTTTGAGGCCCTTTTTGCCACCATGTGTTTTATTTGAAGTACCACCCCTGGCAAATGTCATATCATACACTGCATCAGTTATGTACTTTTTCACTTCAATTGTCTAATTGGTGATTGTTTTTGTGTTCCATTGGAATCATTTGACGTTGTTGGTTCTTACTGTATTTATCCATTGTTTGGTGGTTTCTGTATTATCTTCTTTTTTCAAGAGCCAATTGTGTGGTGGGAAGACCTTTCCCAGTTTTTATTTCACTTTTAGGTGAGGCTTGACATTGATGATTTTATATTCTAAATTTCTAGGTTCACCAGGAGATGTCTCCTGTTGTTCTGACTGTAATCTCATGCTTGGTCCCTATACTTCAACGTCCTGAGGTAAAATCTATCCTTTGTGTCCGATTGCTTTTTTCTAATGTTTGTACTTGTGGCTAAAACTCTGCAATCTATTATCTATATATAGGTGATTTACGTTCTGTTCCTAATTTTTATCTTGGCTACTATTATCTTAAACTGTGAATTTGAATCTACAATTGGTTAGTTAACTCATCATTTCTTATTTGATATTGATCATTTGGTAAAATCAGGTGGTGTTTGATTCTATTTCCAAATTTACTTTTTCATTCTTCCGAAATGAAACCAAACGTTTTACGTAAAATACATCCCCTAAAGTATTATTAAAAAATTCTAACAATTTAAAATCATTAGATCAATCAAATCTGTATTATATCTTCTTGTCATTATTTTAATATGAATATACTTTTTCATGATTATTTTACTTCAAAAATATTTTTAATAATATAAAAAGTTGATTTGACGCCACAATTACGATCACAAACTTATTTGTAAAGACATCTATAGTAAAAATTGCCTCCTCTCTAAATAAAACCAAATATCTTCATTCATTCTGCATGCATTTTCCAACCTTGCTACCCAAAAACATTCTCCCATGGCATCCGAAGCAAAACCAAAAATGACCCTAATATTTGGGTTTCTTTCTTTTGCTTTCAGTGGTATTTCACTAGCACAGGTATAAAGATGCTCTCTCTCTCTCTCTCTCTCTCTCTCTCTCTCTCTCTTTGTGGGTCAGGGGTGGGGGTTGGGGAGGTTCTGCTTTTGGGTCCAGTGGATGCAGTTGCTGCCATCCATACTGAATACAGCTCCGACCTAATAGCGTTATTGTCTTGTTGCTCAAGCTTGGAAGCAAGATGTTGGATATAGTTTTGGTCATATTGCTTGTCCTATTTTAGCATTTAGGGAATTGCTTAAGGAAGATTTGACTTTCTACATGAAGCATGCTTCTTGTTGATTGATTTAGTAAAAACTGATATTATGATGAGGAACTTTTTAAATAAAATAGATCATGCAAAGTAGATCACTTTCTATAATGAACCTCTCTCTTAAGTGCAACCAATAGGAGGGGAGACATGCTAATTTTTTATAATAGAGCAGATATATTGTAGCCCCTGGACTTGTATGTGTTGTAGAGTTGTGTTCACCTATGACATATAAATCAAATTAAAGAGTAGCATCATCTAGTTCCCATGCCATTCAACACATGTGAAGCTTTGAGCAAGTGTATCTGAACTGGTTGTCTTGGTTTTCCTTGTGAAGGGCCTCAACAAATCTCTCATAGAAAATAGTGCCATTACACTCGGAAGACTTGCTTGGGTTTGTCCGGATCTTGTCTCACCACACATGGAGCATTTTATGCAGTCATGGTGTATTGCTTTGTCCATGTAAGTTTTAGCTTCCTCTTTGCTCAAGATGAATGGTGTTCTCAATGTATGCACAAATGCTAAGTTTTAACCAATTGCATTATATTGATGAGGAAAGAGTGAAAGTGCACATGCATATCTCATGCAATTTGTCTGGTGTTTGAGAAACAATGTTGAATGTGATTGTGAAGAACACTGGAAAGCACGTGTAACTGTACTTCTTGGGCAATTTTTGAGTAGACATTAGTACTTGTTCTCCTTTTAGTTTAGCATGCCCCTATCTTGTCCCTTAACCAAACCGACAAAGCATTAATATTATAGGTTATTATTGACCTTTTCTGGGTGAATCAATATCTTTATTTGTCCATACATCCTATTATCTGTCAACTTGTGATTGGATATTATATTAAATCTAATTGTCTGTCAACCTGTGACAGGATACGTGATGATATAGAGAAAGAAGATGCTTTCAGAGGTTTATGTGCAATGGTAAAAGTTTTGCTGTTCTGAAATGTCCAATGGGAATCAGACCAACATTACCTTCATATTTTCATTTCACTTTGTGTTATTTATGGATTGCAGGTTAGAGCAAACCCATCTGGGGCTTTGAATTCTCTTGTTTTCGTATGTAAGGCTATTGCAAGTTGGCATGTAAGTGATGTATTATTATCAATTTGCTGGCTAATCTTCTTTATGCATAAGAAGTAAAAGTTGATTTTTTTCGATCTTGTGCTCTCTTCACAGGAAATAAGGAGTGAGGACCTACACAATGAAGTTTGCCAAGTGTTGAATGGCTATAAACAAGTAAGCCGTTTCTCATATATATCTTTTGTTCCCTGATAGAATATTTCCTTGCTTGTCAACATATGTAGACCCTATTCATTACTGTAAGTAATAAAACCATAGGCTTAATAAGGATAATTGTCCTGGAGGATCGAGCATTGCCTTTTAGAAGTTTGATAAAGAGCAAAAGCTTGTTAAGCTACATTTTTGCAGCAGTATAATGCTTTTGTGGAGTCGGACAACATATTGATCCTTTGGGTGCTTCCAGTCTGCTGTTTGCATCTGAATATTAATTTCTACTATTAAGCATGTAACTACTTACGGAAGATAACAAAAATACTGATGCTTCGGTTAATATATTGAAACATGAACAGATGCTTAAGAATGGAGCATGGGAACAATGCATGTCTGCCTTGGAGCCACCTGTGAAGGAAAAGCTGTTGAAGTATCAAGCATAGAAATCCTTGCAGTATGGAATGTTTCTTCTGTCCTATTGATCATCTTCATCAGAGGTGTACATTCATTCATTCTGCATCAGTATTGCTGTCATTTTGAGCATGTTTCCGATAGTTGTGGAGCCATGTTTCAGCGTAGAACCCATTTTGGTCATTTTTTTCGGGCACATCCTCATAGAAGCTTGGAGTTTTTATATCCGCTGTCCCTCCAGTGGACTGGTTTCACGAAATATGATTTTATTGGGAACAAGAAGCTTTGGATTTCTGTATGGGGCTGTATTATTTGAACCTTTGTGCTCTTCCCTCCCTCAGCGGAATATAGAATAGAACGTCTGTTTCAAGTTTAAATTCATATATTTGGGCTTCTTGGAGCATAAAGTGACCAAATTCTTGAAGGGTCTGTTGGGTAGAATCCATTCCTCAAGTTTTGTTAGAGAAGTTGTCAATACTTTTTTAGGGCCTGGAAATTTTAATTTTAATTTTTTATTTTTATCTGAAGGCAGATAGAGTCTATATGTTGTTGTTCATAGGGAATTGGAATAGTGAGAACAATAAATGTTCCATGTAGCATCAGCATCGAGTGTGATGATTTCATAGGTAAGTTAAATGTATGGCAAAAGATTTAACGTTGTATTTTTGTTGACCCCAACAAATTTTGTGACCGTTATGTTATTTATATCATGATGATAAACTGGGCATATATCAGTTATTCTCTCTGACTATTCTCTGATTGTTAGTCTCATCATTAGTTTTTATGTTTGTTTCAAAGGAAAGTATTCTCTATTGTCACTTTAAATGATAGTATTTTTTGGATTCTTTTGGTTTGTATATTTGTTCACTCACAAGGTCCAAACATAGCATGTAACGTAGTTATACGGAGAAGAATTCCACATTTGTTATCTTTGGACTATCTGAATTTTCATTCATTCATTCTCTCCCTCCCTCCCTCCCTCCCTCCCTCCCTCTCTCTCTCTCTCTCTCTCCATACAAATTGATATGCAGGTTTAGATATATTTTAGGAATTGAATTTGCAGGTCTCTTTGTTAGTTTTTGATTTTCTACAAGTGATTGACAGTAGAACAAATGTAAGAGAAGTGTTGGATTTTCATTCCCATTTCAGATTTTGAATATCGTAATGCACAGAAGGATGAGGACCTTTCGGCCTTATTTCTTGTTGCCCAAAGCTTGTGATAATTTTTCTATTCATGAATTGGGGTAACTTTGCTAAGCGAGCAAAATTGAACTGAATACCAAAGCAATTCCCACCATCATTGAGGCTGGGAATCTATGTATGATACGAAGAGACAAAAGTTGAGCGAACAAATAAATTTTTCCTTGAATCTTCCCACCACCCCCCAATTCCCACACACAAACATTAGAAAGCAAAAGCAAAAACAAAAACAAGAAGGAAGACAATGCTGAATGCAACAATTTGGGTATTCTACTTGTACAAAGTGATGCAAAATCTGTAGAAGGAAAATATGCATGTGAATTGACTTGGGTTCTACGGACCATGTTATATTATTACGTATATGTATATGTATACACGCAGAGAATGTAAGGACAAATTATTGCTTGGTTGATTTGATTTGATGAGGAGATGTCATCGCATGAAGAACTTTTAAACTAAACTATCAGCTCAATGAGGTATCCAAGTAGGCTTATAAATGGTCAGAGCAGTACTCTACATAGGCTCAAAATGTCATACCCATACTCGTATTTATATTCATACTTATTAAAAATAATGTAATAGTTATGGGTAGGGTTTATATCCATAAATTACTCATGTACCCATATCCATAAATTATCAATTACTTTATACTTAAATTTAATTTATAAACCTAAAAATTGTTTATGCCGAAGTTAAATTTGTATTAAAGATAAATTTTTTATATATAAAAATTACAAATATGTGAATGAACAATAATGACTAAATAGTTTTCTTCATTAAAAATTGAACCAAATTAATAAAATTAATTAAGTTATTATATTGGGACAATTTTTTTTTTCCTTTTTAAATTGGAATAGCAATAGTAATAGTTGAACATTTTTCATTATTAAAATTAATAGTGGAATAAATATTTTTCATAAAAACTTTTAATAAAATTATTTTTTCTAATGAATAAACTTTGTTAATAAATTTTTTATTAATGAATGAAAAATTGAAAATAAAGATTAACTAATTTAAATTTAACAATTAAATTAAATTAAATATAAAAAAATTATTTTTTGTTATGGTATGCCAAATAATATTTTTAGTATATATTGAGAAAATTAATATATACATTAAAAACATAAATTCAATATAATAGATCCAATGGGTCTTGGATTAGATAGGGTAGGATTAGGGTCTCATTCTTTTAAGTATTTTAGGATATGATAGAATATAGAATGTTTTTGTTTGACTATTTTAGAATATGAATGTAGGTAGAGTGATATCTTATCCATTTACAGGTTTACATGCAAACCTAAAGGATTGAATAATTTTAGGAAACATGCATGCACGGAAATATTGTGTTAGAGTATAGACAATATATCTATGGCCAAATATTTGAACGGACATTGGAAAATGGGTTCACCTCTCTCGGTGGGTGGCCTCCAACACGTTCATGGTGATCTCACTTCCCTTGATCTCCACGACCAAACTAGAATTATTAACTTTTTTTCCCCCTTTCTCTTTTCGCCTATTTCCAGCAAAATATTTCTTGTAATGTTTATCCTATTTGATGAATCCCTTCTCCTCCCTCCTCTCTCTCTCTCTCTATATATATATATATATATATATATATGGACAATGATTGTTCACTTTTGGGCATCACTAATCAAACGGTCACCATTAAATGTATGATGAACTCACTCACCCATCTGAACCCCGTCATTCATCAATCCATACAATTATTGCCAGATCGAGTTGTCACGAATAAGCTTATTAACAGTTAGACATTCAAAACTACTTTGCTTAAAGCATAGGTTTTGCATGATAACATGTTTGATAACACTATTGACTCAAATACTGTGGTGCGGTTGTTCGAGATAACCTAAATGCCCAGAAAAGAATTCTGAACGTGGAATTTCAAAAAGCTTCATATGGTGGCCTGTGGAGAAGGCGTTGAAAGATGTGGACCTCACCAAAGTTACGTTATAGGTTCCAGCTTCAAGTGCCCTAGTGATTCATGTCAATTAGTCAAATGCTAAGATTATTGAGGATTACATTCTTGCGTTAGAGGGTCAAAGGTGGAAGAAGGCTCTTCGATTGTATTAATGTTGAGATGGATATGCAAAAGCTTGTAATGAATCATCTGGAGTTATAAGTACCAAGAAGGCATTGTATTTTGGTGGAAATAATGTGTGAACATTTAGGATAGTTCTGCTACTGCTGTGGTCAGCCTGGTCATAAACTGGAATCTTGTTGGTTCTCAGATCTGAAAGAAAGAAAGAAATGTAGTCTAAGATTTCGTGCATGCAGGTTGTATGCTGTGGTTAGTTCTGTTAGAAACCCTTTCATGGGCGAATTGTTCTCTGCCAGTGGCATCCCATCCATTCAAAACCTTTGTTTGTTGGTCCCAATAACGAATGACTCTTTATCCCAAAATAAGCCTACTATTAATGAACCTGCAACCCTGCACCCTGGCAAATTACCTGTTCTTGCTATGAATCCTGATAAAGATCCTATTCATTCCCCTATTTGCCTATTAGATCTGTTGCCTCATCGACTGCCATGAAACCCTAGTATCCTAGAACCCCTAACAGGTTGCCTAAACCTGAACTTTTGTCTCTCTTCAATAGCAAAAACGGTATGAATTACCCTTGGTCAAGGCTATCTCGAACCCATTTATCTCTAAGCGTCCTTCTAATGGGTCATTGAAACTATACATTCACACTTTCAAAATTATGGCCCATCTAGCTACTCCAGGCTAACCCAATCTAGTAACCAAGCCCATTGAAAATGTTATCAACTGATCAAGTCGGCCATTGGAGGACCAACTCATCCCAATCACTTTCAAAAAGTCAAAAACATGGGGTTTTCTACCGTTAGATACTCTCATACATACATGATGGCAGAAAGCCAATTAGAAGTTGCCATTTAAATTTTGGTACGAGATGTTGACAAGAAAGGTAGAAAGGATTTAACTATTTTAGCCTCCTAAATGCTGTGAAATCGTATTTCATTTTTTCCTTAATATGAAGATAAGGTTGTAGCACGAAAATCGCTACCACTCAACATTGTGTCGCTATTGTGAAAAACAACTCGAATGGGAAAAATGGTGTTTTGGTTCAACAATATGTCACTATTGTAAAAAGCAACTCAAATGGGAACACAAAAATCGCTAATATGAGTAGCAAGTAAAATGAAAGGATAATATTTGTTGGAGATTAATGCAGATTTTTGGTTTTACCATAACATGAACATAATATTTGTTGGAGATTAATGCAGATTTTTGGTTTTACCATAACATGAACAATCAAGAAATCGCTACTCATGAAATGTAGAAACTATTTATGAATCGAGAGATGAGAGCAATATATATTATTCTCTAACTGTAGCTGATTTTTTTTCCAATTAAATTGTAATATTCATAAAAAAAATTGCTACTATTATTAGCAATTATTGTGTAAGGAATTGTTTTTTTATTCAAGAGCAATATTAAATTTTTTTGTTTAAAAATTGTTTCAATAAAGTTGTTTTATGAAAAAATGTTGCTTTCCATTTAGCGACTTAAGCGATGTAATTATGTACCCTAACATGACTAACGCTTGTTCAAATGGCGATACATTAGGGATAAGTCTTTTGAATTAAATCATTGTACGGCATACATATACAATATATATGTTATGCATACACATACATGTTAATAGTGCTGTGAAGAAAATAAATATATACATGCATATTAAAAAATTTGTATCATGCAAACATCTTGTCACTATAGTTAGTAGCAATTTAGAAAAAATTGGAAAATCTTTTATATACACCCAATCCATTGATGATAATTTCGTTCAAACTAGTTGCCAATTTGAAGTGGTAAAATAATTGGTGTAATTATTTGCAGGTTAGTCACCAAAACAAAATAAATGATTTTAAGCAAATAAAACTAATCATTAACTTAGAAGTGTCAAAGAAATCATATTTTTTAGTTGTTTTTAAATTAATATGGTAAGGGTCATGACACTACTAAACAATATGTATGAGTAAATTTTTGAATTGAAATACAACACATTAAAATAGGGTTGTTAATGGGTCGGATTCGGATTGAATTATGTTGGATTTGAATTCAAATCCGACAATGATGTACCATATTCGAATCCGACCCAAGATCTTATAGGATCTAGACTACTATAATCATATTCGGATTCATAAAAAAATCAGATATCTAAATAAAGATTCAAATTTGAATACTCTAAAAAATTATATATTTATTATTTTTCTAAAAAATTAGTAGAATTTAAATCTAAAACATTCACCCTTAAAAAAACATACACACAACATGTTAACGAATAAATTTTCAAGTCTATTAATCACATAAAAGTAATAATAGAATATAACTTAATCACATTTATATCTTTGTATTTTAGGTTTTGCTGCTGATAATATTTATTTGATATTATAAATACATATATACTTGATTTTTCAATCAATTAATTATAAACTTAAAATTTTATGAAAAAGGAAACTCATTTCGATCAAACTGAGATTTGCATTGCATTCTTTTATATCGCAATATTCAGCTTCTGCTCATTATTTTTTCTGCATCATTTTTTGTTATAAAAATAGAGAAACAAGTGGTGCAATTATGATGTAGATAACTTCTAAAACTAACATTTTATATGAAAGTCAATTGATTTGATATATTGCATAGGAGTTCATTATTTGTTTCGTTCAAAAATTCATTTTGGCGTTGCTATAATACCCTATGTATATATATGTGTGTCATACTATATATACATGTAATACTATACATATTTGGATTCGGATTATGAATGGATTGGATCGAATCAAATTCATATTCACTTAATTTATTTTGAATTATGAATTTTTTTAATTGAATCATATCTGTTGAATCTTTTATTGGTTAAAGATTCTAAATTATTGAATCGAATTTAGATTGGATTCGAATTAAAATCAACTCCACTGACAGCTCTAATTATGGCTCTCAATTTGTATATGTTAAAAATTGTCCTGGGCCCAACCCAGGCCTAGTATGAAATGGTAGTAATAGTTTTCCATGGGTTTTCCTCTCAAGGTAATTGTAAGGACAACTTATTGTTGGCCCAAATTTGTTGATAGTGGTTAAGAATTAAAATGGCCATGCAAGGCAATAGTACTTAATATTTATAATATTGATATAATTAATTAGTACTAAATATGAAATTTATGATTGAAGGAAGTTATCGAGGCTCATATTTTTTGATTAATATTTTAAAAATAAATTCTAGAAAATAATGATATCGTTAACGACAAAATTCATAGAAATGGCGGAGATGTCGTAATTTCAACAAAACAACAACATATAATTGGAATGAGAGTTTTATAAATTTCAACAATATAATAAAAATTCATAACTTATTTGGAATTTTTGAGTTGCTCCCTTAGCAATTTGGAGAAAGACATGACTTCTTCTCCATCGTGTATAGGAACTTCAGAGTATGGAGGATATAGTGGAGCCTGCATTCTTTGGACAAGTAATGGTGATATGGGGACTAGATTGTACAAGTAGGCCATGTTTCCGAAAAACTGTATTGAGTAATAAACATGAATATAGACACGAAAAAATTTAAATCATAGAATAAGTTATGATGTTATGCAGAAGTATCTTTTTATGTGACTTTTTCCTTACAAATGGTGGGCGCGTGTGGACGTATGGTTGTCGATGCTTGTACAAATATTGCAATAGAGATGAGAGGCTTGAGCGGTATTTTTATATCTATTATTAGTTGGATTAAATTGTGTTAGTAGGCCAATTAGTAATTGTTTTGGACAAATGAAGGAGGAACACCAATTGCAGAACCCAAGGGCGTATGCGCTTGTGGTGTATCTGCGTTGTTACGAATATTTGAATTACTCACTCCACGAGTAGGCTTATTTTGGTGATGGGAGTGGCTATTGGGAACACCTTTTGCATGACCATTGAGTGAGTTTTGCTTACTAGGGCAAGTACTCATCTTGTGGCTAAGCTCTCTACTAAATATAATAGAAAATAACTAAAAATCAAATTAAAAAATTCAAGATTGTGTAATTAGAAACTTTATGTAGACTATGTGGAGACAAAACTCCATCATAAAATTTAGGAGTGGATGTGTAGCACCCTTTCTTGGGATAATTCCTAAGCTAAAGTGCCACCATTTCAGGCTTAAATCATAACATATAACATAACCAATAAGACCATAAAATTTCAACAACATCCATAGAAAATAACAGGTTCCAAACTTAAAGCAGCACTACTAGGGACCATATTACATGCCAGGGTTCCAACAGTATCCAAAAATCTTAGCTCTGAGCCATGATTAATTACAAGCCCAAAGTGTCATCCCATAAAACACAATATATACATGCCATAAATCTTAGGTTCATATTTAACATATCACAACATATCTAGATCAAAGCATAATAGTTAGGTAAACTTATATGTGTATATAATCTCCTAATCTGATATAGAATAGATCTTCCAGATTGAGCCGTAAGTTCATGCTCCTCACTTAGTCCTGTCTGGGAAAAATAAGGAATAACAAAGAGGGTAAGTCCTAGGGACTTAGTAAGGGAAAATAAAATGACAAGATTCAAGGGAAAACTATTAAGATACAACAATTAGTAAACAAATTCAGTAACAAGCAAGATTTTCAATGAGTCAACAATGTACATAGCATGCATGATATTGAGTTTAATAGGTTGTAGGTCATTCTGACCTTATTACTCCTAGATCAAGTTATAATTACTAGTATCGGGCATTGGTATAAAATATATAAGATTTTCTTATCGCTCCATTGCTTGAGCACTCAGCTCGGCGTGTAATAACTTGTTATATGGCATGGTTGGTCATATGTCGAATCGTGTCATTCATGGTTTGTTGCTTTCAGCTACTTGTAAGTCAAAATCATAGGAGGGTACTAGTCGGAAGATATGTCTTCGTCGATCCATTCTGCTTGGCCATCTTTTGAACTTGGCCCCAGGACCAAAATCCCATGGTGTCCCTTTGGGTGATAATCACCCATGACATCCCATGAGTTAATAACTGCCCATGTTTTCCCATGATTTGATAAGATATAATGCCAACAAATAATAATTTAACTTGTAAAGCCATAATTGTAAATATAACAAGGTATAAACCTGGAAAAATCAATATACCTAGTACATTGGCTAGCAAGGCCATTTAGGCATTACAAGTAAGTCAACAAAGAAAATACGATGGATATTAGATTAGCAGGATCTCTTTAATGGCAAACACATTTACAAGAAGCTAACAAGAAATACAGGGTCAATCGGTAAGGTTGTAGGCTACAAGGGACAGGAAATGAATAACATAATAAGAGTTCTAGACACCAATACAAAAATAAGAGATTTTGCAACAGGAAGAAGAGTCGATAAGATATACCCTCCAGGGGTTTATGAAACAAAAAAAAAAGATAACACAAGGTATTCAAAATAATTGAGAATTTCAACAATCGAGGTTCATATTTTTCCTAGAAGAAAGGTATGTTGAACCCTCACAGGGGTCTATAAAGCAAAACTAGTGTAGTAGACCCTCACCTCTGTAATATCAGAAAATACAGTCATAGTTAAAAACTTACTGATCTGCGGGACCCACTTCTTCGTTGAGTAAGTCCATTATCAAAATCCTTATTCAACCTTAAAATTACAATCATATAATAACAGTCTAAGATTGATTCTTAATCAGCCAAATCGATAGTTAAAGGATTGATCGACATAAATACTATAAAATTGTGCTAATCACGCTGTTCTTCAATAACGGAATTATATCAGGCCTTTAATTACATAATTAACTTTTCATTATTACACCAAATCAATAGTAATAGTCCAATCATATTTAATAATCCAATTTTCTACTTAACTCTCAAATCCACAAAATTAGAATTTAATTGCTCAATTAACCTAAATAACCTAAAATCAGCACATGGTAATACAAATCCAGGTCTACTAGGATTTTATAAATTCACTTGCATGGCCTATGTTGAATTCCCATATCCACTCTAACATTTCTCTCATAATATACAAGTTTGGAAAGCAAAATAATTAGTATAAAAATCTTAAACTCAAATATGATCATTACCTAATATTTGCTTATCAATACTTCAGATTCACAAACTAACTTCACCCCTACAATTGCCGTGACGAGCTGAATATATTGCCTCAGCACTACTATTGTCAGAAATGGCCACTACGACCACCAATCGATGCATTTAGTTCAACCAACAAGCTGCCCAAGTTAATTTCTGCATCTGCCGTTGAATCATCACTCAATTGGCCGAAAAACACCATAGCACTGCTACTCACCACCGTGCCTATGTTTCTTCAATTTCGTCTGCTCTGGTGGCTCATTTCCAAAATTGAAGACATATGTGTGATCCTTGAGGTGAGCTTAACAAAGCCCAGTACTCCAATCTAAGCTTTAGTCGTCGGTGACATCATGACCATTACATCTGTTGTGAGCTCACCTTTGGTTTCAAATTCCCAATGATTCACTGGTGGTTTCATGTCAAACTTGGTACCATTGTGCTCCTCACGTTGAGAGAGAGAGAGAGAGAGAGAGATTGATATATAATTTGCTGGGTTTCATCGTTGCTAGGAAGAAATTGCCGGGGGAGGTTGATAGGGGTGCATGGATAAGAAATGAAGAAATCAGGGGCTCAATTGCTATATATAATTAAACTTTTGAAAATTATATTTGACCCCCAAAATTTTCCTCCAGAATGCAAGTAAACCCTCCAATTCTTGTCAACTTTTTAATTCAATCCTTCAAAAGCTTGAGTGCGTAACATTGGCCTATTTGACCATAAATAATCTAATTTAGACCCTCAAAGCTTTTAAGAGTTATTCAATTAAGTTTTCTCAAATTGCAGATTGATCACAAAAATTTTAAAATTAAATAAAATTTTAATAAAAACTTATAAAAAATCAATTCTAAATAACTACCACAAAAAATACAACTTCTAAGGGTATTATAGCATGAATCTTTAGATAATGTAACAAGAATTGAATTTGAAAATTGTTCGGTATTTTAATTGCAAAAGTATTGAACTATGATAAGGATAAATTTATTTTTTTACCACTAAATGTAAACATACCAACAGTAATTGCATTTTTGTCACTTTGCTCCTGGGCCACATTTTGGAACAATTTTGATAGGGTCACAAACATCGGGCTCATGTCGAGGATTTATATAGACAACAAAGTTATCGCTCGAATATGAATTGAAATCATCCTTTTGTATATTGTCTGTAGAGTTATCTAGCTGATTGGTGAGATCATCATTAGATAAGTTTGTTTCAGTTAGATTGTCATCATGAACTTCACTTGCCATGTCCTTAACATGACGAAGGTAATGCTGAAATTGGGAATCCAATTATGATAACTTGTAAGTGAGGTTGACAAACGCCTTATGAATTTGAGCAAGCCTCAACTATTATTTATCTGTTGCTGGTAGGGGTAATGGGAATTTGTTAAGTAGAATCCTCCCCAATTCAATGAGCCATCACCGATATGTGATGGTGTTAGGCCATGTTGGAATATTCAACCACTTACAGGCTAAAATTAAGTGCCAACAAAGTAGGCCCTTGAACTCAACCATGAAGTAGTCATACTTGCATTGCAAGGAGTTAATGTCAATGTAAATAGTGTAGCGTCTTCCATTTTGTTTGGTGTACTCTACAGATATAAGCTTCTGTTTATATTCACCAACTTTTGATTTACTCTCCAAAAAATGTCCCTGCTCAGCATCAATCTCACTTCAAACAACAAAGAATATCTTTCTTGTCAATAAGTTAGATAGTTGTTTTTCATAAATTTTCAAAGGGTGTATCGTTACCACTGGAAAATTACTTTCTGAATAGGATTGAATATTGTAAAAATCGCTCATTATCTTTTGCAGAGTACGATTATAATGCTTCATAAAATCTATCAATGAGAGGCTTTATTTTACAAATAATTTAAATAGGGAGTTCATTAATTTGGCTCGTTGAGTGGTTCGCATTCTAGCCAATAATGTATCACAAAAATAAGCTTCACTCTAAAGCTTGCATTTTGCATACATTTCATTGACCTATGGATGATCTTCTAAACCATGTAACTACACTAAACTCGACCACTCGGCCTTCAACTCCTATGGATCACATCTTTTCCTTAACAAAGTTGCTAGTCTAGAACAAAATTGTGAACTTTTGACTTTTTGCGTTACATTTCTTGCAATGTGCCAACTACATAGTCTATGAGTTGATGTTGGACATTCAATTTGAATAGCTGTAAGCATGGCTGCATCCTGATATGTAAGGATTAACATTGGAACTTTACCACACATTGCAATTTTAAATTTGTTGAGTTGCTAACAATACGACTTAATTGTTTCATTGCACAACATTGCTGTTCCAAAAATAGATGCTGAATGATTATTTGCTCCACAAAATATAACAAGAGGAAAATAATATTTATTAGTTTTGTAGGTGCTATCAAATATGAGCACATCACCAAATAGATCATATTCTATCTTAGACATAGCATCACACCGAAACAATCTAGTTAGACAACCTTCCTCATCAACAGTATACTTGTATGTGAGATTGTCATCTGTCTCCTTCATGCTACCTAAGTAAGCAAGCAAGGCATTGACATCTCCTCTTTTAATCCTTTGACATCGCACTTTGTTCAATCAATTGTAGGAATCCTTTTTATTGAATGGTAGTCTTCTCGGTCCACCGGTTATCACCATACATGGTAGAATCCTAGCTTTAGTCATGACATTAAGCATAGTTTTGTCGGAAGTTAAAAGTTCCTGCAAGAGGTAGTTAAAGATTTCACTATTTAAATTGTTAATATAGTAGTTTAAAAACACTGCTTATCTAGTGCATCACCAAACCTCTTTTGACTTCTTCCAGATGGTGGTTGTGGCTAGATTCGAACCTTGTAACTATATATTCATCGGTGGCTCGATCATGGGCTACGTGAAAACTAGTATTAAATCCGCATCTCGTCTTTAATTTAGCCTCATGTAGTTGAGTTAAGTTATGATTTTCCTGGTGATAGCCTTGTCGATTGCAAACCCATTCTCTATTTTTGATTAGTCCATGCTTTTTCTTTAAGCTTTCTCTGTGAACAGTGAACCCATTAGATTTGCATAACATGTGTAAAAGTGCTTTGTTGCCTCCACACTCTTGAGTCTTTACATGCGAACTACATCTTTGTAGATGTTTGTACTAGTCATAATTGAAGGTCCATCAGCAGCATGTGAACATTCACTATACATTTTAGTAAATCAATGATGAGCAAGTCAAATTACAAGGAAGATCGGTGATGGTAGCAGATCATTTCAAATTGCGAGGCTACTTTTAGTACAGCCATGCAATTGTGGCCAATGTGTTAATTGTAGCCCCAAGTGCATCAAATTCGGGTAATTAAATGTCACCTACCACACATCCAATTAATTTACTCATATTTAAGTTTTGACAATGTGATATAAATTAAAACTGTTTCATGTGGAAAAATATTTTATTTTACAATGCTGACATGCATAATATGTCGCTATTTGTGGTAACTATTTTCATCTAGTATATATATGCTGTCCTATTCATGTATGGATTTTGAATCTTGATGTTAATAAAAATAAAATATTGTTATCATTTTTTTGGAATAATATGCATAGATTGTCGCCATGTGAAGTAGCAACTTTGAATTACAACATATCTATATTTTTTTTATACAAATTAAAGAATCTCTATGCCTAGAATAAAATCGATACAACGTCGCTATTTTAGGTGGCACCTAAACATTCTGATACAAATAAAAGAGCATTAGAAAAAAAAATCAATAAAACGTTGCCATTTTAAGTGGCACCTAAATATTTTGATACAAATTAAAGAACATTTAAGGAGTACAAATACTACCATCATCCATGGCCATAGAATATCGCTCATTGTGGTAGCGGTATTCAATTACAATGTCTACATTCAATTTACTCATTGGGAATTCTACAACAAAGTACCAATATTTTTATGTCGAATACTATTTTATTGACAAAGTAGTTGAGCGTAACATATATATATGTCCATAACATTTATATAGATATATCCATAATATGTCACATTGTGGTAGCTATTTCTTTTAGTTTATGTAGAATTTTGTATAAAGCTTTTACGAGAAATAATTACACACAATGCGGTCAGATGGAGCCAACATGTATATCAAAAATAATAAAAATAGAGTCAATGTACATATCAATGAGGGTGTGCACGCATTTGTACCTTGTTTCTCTACTATGTAGTATTTTCTAACATGCATGTTTATGTAAATAAATGAAAATTCATTGAAAGAATTGTTGAAAATCAGCTAATGTTGGAATTGCATATTTTCTTATAACTTACATACAAATTAAGAAATATAAATAGTTTTAATATCAAAACATATGGAACATTGCCGTTTCAAAAGATATTCTGATACTGCAAATAAATAGTAGCAACAGGCGTAATGAATGAACCAGATATTGTTTGACAAAAAATAACATGAAAGTGTTCATACAAATCATCATACAAATTCATATCATGGAGGTGGGAAAGTAGGAATACTAGGAGCATCAAAATATTTTTGTGGTTCAATTAGGTTCACTTAAATACTAATCTTCTCTCTTAATTGTCATTTTGTCATCCATGCAACTTGATTGTTCTTATACTTATACATACGAACGACAAGGTTTCTCTGTGCAAGCTGGGGAGATGTCTATCAAGTGTGTAAAGAAATTTTAGTTAGACATCATCGATTCGAACAAGTTTTGATTCCTACACTGAATTATGTCATAATGTATACTGTTGAACAATGTCAATAAACATAATAAACATGTTGAATTTCACAAGAAAATAAACAATGATCTTAATTCATGGAATGCATAACTGCTTCAACTTCGATTTGAGTTTTTCCACATGCTTCATCATCAAACATACATATAGGCCACAATCCCATCTATAGTGACACATTAGACAAATTTATAAATGAGACCCACTAAATAAATGAAACTGTTACACCAACATCCACTTTAACAATTGAATGTAATTTCATAGTCTAACCTGTTTGGTTGGATTGGAACCTAATTAGGATATTTGTAATCAAAGTTCTGGCATATGCTTTTGGATTTTTATTGCTCGGGTTTCCACTTTGCCATTATATCATCAATGCGCTCAACCTATTATTAAAAGTCAATTATGTTTTCCAAAAATTGTAATATTAGAAAAATTAAAGCGACTTAAGAACATTCTTTCCACTCCTCGCACAACACTATCTCGATATGGATGAAGTAAGTCCACTGGGGCATAATCACATATAGTTATGCATTTTTAGATTGAAAGCAACAATGCATAATAACCAATGTTCATGTAAATCATTAATGGGTATGAAGACTTGTTGACAAAAATTGACATTGTTTGTGAATTTCTATGGCCCATCAAAAATGGTTCTAATTATTTTTTAATCTAGTTGGTGCTCAAGCAATGCCATTTGCTGGACAACAAGGTTAATAAATGAATAATCGATATGATTCACAAATTACGAAAAGTATAATTTAATTAAGATTACATGCATACCGCAAACATGGCAGGCATATACCATCTAGGTGCGTGTTGGCTCTTTCCATGTATGTCCAAAGTTAGCATATATGTAAAACAAGTGATTACCTATATTTGTAAGGGTACGTATTGAAGACCTTTTTTCTCATTCCATTAGAAGAACGGCACAAATGCAAATCAAATTCATATTTGTAATATAGTATACTCACACTTCCATTGAAGCATGTAGTTGGAGCTAAACATAGGATGTTTGATGATTTATGAACCATCTATCGAGGTCCACCAGTATTTCACTACCATTATGTTAATCCAAAAAAATGGTTAAATTTACACTTGCAGTATTTGAAGTGGAATAAAAATTATTTTTTATCCGGCCATTATTACCTCATGTCACGATTTTCATCAAACAAAAATTTCACAATATCCTCATCACTTGCCAAGATTGAATCAAATGTTGTCTTAGTTCGTGTTCTTTGCCCATAATCTTCATCCCCACCAACTTGTGTTAGATCAATTGGCTTTTTTGGTGTCACTCCATCTTCAACATGATTTATTTGATTAGAAGGCCCACCTTTTTCTCATCTATTTGTGTTATTGCATGCCTTGGTTGTTGTTCTCATTCTTTGGAAAGTTTGAATCTAGCTATTAATCTCAACTGTGAATTTAGACATAGTTTCTGTCAAATTGGAGCAATATTTTTGCAGTAAATCAATCATTAGTTTGGTAACATCCGCATTAAATTTTTCCTTGACATGAGTAGAGTACCCAACAAAGCCTGCCTTTTTTGAAACTAAGTCCTTCAACATTTTCGTTAGCATTATATTTGATCCTCTAACTTCCTTACACGTAGATGAAGTGCACTTAGTTCCTTTTGAAAATTCAGTAGGAAATGTTTGTCATTTCTTTTTATTTTGCCACCAACTTCATCCATGTAGTCATGCGAATCATTTTGAATATTATGGGTGTTTGTTGATGCAGACTTAGAACCGCCGTTCTGCGAATCTGACTTGAACTTATTCAGGTCAACCACATAAGCCTAAATTGATGTGAAGTAAATTAATACATGTACACACAAGCAATATGCGTGCCTAAATAGAAGTTTATTGTATAAGGCTTCTTGAAAACGACAATATACATAAATGCATGGGCCTTTGGGAATCAATTGGACATGTCTATATATCATTCAATCATGAATATTATTACAGTATAAAAGTTGAACCATTTTTGGCCTCCTAACTAATTGCTATAGCTAATAGTGATTATTTATGGTACTAAAATGAAGATATGCGTGAATTATCGCCAACTTTAATGGCACACAATATTAAGAATGTTAATCTAGTTGCCACAATCTTGGGAGACTCCAATTCATTTTCTAAACAATCTAAATTGATTAGTACATAATATAGCATGATGGTCCATACAAAATAAAGCAAGTTGTCAAATACTTCAAAAAAATTAAATAATTTATTTTGAAGCTCACAAAAGATATAAATTTATTTCTCCTTCATGAACAAAAATACATATATATGTTGTTTGAGGAGACTGATAAGTAGAAAATACATTATTTTCCTTCCTTAGCCATATCTTGGATTAAAACATTTGTCAAGCATAAAGATTTCAAAGTCGCATGTGCAAGCTCCACAAAGTACATATAATTCCTCATTATCCTAACTGGTAAGGAGATGGAAATGATTTTCTAGACAACAAATTGGATGCCTTTCTAGCAACGGATTGAGTATACAAAGACGTGAAGACATTTTAATCAATTTTCTTCATGTGAGGATTAATTCACATCTCATTATGTCGTACTGTTTAGTTTATCCCAACAAAATAATCACTTTCTTATTTAGCAGTTAGTCTCCACTACAAATAAAAATAATTTGCTTGAAGTAAAATGCCTCAGTGTGTCCTGATGCTGCCGCCCTCTCTAGCCACTCCATTGATTTGTCGATATTAAAACTGAAAAAATAGTGGACCCGCAAGTTTAAAAAAATATATGAAATGTTTTAATTTCATTCAATAGCTGCGTTAATTATTAAAACATATAACTAGTTGATACATTAGTAAAATATATTATAAGAATGATGGCACGATGGCACAAATACCATGGCTTCTCTGTACAATATTTTGCATTTTCTAATAGGAAGCAATGCTCCAAAAAGGCTAGCTCGTTGACATTCATGCGAGTTAGAGGATCAAATGGAATGTCATCTAGTGTGACATGCCTGTAAATATAGTCATCCTCCCCAATGGAATATAATCTTTTGCAACGGATTTATAGGAATGAACCTAAGAAAAAGGTCTCATTCGAGTTGGTGATTTATAAAGGATAGATATTCTGAAAAAAATTATTAAAATTTTCAAGCTATTACATTTATTTATGTGATACATAAGATGCTTACCACATGTTGGTGTTTAGAAGGTCCTTGGGAGAGTCATCACCAACCTTGACTAAGATGATTAACACCAAATCTTTAGGGAGCGTGTCAAACACACACCTTGTGTCGCTACTCATGTGCATCGCCATTACTGCAGTGGCTTTGAGTGCACAAGAGAAATTGGAGTGAGGGAAGTTGATGGCATGTTTAGGTTGGTGGAGATGGATTTTGCGTTAAATAGAGGGCATGGAATTAGTGTTTCAACTACCTAATATTAGATTTTGGTTAATGATAGAAAGCATTTACTCAAAGTACTTCCAAAAAATTCTTGACATGTATGCGTAAGTAGAAGACATTGCCATTTAATGAGGCTAAAAGTGTGCATGCACACTTCTTCTCATCATTGCACCTATGACATGATAATGTGATTCACTTGTCAAGAAAGTAAAAAATTGATAATAATTATATTAAACAATAGGGAATGGTGAATTTTTTTTTATAATTTTAGGTTTTAAAAACATGCTACTAATTTAACACGGATTGTTGTTTGATCCTTATTAAGTTATTTAACAGATAAATGTTGACCAAATATATACATAAAAATATGGCTATACAAAGGTTACTAGTTTGATGGCAACACTAAATGAAGGGAAGGCGGAAATTGAAATAAATCCTAACCATCATTTAGTAAATGCCTATTTAGGAATGTTATGGGCAAGGGAATTGCATTTTATATCAAAATTTAAGAATTCCCAGCTTATTGGTGTGGAATTTCTTCAATAGCCAAAAACAAAAGTAAGCTTCCCAAAGTTTGTTAAATGTATTAGTTAAATTAACTTTATGATAACTCCATCTAATACTATAAATTAAGTTAAATTAACTTTATAATATGTCTATCTAATACTATAAGTTAATATAGTACACCCATAGAACCCTATAAAGTGAAACGGATGGAAACATAAACTTTCTTTTTTGGCCACACATTTGCATAATTCATTCAATAATATTGGGTATCCATACTATATTTAGGAAATTAGTCATGAAAACCTTCATTTGAAATGTCATGATTTGCATCCGAGCATATTTTTGAGCTAATTTTAATCAAGAGAGCTATATGCCTATAAGGCATACCTCTTGAATTCCAATTATATTCATATGCCCCAAATGGATTAAAATCTATATCCATGCATGCATACAAAAGTGCTTCATTGTTAACCATGTTTATTGGGGATATTGGTGTTTGAGTTATCGGCACGTACACATTGGACAATTGCGAATGCTAGTAAGATGAATAGACCTGGGTGGTAGATATGCATTCTGCATCGATAGGGCATCGATCTAGTTTAATGGCATGTGTAATCTTGTGAAATATTTGTAACATTTGATAATAAACTACATGCTTCAATTGGATCATGCCTCAAGCGTGTCATCCTCTTCTTGCATTCTGGTCCTTATGTAACATAGTACTATTTCCTTTCTCTACCAAAATTAAAGAAAAATTTATCGATTATATGAGTTTAGAATAATGGTTGATGTATATACTATTACCTACAAAAATAATACCATGAGATAAATACTTATTACCAATATGAACATGTTGAATGTGTCGTTCGTTCGATATCTTCCCCTATCAATTTTCATAAAAGGCGATATGGTAGCTCATGTGATGCTGAGGTACCATAACATATATTGATCGCCATGAGAAGATTGTGTGCTTGTGGGAATGCCATTACATAGATATGTGTGCCTTGCATTCCAATGCAGGACATAGCGTCCATGCCGTATCGACCAATCAGTGTAACCCTTTCCCTTTCGTGTAATTTTATATTGAGCAATGTCTTCATCTCTATTTGTAGGTTTGGGATATTTTGCTGTGTACCAAACTGAAGTAAAACACGATAAGGACAATGCATCTCAACAATCTCAAAACATATCAAAAGGCATTTAGCATGCTGGACTCAGTTAAGCATCCCGGATACCCACTAATAACTTGGAAGTCATCATCCAAGTATGATTGCTAGATGAGCTGTATGAATGATTAATATAGTGAATGTAACCATCAATAACAATATGATTTATATGTAATATAAGAATGTATTACCTCATTGATCTTTAAGCCGTCCAAAAATCCTTTGTACATTCTTAAACAATTTCTTGGGCTAGTAATTTGAAAACTGCATGTCCACCTGTTTGAAATGTGACATAAATGATTAAACAAGTTAATGAACATCTAATTTTAATTTAAGAAAATTCTTAATAATAAGCATTTATATATAAATAATACGCATTGATATAACCAAATCAAACGTTAAAGAGAGCCTTTTTAAATAAAAATTCATTTCACTCTATTATTAAATTATATGGGAAATTTATAATTTAAATAATTTAATAATTTAATAATTTAAAGGCTATTGAGTCAAGTTTTTAAATTTTGTATCATTCGGCAAAATTGACCTAATACGTACTTGAGTATGTGAAATAACTTAATTACCTTATTTTTGACAAGAGTATATATATTAATGAGTTTTTATTATGTTCGAGCTAATTTAATGTTATAGATAGTAAAAGACTTTATATAGTATGCTTTTTTCTACTTCATATGTTTATTAGGTATTTTCTTGTTTATGTTTTTTCTAGAAGGCGATGAATGTATTCGCATGGAAATTGATTGTGAGTTGGTTGACAAGTTTAAATATCCTCCTATACATGTCAAAGCATGTAGGAACGGACAATTTTAAAATAATACCAAGTTTGACATTGATAATATAATTAATCAAAACAAAATCGAAGTGGTTTACTACCTTGTTGCATACAACGTTGGTGGCAATTGCTCATTATCACTGATAAATGTTGGAACTATCTTGACTAGAGATCTTCTTCTTTCAGATTTCAAGAATGGGATTTGAGTCCATTTTCATACCTATGGTGCAGAAATTAGTATAGAACATATATAGTTTGGAAAAATATAATTACTAGTTTATACATGTGTCTGAATTAAATATAATGGTCCACTAATTTGTTTCTTCCCAATTATGGATAGATGCATGGCATAGCTCACTGTATAAAAATGCTAGTATTGCACTCCCCTAACTGTAAATCCCTACCTTATGGACATCATATAGCATTAGAAGATACAACAATTTCACTGCACTCTTAATGGAATCATATAACAAAGTAACCGCATAACATCAACAAGACAAATCCATGAGCATACTTCAAAACCTCATCTTTATCGAAGTCACCTATTATGACTCGGTTATACAAGTACCCCCCTAATGCACTAACTTGGATATATGCTGGTAGAAACCCCAATAACATCTTGCATTGGTCTTGCCAAAAATAAGGTTCCTTAATAAAATCATCGCCTGCAACAGAAAATCCCTCAATCAGAAGCCCCACAGGATTGCAACATCATGTAAAGTAATAGTAGCTTCCCCGACGGGCAAATGGAATATGTGAGTTTCAGGACGCCAACGTTTGGTTATTACCATGATTAAGTGATGATCATATAACATTCTAGAACATTTATATACACCATAAAAACCCATATGCTGTAACAACCATTGAACATAGGCATGCAAGTTAAGTTGCCACAACCAATAATCAGCATGTCTACAGTCCAAAGTTTCATTAACAATGTTTCTTTTGGCAACATCAGTGCTTTGATGTTTTTCTTGTAAGTATAAAATTGAATTATCTATTGGTCCATGCAACCTCTCAAGTGTTTTTGGATTATTAGAAATGTCCGTTGAAAAAAATGGCTCTAAAGTTTTTGGAGACTGAAATTTTGACATCCTAAAAAATTTCAAAAAATAAATAACCATTATTAAAGGAACGTAATACACATAATCCATAAGCTTATTGGGATGGTAAGATTTTATTTAGTAATTTTTTTGGGAATAAATAATTTTTGGCTACATCACAAGAAAATTGTCATAAGACACAAATTCTATTCCATGCAAATAATTTAATTTGCGTGTTTCTGCCATGTATCCTTTACCCATGAGTTTAAATGCTATGATATCGGTGAAGCACTTCAACTAAAATTTTGATGAAACCCCACGTATGAATAAATAAATAAAATATATGATCCAAAAAGCCATGAAGTGCATACCTACAATTTTTTGAAGATATTCTTTGTGAATCACAAATAAATATTGTGTTGCTTTGTAAAGTATTTCCTTGAGTCCTTTTTGAATTTTCCACAGAGAACCTTTTCCTTTTCCTTTTTTTTTGTAATATGAGCTAAGTGATTTCGAATTGATGTTTGAACAATTTGAATTTATTCAACCATGTCCACTCCTTACACAAAAATATGATTGCCTTGAATTGCTGTTAGTTCAGTATACTTACACTTCTAGGTGAGGACAAAGATGATTTATTACACCTCAAACTTGAGTTGACATTTGCATTTTAATGCACACCTTGTATTTTGCAATGTCAAGTCAAAAGACAACATCAATCAAGTTCATAGGAAAATGACAAAATAAAATACTCTACACAACACATTATTGTGCGTTAGGGCAATTAAATGCATGCACATATATATATGTATAATATATATTATATATATACATGGGTGGTTTACATATAACTAGCATGGATTCTTTATCTCCACAAGTAATTGCCATTTAATGTTGTGCTCATTTTAGCATTATTCTACTTAAATAGAGATATTGCTCATAACATTTAATGTCTCTAAACAAATAACACAGTCAATACACGATGTTGATGTGGCGAGATTGAATAGAATTTGACATTAAATGTACCGTCTAATGCAGTAATCTTTAATACCATTTCATGTGCTCAAAACCCTAAGTCATCACCTTATGTATTTACAAGACAGGTTCATTGGTCATTTACATCCAACAATCTGCAAGCAAACCATGTTTGGTGGACACCATTTTTTATGAGATAATTTCTTTAACAATATCAATTACCACTACTGCCCCATTCTAGTTCAACAAGTTCATTCATTAGGAGCGAAGAAATCTTTGCATCAAAGAGACTCCATAGCACCGAGAAATCTCCCTTCAATGAGTACCACATTAATATTCCCAACTACCAATGTAAGTTCAAAGTCTACTATAAAGAATAGCAATGCATTTATTGCAAATTTTTATTCATTGTATCTTATTTCATAGGGAACGATTGAAGAGAAATTTTTTTAATGATTTATCCAAAGAGACCGCCCATCCTACCAAAGGGAAGGCAAAAATGGAGGTTAAACTTATTAGCTATTATTAAATTCATGAAACACAATCTTTAGTTGGTGTAAAAAATGGATATTAGCTCCCATCAATACAAGAAAGAAGTACTTTTAGTTTTAATTTTTTTTCCATGCTCTGCACGTACGCAGGAGTTGAAACTTGAGCACAGGACAAATTAAAAAAATTAATGGACATTAATGCCATTATGGATAAAGCACAAGTTGAAGTAATCGAGAAAATTGGGTTTGGATCTGTGACTAGAGTATGTTTTGATCAAATAGATAGAATGCTTATCAAGTGGTTGTTAGAGAAATACAATCTAACAACAAAATTTCTAATTGTGCATGGTGTTCAATTGCAAATGAATAAAAGGTCACTTTATTACACTTTAGGTTTACCATGCTATGGTTTATGGATCCAATCGGACTTTGAAAATAGCAATGGAGGCATGAAAAGGTATGGACATTTGTTCAACAGTATAAAGGGAAGAATAGATTTAGGTTTAACATTATTAAGGGAAGAATAGATCTAGGTGATTTGTGCCAAAAATTGAAGGAGTATCGGTGTCTAATGATAAGGATTTCTAAGTCATGTACATGACTTTGGCCATGGGAACCATTTTGTTGCTGGAATGCCATCAAAATTTGCTAGTATATCTTACTTGCATATATTAATAGATGTACCAAGGATCAAGAATTTGAACTGAGCTAAATTTGTTCTTGACAAAACAAACCACGCAATTGCAATGTGGAATAAAGATCCTTATGCCTATATTGAAGGATGTCTACTTTTATTCCAAGTAATGACGTGTAGGATGTTTGACCACTATGTATGAACTACATTTATTTTTATGTTCATAGTTATAAATATAATCGATGGTGTTATGATGTAATACTGCAGGTGTTATATTTTGCCCATATCAAGCCTCATTCCACACAATTTAGATTGAAGCTAAATTTTGAATATCCTTATGTTAACTATTTAACAAAGCAAAGGATACAGATATTGAAACGAGATATGAAAAATCGTGCTACATATCTAAATAAAAAGGTATCAAAAACTTTCAGTCATGCATTTTAGATTTAGATGAGTGAAGAGAAATAACACATATAAATAGTGACTTGTGATAACACTTGGTTGACGCTTTAAGGTATGGAACAATTTCTGCTAGGGCTTAATGTATATGAAACAAAAATTTCTCCATTGGTAGTCGGGCCCGCATGTATTCCTCAAACAATATATATATGTATTTATGTTCATGAAGAAGAAATAAATTTATATCTTTTGTGGGCTTCAAAATAAATTATTTATTTATTTTAAATTTTGACAACTTGGTTTATTTTGTATGGTCCACATGTTATATTATGCACTAATCAATTCAAATTGTGTAGAAAATGAACTGGAGTCTCCCAAGATTGTGGCAACTAGATTAACATTCTTAATATTGTGTGCCATTAACGTTGGTGATGATTCACACATATCTTCATTTAGTTGCCATAAATAATCACTATTAGCTATGACAATTAGTTAGGAGGCCAAAAATGGTTCACCTTTTGTACTGAATTATTCTTCATAATCGAGTGACATATAGACATGTCTAATCAATTCACAAAGCCCCATGCATTTATGTATATCATTGTTTTTGAGAAGCCTTGTATAATAAACTTCTATTTAGGTACACAAATTGCTTGTGAGCACATGAATTAATTTACTTCGCATCATTTCAAGCTTTTTAGAAAATCAAATGAGTAAAGAGAAATAGCACGTAGAAATAGCAATTTGTGATAATTATGCCTAGTACTGTGAATGGGGCATTTTGCTAAATAATTTTCTAGATCTAAAATTTTGTATCACAAGTAAATCCCTCTACTTGGTGGGTGAAGGAAAAAAAATGTAATTTATCTTTTGCAGTCAATGAATGGTATATCAACTCTTGTGGATGAAACATCTTAGAGTATAATTATCTTGTTCCAAAATTTTGGTATGGCATGTCACTTTTTAGAAATCAAAACAACAAAAATCATGGTACAAAATTGGCCCATTTCCATGAAATTGCATGAGTAATATATGTAGTAATTTAGTCTTCAATTGTCAAGGAAAATTTAATATTTGCATAAACCAAGCAGACCTTACTTTGAAAGCAAGCAGTACTGAAGCTTTTTTTTGTCAAAGCTACAACTGACTTCGAGACCTACCATAGTATTATGCTCATAAAATCATTTCTAAAATGGGAAACAAGAGAGTTAAAATGTAAAGAAATATATTTTGGAAAGTAGGATTACATTATAGCATTGTTTAAACAATTCATAAGAGGGTTGGCGTGACACCTTTTTTTATGTCCAAAATGGTAAAAGATTCAGCTAGTTCATGCTAAGGCATTTGTCCTAGTTTTCTGTCACAATCCCAAATAGTTATATTTTTTCGGAATGCATTAATGTAGCTTAAAAACAATCACTATTTTATCTCTTTTGTATCTTGAAAATATTTGTTAAAAATATGTTCCGCCTCATAAGAAAGTGACATATTATTACATATATGTACAAATATATTAAAAGATGCAAAAAAACATATATTTATATATATATATATTTATCCATGTAAATTTACATATTTATGATTATCATGTGTAAATATCCGAATGTATGTGTATATACTTACATGTATGTATGTAAATATACATATCCTTGTTTATCTCTCTATATAAATATATTCATGTCTTGTCAATATATTGTCACATTAATTTACAGTCTTTGTCAATCTTAAAAAATATATATACTAAATGATATACAATTTAGAAATGACAAAGAGTCATGCAAACTATATAAATTTGCTCGATTAGTAAGTTCATTTAAATTCTTCTTAATAAAATAAAGTCTATTACTATCAATTACAATTAAATCTATTTCTTGTAATAATTTCTCAATGAACGAGACTTTTGCATGGAATCATACTAAATTCGTATTACATATAACTAGACTAATTCCAAAAAATATGTATCGGCAGTCACAATAGCAAATTGTACAAATACGACTGGTGTTAAAGGGTAGTACCTCAAATTTCACAATTTAGGTAATTGACACATTAACTGGCTAGATAATTATGGCTTCAGACGATAGCTATAAGTATATGCCCATATAAGCAATTATCATATTTTAAATAATCACTACACTCCAAAAATCATCTCACTAGGTTTTACGATTTTATTTAATTCACAAAAACTTCTGTTGAACTTCAATATGGTTTCCAAACGTTTGAAACTCTTACCATTCTAACATGGATCAAACATTGTCAAGATTTATGATGCTTTCTAGGTAATTGATTTTATTTGTAATATAGCTAAAGTTGTAACTGCAAGCATAAAGGACCTATTTAATCTCATAATATGGTACGTTGCACATCTTTGTAACTATATCAGTCTTCCACGCATGTAATAAAAATCCTAGAATTGAATAAGAAATTTAATTTCCTTAGGTGGATTATTGTGGTTTGAATTAGTTTTTTTTAATGTCCTGGTCTGGTCATTGTATTCCATAATATATTTTTCATACTTGGGTGATTTTTCTTAAAGGGACTTGCAACTTAATATTATCAATAAAATTAACATATATACACCTTCAAAGTGTTTTGCTGCTAAGATAGCATTATTGGTGGCACATATTTTAGAAATTAAATACTTCATCCTTCACAGCATACCAAATTGTTTATTTAATTTAATGTTATGATATTTATGGTTGGCACATAATATAGCAATAATGTTAATGACATGATAACCAACATTACCAAATACGCAATACACAACCGCTAATGTCATGGCTTGACATCACACATAAAGTTGTCCTTGAAAGACACTTTGAAAGGAAAATATTACAATTACAGTTACAAAATAAAATATTAAACATAACAACATAAGCACATCAATCAGTTTCAAATTAGGGTAAGCATCAAACGACCACAACAACACAACACACTTGAGCATTTATTACTTTTTTTTTTCCAACCTGAACTAGTAGAAAACTATTGCTTGATGGTGTGGTTGGATATTTGGCAGTTGCCTTGTGTACCTCTACTACTTGCTTCTTCAGTAGAATTTGCTTGAACATTTATAGTTGGGAATTTTTAGTAGCAATTCCACTCACAACAACCCCATTTAAATCGTTGAAATTATAATCATCGTACTTCACGGATAGTCCCTTCTCTTTGTCCTCAAAGTATGTTTTCCCATCAGCATCCTTTTTCAAGTGAAGTAGAAAATAAAGATAATTAGGGTCCGCATCCTTATGTGGTAGCAATTCTTCCACGGATATCAAATAATTATCAGCTTGTTCCCAGTGGAAGTTTGCAATTTAAAATTCCAGATAAATAGCTTTATTAGCTTGCCTCAATAGCAAAATTCTTGAATTTAATAATGAGGTGGATGGTGGGAATGGGTAGGTATATTTATAATGCAAACAAATGAGTATGAATCCTACTATAGTTAGTAATGTGGATTAGAACTTTACTATAGTTAGTGAGACAAAGGGCAGATAATATTATCTTTCTAGTTATGGATTTAAAGTTCATGTAAAATAGTTTATGCTAATTAATTTTTCCTGAAAATATATAAGGTCATGTTGCTAGTTGTAAAATAACAAAACATTAAGTTCCATGAGAGTTATGGGTAGTTTTAATAGAAAATTACAAGGCTTCCTACTTATGGACTCTTGGCCAAATCTTGATAGATATTGTGCCTTTCATCTTACACTACAATAAATATGATCTTTAGTGGCATCAACATAGTGGCATTATATAAGATAATGACATAAAAATTTAAAATAGTGATAATTGTAAAAAATACCACAAAGTATAATATTTGTTGGCATTTGGTCATACATGACAAATAAATTAGTGACATTTAAATGAAAATATTGAGAAACATTTATTTTAAAGGCACTTAACTAGTGCCACAAAATTTTTCTAAAAAATGGCACTAATATGTAGTTATGGTCTCATTCAAAAAAGATGTAATAAAATATTTAGTATCATTTTCTAGCATAATGACACATAAAGTTAATAATATAGTGTTAGTTTTGGAAAAATGCCATTACAATAAAATATTTATTGGCAAATGATTATTGAATGACATATAAGATAGTGGCATTTGGTTAAAAATGGCAACAATAATGTATTTTGCAAGCATTTAACTGGTGCCACTAAAAAGTCACTCATAATTTAATCATAATGCGATATAAAAATTTATTTAATTTATTAATGCATATCTTTCTGACATATCTATCTATATTCCACAAATTGACACTAAAATCTTCTCTAAATTATCTATACATCACGTCACATCAATGCTCATCACATGCTTGATTTTTGGAGTGGTGATCAAGTAAATATATACAATATCTTCTCACTCAACTACAATGTCATATAAACATTTTACAAATCTGATCAAACTGTGTTTTCAAATCTCATGCACATAGCGTCATCTTCACCAAACACTTCAAATTATGCCACCTCGTTAGTATCTACATTGGTTAGGTGGTTGACTAGCATGGCACATTACCATCTATGAGGCAACTAATATCACTTCTCAAGGTGTTATGGCTTTTGCATAGATTAGGCAATGTGTGAGCATTGTATTGTCATTGTCATTGAGGGGTAGTGTACTTTGTTGCATGGAGTTGTCAATGTCTCATCACAATGAAAAAATTTCATCAAGTAACTCACCACCGGATACTCACCATACATGATGATCTATATTTGATGATATCTTTTCTATTTTTTTCTCATATATGCATCATGACCTATCGGATAAGCCTATGCTAATAAAGTCACACAACCTCCATTTGAATGTATGCTAGTGAGTTGTCAACATCATTGAACCAAGAAAGAAAAAGCTGCACAAAATCGATTCTATAGGGGTCATTTGCTCATTAAATATAAATACAAGGCAACTAGCATCCGTTGAGGTCTATGTATGTATAAAATTTTTATTTTTTGGTTACTTATCTACTTTGCAAACTACATTTCATCTAAGTCTCCTATCAAGCTGATGGTTGTCTGTGGTTATTAGATTTATATAAAGCTTTAAACTCTATACAACGCTCCTTTAATATAAATAAATTAGACATTTCAAAAAAATAATCATAACACATTATAGGACTCTATGAACAGTGATTTGCATGAAAGTGAATTGATATAATTAATAACAAGAATTATCCAGCAAAATAGCTTAGTGCACAAGCATTAGACAAGTTATTAATATCAACCTAGGTGAAGCTTCTTCACATAAATTACATAAAATCATTACATGTTGACGACTAAGTGAAATTTAGTAGAAATGACTAAATTAGTATACTCCTTTGTCTTTCTACTTAGTGACCCTTGTTAGGGGTATCATCCTGGCCATCATAGCTATCCACAACACTCTTTGCACTGGTTGCTTCATCATCTGCATCTCCACCAGAATCTAATGCATCATCATCGACGTCATCGTCTTCCTTTCTGCCTTCATCTAATTCTTCAAATTCTTCATACTTAACATAAATGCCCTTTTCCTTGTCTTCCAAAACTAATTTTCTTCCTTCAATCTTCAAATGTTTCATAAACTTTTCCCATTGAAAATCCCCTAGTTCCTCTAACTCCGAATTAGATACTTCAATGATTTCTTTCGTGGACTTTCTCTTGTGGGCATCCTTATCCATGAGGGTCTTAGCAATACAAAATATAGAAATATGGATAATTATTAGTCCAAACTAATAATGATGTTAAAATAAATAAAATCATATATCTGGCTACTTGATAGATCTAAAGCTTAAGCACGTAATTTATTTGAATTTAAATTATTATATAAAGCTACAAAATCAATGGGGTATTGAAGATATATTGACACTTGAAAGTTATGGGGATTTGAGGGAGGGAGTGGGAGAAGCAATTTTTGACAAGTGGAATGCAATTGCTAAGTGATCCCTATAAATGGTGGACATTTGTATTTATACTATATGATAATATTATTTTTTTATAATTTAAAAAGTGTTATTAATCGTGATTGGATATTGACTTATGTATGGTAATTTAATTAGCTGAACAATTAAGTCACAAGTGTTACATTTTATAGATAAAATAAAATATAATGACTGGATGTTTTTAAGTTCAGTATAGAAACTAACAAAAAATTAAAACTTTTTGTAATTAACATTTTGGTTAGCTGAAAAACAAGTTGCTCCAACCAACTATAACTTCAAAATATTATTATTACCAAGAATAAATACATAACACACACGCTTGTAATAATATGTTGCTGCTTTTATATTACTAGCGAATTTAATTCAGTATTTGATCAAATTCTATTTTTAAATGCATCAATTATATAAAATTCATAATTTTAAAAAAATTATATTGAAATTATTTCTTAAATAATTAAAACAAAGATAGAGTAAATGATACTTTTATTTAATTTGATGGTTTTTCAATATAACTTATATAAAACAAATATATAGAAAATATAAAAAATAAATGTTGATAAATTAAGGACAAGAACATAAATTAGATTAATAAAATAGAATATAAAAAAACCACTTAGTAGAAAGGTGAAAAATATTACTTAAAAATTTACCCTAAGAAATAATTTAGGAGTATATGATTAACCACGTCCTTTAAACTAGTAGCATGAAAGTATAAGTAGCTATCAATAATGAAGTGATGCTATTGAAATTCTAAGACTTGAAGTAATCAGTTCAATAGAAAAAGCTAAAAATTGATAAGCAAAAATATGTAACAAAACAACTTTCAAGTTTAATAATACACAAATTTAAGTTAGTTTGATGTTAAGTTGCCTTCTTATCCAATGTTTTGTTTATCTGTTAATAGCTTAATTACAAAATTACAAATGGTGAGCCATAAAATTATATGCCCAAAAATAGCAATATAAAATATTATACATATATATATATATATATATATATTTGTTTGTTTTGGTAGCAACTATTAATAATGTCCCCATTAAATAGTTTTTGCTTTGCTTGCAAATTTATGTTTATGTGATCTAAGTAATCACTTCTCAACAAATATATTATATAGCTATTCCTAATAAATAATTTAACTATTAGTTTCTACTACAATAAGATTATTTTATCATTATATTTATAAATACTTTCTTTCAAATATTACATAATATAATTAGATTTACATAAAAGAACAATTCAATTGAATGTGCCAAGTAAATTATCTGCACATCATTTCCTTACAATCCTATAGCAAATATTAACAATACATATATACATACACCAATCATCCATCTATAAATATAAATATATATATATATATTATAAAAATAATTTCTCTTTATAGTCCTAATAAAAAAAATTGACTTAACTTCTACAATAAAATTTATCTCCCATAAAACATTTCAACAAAACAATTTCTTTTATAAATTATTTTCCACGTTTTCACAAAACAAAAACAAATACTTGGCACATTCCCCGATCTAATTTTGAAAACCTGTTCTTGCGAACAAACACCCACAATATAACCAAACAAAGTCATCAATTTTACATAAAACCGATCCAATTTTGAATTGAATATTTTTTTTGAAAATGATCAGATTGGATTAGTTTTCGGTTTTAATCTCAAAAACTGATCCAATTCAAATAGAACCCAAATTTATATACTAATAATATAAAAAAATATATATCTTAATTGTAAAATATACAATTAAATTAAAATAAACTAAACCTAGTATTTTTTCCCTTTCAAAAATCAAATATATAATAATAATTATTCTGGATTTATAACTTTATAGTTGTGTGTTCTTACATAATTTAACTTAATTCCACAAGATTAGTGTGATATGACAACTAAACGAAATTTACAAATTAATTGATTATATTAGTTTAGTTATCAATAATAACTTGTCAAATATTTCAATTAAAAATTTAAATTGAAAAAACTGAATTAACCAATCCAAGTCAGACTGATTTAAAATGGATTGGATTGAATTGGATTTAGAATAAAAGTCTAATTGATCCAAATCGATCTAATACACATTATATACTTTGGATCTGTTGTCCCAAAATCAATTCAAACTGAACCGCGAACACCCCTATTAAAATTTTTTATAGCAAAACACTTTCATGGCCAAAATTATTAGTCATGCTTATATTATTGATGTAATTTGAAGACAGCTATATGCATTTATCAATTCAAAAGTAAAAGGACTGCCAACACAAACGTGTGTGTATATATCAGCAGAAGCACTTATCAATTTAAAGCCCGCAAAAACATCCACCGGTAACTCCAAAACCTTGCATGTGGAGTTTGATCCTGAAAATTTACCCTTTTCCCACTGCCATATTTCTAACTTTATATGAGAGCATGATGATGCGAGTGATCAAGGGTCTATGTTTGTTGAGGACATAGCCACTACGTACAACCCAGAGAAGAATTATCGAAGTCAAGGGAATTAAACCTCAAGAATAGAGATTCTTAATTGGTGAGACTAGCAACTCAGTTTTGAATTACTCCAACCTTGTCATGCAACAGCCTAAAGTTTTGGTGATTATCGAACAATTGATCTTGATGAATCCAAAGGCCTTGAGGGGCTAAAGAAATAGTTATATGAAAACTTTATCGTGGAATTGCCAAGAGTTGGCCTAATCCAAGGCAATTAGAGCTCTTAGGTGGTCCTTTCTTCTCATTATTCTCCTCTCATCCTCTTTCTGTGAATTGAAAACATCTCATTACGTTCTCCTTGAATTCTAAGCTCTCTTCATGTTACTAGACTCATCAACTTGATTTCCCTTCCTCCTATTGGATTAGCAGGAGAGTGAGGGGCTATACCTCACCCCGGTTCAACATTCAAGTGGACGTTATTGTCCAAAATAATTTTTTCATTTGTCCTCTTGTTTCATACCTTAACTTCCCTCCTTGGCTCTTCTCTAGAGTTTGTTGCCTATTTTGCCATTTCTAAAGCGGCTTTTTGGACTGATCTTTTTGAGTATGCCTCCTCCTGCGATGACCATTAGCTTATCATGAGGGATTTCAACGACAATAAATACGAAGATGAGAAAAAATGGGTGAACTCTTTTGCTTCGTCATTTAAACATTCTCCTCCTTTGGACCTTAATTCTCTTCAACTCATTGATCTTGGATTCAAAGGGCATATGTTTACTTGGAATAATAGAAGAAGTAGCTTGGCGAATATTCAAGAAGTGTGGATTGAGGTGTTGCTAATTCCTAATGGATTTCTCTCTCCCCTCATGCCTCAATCACCCCCCTCACAGCTCATGCTTCTGATCATAAGCTCCTATTGCTGGATACATGGCTTAATATGACTAATAAGCTTAAACCTTTTTAAGTATGAAAATATGCGGGCAGAGGACAATACTTGTCTCGATGGTGTTCTTAGGGGCTGACTACTCCTAACACTAGCTCTCTGTCAATGATCCTTCAATTTAAATCAAAAGCTGTTAAGCGAACTCTACGTGAATGGAACCCATCTCATTTTGACCACATTCAAACAAAAACTCCGCAAATTGTTTGATCTTGAGTTGAAGTTGCATATTTCTTCTTCGAAAATGTGCTTGTCATGAGAGAGTGGTCGAATAATTAATACGTCATTCGCTGCAAGTATTTGCTATAAATGTTAAGATTTATAGGCTTTGTTTGGTTATATTTGGATATTTTTTGAAAAATATTTTAGGAGAAGACGTTCTGGGAGTTAAATTGTAGAATGCACCAAGTGTTTGTTTATGTTTTGAGGAAATGGGAAAAATAATCTGTAAGATGAATAGTTTGTTTGGGAATGTTTTATAGGAGACATTTTTTATTGCAAATGTCAAAATCAATTATTTTTTTGTCAGGTTATATATATATATTGATGAATGGTTATAGTATATATATATATGTATGTCTGTGTATAGTGATTGATATATAGTTGTAAGGAAATGATATATAAAAATTTAATTTAAACGGTTTTTTGGCATTAATCTATTTGCATTATGTAATATTTGGAAGAAACTATTTGTAACTATAAAAATAAAATAATTATGTCATAGTAGAATTTAATAATTTAAATTATTTAAAATAAATAGTTATTTGAATAAAAATAATAAATAATTTATCGACAAAATGAATAATTTTTATAATTTAATAAAAAATGATTAATTTATATAATCTATTGAAAAAAATGATTAGTTTATCCGAGAAAAAAATAGATCACAAAAATGATTAATTGGAAACCAATGAAAAATTATTGAAATAATTTATCCCTAAATTCCTGAAATTATTTTACAAAAAAAAAAAAACATGATCATCAAAAGATTATTTTTGTAATATAAGGATATATTAATTAATAGAAATAAATTTAAAAAAATGTAAATTATATTAATTATAAAGTTTTGTATTAATTAAAGTATTTTTTGTATTATTTAAAAATTGCTAAATATTAATTTAAAATATTTTTTGACAACTAATATAATTAAATTATTAACTCTATTGGATTATAGAAAAATATGGTAATTTTTATTATTTATCAGAAAATTTGATTAATTTATATATTATCAAAAAAAAAATATATCAAAAGATGATTATTAATAATTTTTTTAATGATGCATCCAAGTTTGGTTAAGTACTATGATAATACATAGTTTAAAATTATTTGACATTACTTCTTAAATGAAATATTGAATTTTTTATTCTTCAATGAAATTATATGAAAATATAAATTTTAGTTTTAATTTTTTAAATTTTAGTTAGTTAAACATAAATATAATTTTATCTAATTTATAAATGAAAATATAAATTTTTATGATGTTTATAAACAATAATGCAAATTTACTAAATGGAAATATAATTTATAAATAGAAATATAATTTTTATTAATTTCTTAGATTTTAATATTTTATATGTAAATATATATATATATATATATGTATATATATTACGTGAATGGGTGAAGTGAAATGAAAGAATGAGAAACAAAGGAGTGAATTGAAAGGTAGAGTAAGAAAAGTAATGGAAAGTGTGTGTAAGAGTGTGCGGTTTTTGTACATTTTGAAGGGGGGTGTTTCAGGTATTAAACTGGGTGTTTTGGGAGTTAAAATTGAGGCAAGTACCGTCATATTTGGTAATACTTTGAGATATGGAATATATTTTGGCAAACCATAAGCAAACAAGCTCATAGTGTTTGAATTCTTAATGGGCTAGGCCCTTTATGCTCAGTGGCCTATCGTACTGATTCATGTTTATTTTTTGTAGTAATTTTACCTATGTGTTCCTAAGATATATGCAAAGTATATCACTACGTAATTCCTGTCACAAGCACTCTAAACTATATTAATATCTCATTTGTGTGTAACATTTTATTTTGTACAGTTTAAAGATTCCATTATAGTTTCCTAATTTCTAGCAGCAGAAAAGCAGTTGCTGCTGCTTGTCCTTATTGAGGAGATTAAGGAAATACAACCATATACAGTGGTGGTTTTGCATTCTTATATACTTGATATGTAACTTGAATTATCAAGATAAAACTTTCAACCTAGCTATTATTGAAGTACTTGGATGAACTCTGTAATGGACCTTCTTTGATTTTCTTTATTACACTACAAAATTTATTTATTTATTTATTTATAATAAATTTATTGTACTTGAGATTTTTAAAATTTGGAGCACTTTCACTTTATCAATTACATTTTTATTATGCTTTCGCCCAATGTATTAAAGTGCGGGAGTATTAGATTAATTCACTCAGAACTTGACAGAATTACTTAGAGCAAAGAAAAAGCATGGACTCTGTTTGGTAGTAAGATAATTTTCTAAGGGGATGCATATTTGAATATTACCACAAATAAAATTCTTCTCGTTATGTGTGGTTTTTGTAAAAATTATGTTAAGGGAGGATGAGAATATTATTATTATTATTATTATTCCCAATTAGGATCATTGTATGCCAAAACTAAAAATTAGAATTTTTTTCTCAAGAGAAAATATAAAATATGCCAAAAGTTTGACTGATAAAAATTCAAGAATTCATCAATTTACTATCTCAAATTAAGAAAAAAAATCAATTTGCATTATGAAGCCACTGCAAAATATATAATGTTAGCGACAAGATAACAAGTAACAAAGTAGAAAATTATCACCAGTAATATATATTAAGTGACAATAACTTTTATTTTGTCACTACTAATATTTTTTAAGTGATTACAATTTTTATTTTATCACAATATGATTATACAAATTAATATTTTAAGTTGTCATTATTAACAATTAGTGACAACTTAGTGGCAATAAAAATTATTATTATAATTTGTGAAAAGATATCAGTTTTCATTGTCACCGAGTTGTCAATATAGATATGTCAATAGTTGTTAGTGGTGGTGATTTAAACATTATTCTTGTTACTTTTTAGTTTGCAAAAATTATTAAGGATGTATAACTAAATCTTTCATTACATGATATATACAATTAGTGATAAATTTGTATTGTCACTTACTATTTTTTCTTAATTCATATTTTTCATTAATTAGTGATAAAATAGTAAGTGACAATACAAAAACTGTCACTAATTATATACATTAAGTGATAAAAGTTTTTATTTTACAGCTTAATTATTTTTGTAAATTAAATGTGACAAGAAGAATGCTTAAATTGTTAAACATTGATAATTAATTACAATCGTGTGGGAATAATTTAACGACAATAAAAATTTTATCATAAATTACAGTAAATTGTCACTAAATTATTATTATAAAAATATAATATTAATTATCGATAATAATAATTTAAAACATTACCTTTTGTCACTATGGTGACAAAATGAAAATTATTATCCTTTCTACTACTTGTGCTAATTCTTTTAATATTCTAATTGACATGATCTAATTTTCGAAAAGATCCTATCACCAAACATGGTGGAAAAACTGTTAAGAGCATGTCGACACGACTGTAAGAAATTCAGCGCCGCCCACCACAGAACTATTTATAAGCCACAATAAACGGAAACCTACAGAAGTACATTACTGGGACTAAATTTGAATTAGAACTTTCTAATTGGGTATTAGAAATTTGAAGCTTCGCCTTCAATTCTTTTTAACAGCAAAATTGGTGCATTCAATGAGTGCACTTAATTCTTTTTTTTTTGGTGTGTGTGAGTTTATACGTAATAATTAGAAAAATATATTAATTTAAATTTATTATATGAAATAATGTGATTTAAGAAAAAAAAATTGGAGGAATAAAGAGAAAAACACATGAGAAGAGACGAGAACTAATATGTATATTAATATATAAAAATATATATAATGAAATATTAATTGTTTTATACCCTCTCTCTAAGTACTATTGATATATATATATATATATTTATTATATAATTATCAACCTACAATTAATCTTAAGCAGTTTCATGGCCTACATGCATATTGTGATTCTTCCAGGCGAATATTCTCAAGATACAACTACCAATAAAAATTTAAAATCTTAATTAGCATGTGCTTATAGCATAATTTGCGAGTAAATTGTTGTTGACAGTTCATGCCTAGGTAGGCAAGAATGAAGTGAAACAGTTCTCTCGTGATGGGCATTTGTTCTTCTTTCAACAATATAAAAGTGCCCCTCCTTAAAAAAATATTAAAAAATTAAAAAAATAAAGTTGGATTAGTATTACACGAGGTGGGCATGCAAGTGGAAAAGATCGAAACTGTTGCAAGTTTTTTGTGGGGCAAGCATTTTAGTTTGGCAAGTTTGAGAGAAAAAGTCCAAATTCAGGTACGCATGGACGTTGCAGGCCAATGGCCATGCCTTGGACATTCAAAACACACATGACACGGCTCAATTCATTCTCTCTGTTTTTATTGTGTGTGAAAAAGATGGTTGTTTACTCGTCTACGTAAGCAAGCTAGCTAGCTAGCTAGTGCCCAAGCCGGCAGATGAGAAGATTGAACGGTCCATCACTCCATCCAATTGGCTATGCGTCCTCTTCTTTCCAAACTCAGAAACTTTCAAGAAACTACAATCAAACAACGGAATGATAAGGGAGGCTTTGGTCTTGATATTCATGCACCTCTTTTGTATGACAACTAGATGTAGTGTTGGACAACCTTACAAGAGTTTACTTGAAAAGTCGTAGCCAAGAAATGACTGTCTTACATTTGGAATAGTATCTATCAAGAATTTAATAGGACATCGGAGTTGGATAATACCCAACTAATCAAGTTTATGTATGTCATATGAAATATCAACGTGTGGAAAAAGTATTGAAAAAATTAGTTTACGAATGGATTTTGGTAAAATTAAAATTAATGTTACTTTTAATAGAGCCAAAAATTTCTCTCTGTCATTCATAGAATGCTAATCCCCCCTAAATCTAATAAGAGAGTTACCTGTGTCATTTTGCTTTTTAAATCGATCTCATTAGAAAATATGCTTGTGTGATGACATCTACTTGAATATATATATATATATATATATATTCTGTGAATTATAAAGATCATATCCAGAAAAGTATCTAACATAAAAATAAAATAGAAACAAGAAATCAGGTGATAAATTGAGTAAACGTAACTATAAAACTAGCTCTTTCATATACATATTTCTATTCAATAAGCAGCGATTGTGACTGTCACATGCAGATTTAGGGAACCGATATGTATTGTGTGCCACATAGGACATGCTCAATTGACATACGTAGCTGGCAAACAGAAACCAATATTTGTCTAACCGAAGGAATATCCATTTGGTTTTTTTCAAGAAGTGTTCATATACACTGTACAATTAATAAAAACCTACATTCTAAGAAAAAACACTACAGCAACAACAAAAAAATCTTTGTTTTTCAGTATTTGACTTGCTAAAACAGAACCAATGAAGAACTACCATCTCTAACTTTTCCAACCCTATCCTGTACATTAAAACAAAAAACAAAAAAATTGAATTGATTAATCAACAAGATTAGATTAAGCTGGTGAATCATCCAGCTTTGTGTACTCAGATGAACCCAAAGAATCAACAATTTCATCAATATTTTGATCTCCATCTTCATGGCTGGTTTTCCCAGTTAACTCTTTTGCTCTCATTGCTTGATGTTCCCAATCAGTTCTGAGCAAAACAAACAACATGGCCACTGCGCAAGAACCCTGAGCTGCCAAAAGACCCATCCACAGTCCCTTGAAATCATAATCAAAATAGAAACTTAATAAAACAGCAACTGGCATTCCCGCCAGATAAAAGCATCCCAAATTTATGTTGGCCCCCATTTTAGGCCTTGCCGTCCCTCTCAAAACCCCACAACCAGTCGTCTGCGGACAATTTCCCAGTTCGCAGAGTCCGATGATAGGCAAAACCGCTGATGTTAAGGCAAGAATCTCCGCATCTTGAGTGAACAAACTAGCCCATTTGTTTCTTACCGTGAATGCAAATAAAAGAGCCGAAAATCCCAGCAAGAAGCTGCCACACAAACCAACTATGGCTGAAAGTTTGGCCTTTCTTGGCCTGTTGGCCCCCAGTTCATTCCCAACCCTTGTGGACACCCCAAAACTCAGAGAAGACGGGAAAATGTAGATTAAGGAAGTTGTCTGAATGAGAATTCCCATGGATGCAACGGTTGCCCGAGGATTTATCAGCAGCCCACATAACAAGATCATGATTTCGTACCACCACCATTCCAGACAGACACTAATGCAGCTTGGGATAGCCAGGCTCATGAGTGATTTCCATCCTTTGAAGCACTCCGAGGAAATCCCAACCCATGTTTTCTTGTACACCCCCGACATTGCGACGTAGGTGATCAATGATCCGACGAGGTTGAAATTTGTCCAAACGCCAGCTAGCGCAATGCCTTTTATCCCAAGATTGAGGACTGAGACAAGAAAATAGTTTATAGGTATGTGTATGAAAATAGACAGGGCAGCACAGTAGGTCAATGGTAAATTTATGGATTGAGTCCTGAGATATATGCGCAGAGGGTGGAGAAATGATTGGGCAATGAGATCAGGAAGAGAGAAAAGAATGTAGGATTGAGCTTCCATTGCTATATCATGATCTTGGCCACAGAGAAGCAGAAATGTCTTCATGTTGAGCCATAGAAAAGATATGGGAATTGATGTGAAAAGCAGCAAAAGAATTGTTCTCTGTAAGGTGAGGCCGAGTAGCTTGAATCTTCGGGCTCCATAAGCTTGTCCGCAGATTGGCTCCATTCCCGTGGCAAGGCCGGAGAGGATGGAGTATCCGGTGATGTTGGCGAATCCGATGGCCAAAGCGCCGCCGGCTAGCGGCAGCTCGCCGAGGCGGCCGAGGAAGAGCAGGGATATCATGGAGCGGGAGTAGAGAAGGAGGCCTGTGAGGATCATGGGGAGAGAAATGTTGGCTATAGATTTGGCTTCTTTGATGACTAAGGAGAGATGAGTAGTGGTGGTGGTGGTAGCAGTAGAACTTGATGTCTTTGTGGTATTTTGATGATCTTCTTGGCATGTTGGAGTATTGGAAACCAAAGGATTCAACATGTTTTTTTCTTTTTCTTTTTCTTTTTTTTTTTTGGATGGGTTTCTTTCAGGCTTTGAGTTTTGATTGGTCTGAAATAGAGTTTAGAATATACGTTGGAGAGAGGATAAATCAGGCTAAGTTATGGGCTTGACTCCTTTATAGACAGAGTTTGATGGCTGCTGTTATGGGGTCTTACTCTAAGAGCTTGGCTCCCCTTCTTATATTTGCTCTGCTCTTGGGTATTTTTGTTTTTGTGTAAGAAGAGAATTTTGGTTTGTCCGTGGGCGGCTCTTTTGATTAGGGAAACAAAATATTTGATAATCTTCTTTGACTTGACAATGACATCAAATCACATAATACCTTTTAATTTTGCAACACAATTCTCCTTTAATAAAAGGTATGATTATTAAAGATATCAAATACCTATTGTGGGTAGGCTGAGGTGGCAATCGTATTGGAATGAGGTAAGGATATCACAAAATTTTACTTAATTCGAATTCAATCTAATAAACACTCAATTCAATAAGTTTCAATTCGGACCCAACTTGAAAGTTTTTATGTCAATCGAAACTTAATCTATTTCAGCATATGATTATTTTTCATTAATAATTTATCTAAAAACCTACACATTTTATGTTTAATTATAATCTTAATAAAATAATCAATTTATACCAAAATTTTGAGAAAAATCAACTTACACAAAAATTTTAAAAAAAGTTAACATATACTATAACAGCCCAACTTTTGAACCATAGAGCAATTTGATAATTGGACTTCATTTTTTACCCCTACAATATCAATAATATATAAATTTTCATATTAAATCAAAAGTTTTGCACAACTTAATTTTAATAACAATGAAGTCGAATTCCAACAAATAAGTATAATTCATCCTATTCAATTGTTAATAATTATTTTAACATCATCAAGTAGTCAAGATTTATATAGTAAATAATAATAATTAATTTTTATAAATTAATCTAGAGTTAAATTCTTCAAAAATAACAAGTCATTTATTTAAAAATGCAAAAAATGTAGGGCTATTATCATGTTATCGGGTTATTATCATGTAACCCAAAATTCAATCGAAATCAATTTATAATTTTTGTATTATTTATCAGATCGATCCAATATCGACCCAATCTAATAACCCCCAATCCAAACCCAATAATATTATGTCAATTATATCATGCGAAAAATTACCACTCCTAGGTCGGGATGGCAATAGATTGGATCAACACCTGAACTCAAATTGAATCCATCCCAAACGGGTCGGTTGTTGGGTGGTTTAATGAGGTAGGGGATGAAGTATAGGATATGTTTTTCAAAACTCACCAGATTTGATTGGGTACAAGTTTTATCCAACCCACTCCAAACCCCCACCTTGTATTAAATATAACAATAACAAAGAGTATTTTTTATATTTTTATAAATTAATATCTGAATTTATTCGCATGTTATTAATATTTTGATTTGAAATTGGACTAGGCCTGTTTAATATAAATTGTGATATGTTTAGATTACTAAATTTACATTACTTATTAGAATACAATAATATATATTTTTTTATTTTTTTGGGTTGTTGGGGGGATGGGGCAGGGTTTTATTGTATTTAAAGGTGTAGACAGACATTAAACGGATATCATACACTATTTTTATATTTGTATCCGTTTAACTTTTCGAATATTCGGATATGGATACAAATTTGACGGATATTTAAAAATAATATCCGAATTCGTATCCATCCGATATCGATTGAATTTGGATATGTTCGTATTCGATTATAATTATTCAGATTTATTCAAATTTTATTAAACATATCCGTATTTGAATTATTTTTTTGTGTCTATATTCAATGATAATTATTTAGATATCTATTTACAAATATCCAAATAGGTGAATCTATGAATTTATAATAAATATATATTTTAATTAATAAAAGAAACTATATAATTTCATTAAAAAGAAAGCAATCAAACAAATAGCATAATTTTTAATTAATAATTAATTTTATAATTGATTATTAGTACTTATTAATAATAATGGTATTGGAGTATATTAATTATAAAGTCAATCAACAATAATTATGTTGATTTACTCTATTCTTTAATTTTTTTCTCTATATTACAATAATTCTTTAAATTTATTCTTTTTTCTTTCCAATTCTTCAATTATAATTTATATATTCATATATGGATTATGAGATTTTTATTAAAAAAATATAAATAATATATTTTTTAATAAATATATTTGGGGCAGATATTATATGGATCGGGTATGCATTTATCATATCTGTATCCAATTATAATCGGATATATATTAATCGAATATGGATAATATTCGCTTTAAACGGATGCGGATAAATTTTGTATAAACGGATATAAATGCAAACGATTAATGAATTTTTGAATATCTATTTACAACCCTAATTGCATTGATTAAATATGACATATTATATGCCAATGATTATGAGTAATAAAGACAATATGTCTTTATGGAAATATTATTTTATTTATTATTATAATTAATTTTTTTGTATTTTGTTGATCAGCCATGGGCGTTACACTGCTTAGGCTGCAAAAACAGAGCAAGGGAAATTTCACAGGATCTATGTCGGTTTATTCTTGAGAGTTATATTTTCAGGGTGTTTGGATGAGTTTATATTTTTTTAAAAATATTTTATAAGATGTTTAAAAATTTATAAGTTGATAAAAAGTGTTTGATAATTTTTTTTAAAAAAAGAGTTTATAAAATCCTAAAATAAGATATTAAGAGTTTATAAGCTTTTTTAAAAAAAGTAAGGAGACCCTAACTTATTTTGAAAATCTTAATTTGAGAAGAATAGAAAGTATTAATTTATTGATAGGATAAAAAAATTTATTATTTGTAATACCCTATTTAAAAAAAAATTATTTGCAGCATGAATAACGTTTTGTGTGGGGCAACGATTAACGCATATTTTGCCAACACAACAAATTTAAAAATAAAAAAACTGATGGACGGTTATGACTTAGAGCGCAAAAAACGGATGGGCGGTTTTTTGGCTTAATAAATAAAATGATTCGATCACGATATATAGAGCGCAAAATTCATGCTATGCTCGGTATTATTTACAAAATGTGATGTTTTAAAATTTTAATTTTACATGTTATGCTTGAATATTAGCAAGTATAAAAATTAAAATAAATAATTCAAATTAACAATAGCAAGGAAATTATATTCTGTGTAAAATAGAATGGAAAAAAATTCCTATATGAGTACTATTGATTATAGCCTTTTTTTATTACTTTATGTACTTATTAGTTTCTTCTACTTTTTTTCCTTTTCTTTTGTATGACTATGCAAAATATGCTTATGTGTGTGTGTATATATATGTGTGTGTGTGTATATATATGTGTGTGTGTGTGTATATATATGTGTGTGTGTGTGTATAATTGTATAAAAAAAACTTTTAAAAATTATATGATCTCTAAGTAAGTAGAAAGTTATAAGAAAATAATAGATACAATAATTGATAAATCCAACGAATCTCTATAAAAGTTTATTGGATCAAAGGAAAAAATTCGGAAAATTATATTTAATAAATTATCAAGTAAAACAATAAAATTTTCAAGGAAGCGACGAAATAAAAAAATTAAGTAAAATATCTAAATAGAAATCATGGAAGGACTTGAAAACAATGAGATACCACAATACATTATGAGAAGCTTGAATATTATAATTCATGTAAAGTTAAAGCTGTGGAAAAGAAATATCAATTGAAAAAAAGGCCAAATGAATCATGAATGATACTACGTTCGCATTTAATTTCTTTATATTTCTTAAATTTTCGCAAATTCTGTGAATTCATTGAATATCTTAAATCCCAATTCCTTAAGTTTGTTTAAGTTGTATCAATTTTGGCTAAAAGTTTTCTTAATGTAGGTGTATCAATGATTTGTCGTGGTTAGTACACCAATGAAATGCATTGGGTATAAGTTTAAAAAATAAATTCTAAAATATTTTCATAATTTAGAAAATAAAAAAATTCACAATTAATGTTAAACAAATTTAATTACAATATTAAATTGTAAAACTTTAGAATTTGATCAATACTGTGTAATTATGATGAAATAGCCAGCCCCTCCCCTATGTGATAGCTAATATAGATTTATGTGGGTATTAATAAGGTTAAATAATGTAAAACCATAAATAATGAAAAATTAATGAAATTATTTAATAAACTAAAGTTCTTAATTAAATTTAGAATTTTTGTCAAAATTATATAATTGTGATAAAAAAATTTTCTTTCTACATATAATGGTTAAATTTGTGAATGGGCTAAAAACTATATTAAAAGGTCGTTAAATTTGGTTAATAGATATATTTTGATGATTTAGAAATCAAAACATTCATAACTAATGCTAATTAAGCAACTAATTAAATTATTTTGAATAATTAAAAATCTAAATTATAAGAAATTAAAATTTAACCAAAAGTAAACAATTATGGTTAAAAGTACCGCTATATATATTGGTATAGGTTTATGTGTATCCATGACTTTAAAGTACATTAGAAAGTCATTAAATTTGATTAGTTAGTATGTTTTGACCTATCCAACAAACTGAAAAAATCACAATTAATATTAAGGGACTAATGAAAGCATTTTGACTATTAAAAAATTTCTAAGTTTTAAATATTCGAAATTTGATTAAAATTTAGTCAAAAGACCATCTTCTTACATATAATACTAAGATTTATGTGCGTATGCGCGTGTGAATGAGGTTAAAAAATATGTTGAATAATAAGCTCCACTAGCAACTATGTTATATTTATCTTTGTGCATATTATATTACGAAGAAAATTAAGCAAAATTCTTAGAAGAGTCTGTTACGTCTACTTACAATTTATAAACCATTGCAAATTAGCTTCCACTATCTACGTGGGATATTGCATTAATTTAGGGCTGTTAGTGAAAATGATTAATTCACGTTGGTAGAGGAGTCTATTAATTAAACCTATTGATAGACTTTTTTATATTTTTAAGGAGATTAATTTGTATTAATTTTTATTTCTACACAAATTATAATTATTTTTCTAACTATTCCTAACTACTTCAATAATAAAAAAAATTAGTTTAATTGTCTATTTTAAACAAATGTAAATGAATTTTTTAATTTGAAAACTCATTACATTCATTAATGAATAGTCATTGAATGACACCTTTTTAAGGAACATAAAAAGATTAAAAAAACGCGTAACCCATTAAATGAATTTATAAATAACCAACTAATAATTAAAAATTTCCAAGAAATAAAAAAAAATATTAAGAAATAAATACAATTTTAACTTACTAAACGTACCTCCAATATGTTATATAGTATAAACATGGCTACACCGCAACAAATAGGTGATTAAAAGAAAGAATATTTGACTTAATGACAATTTAGTTATAAATTGACTTAATTTTATTAAAAATATTAAATATCAAATATTATATTAATATCGACGTAAAATTTGAATTCAAAACATCCGCAACCTGATCAATAGGTAAGCTAGTTTGATATGCATAGCAATGAGATCAATTGTTAGCATTAGTATGAGGTTGACTTAACATTTTTTCGCGTACATATCAATCATTAAATTTCCTATGTGGCATATTTTTTTAAAAAAAAATATTAAATACATATATATTATTGAATTACATTTTAAACTCATCAAGCACAAACATATGTATGCGTGTGTATCTCTCGTAAGACAAAGACATCAAAGACGTACTACTGCAAATCAATCTTGTATATAAGTTGATTAATCATCATTAATATGATATCAGCTGTTGCATTGCATTAGCATGAGGTTGACCGATGTTTTTAGGCATAGTCGAATAAAATATTTTCACTCTTCTGTATTAGGATAAGGTATTGTATTGGTCGACTTGCATTTTTATAAGACTAATCCAGTTGTTCTGTCTGCTTATGCTTGGTCCATGAATTTTATTTAATTTCAATAATCTTGATTTTGAATCACCGACTCAATTTTTTTAATCCAATTTAAGTTAAAATAATGCTCGCCTTAAAATAAACTCAATTTATTTAAAATTATATATATATATATATATATATATACGTATCATATTTGTTTTATTCAACTCTCATTTAATATAGGATCTCTATAATGTTGAACCAAAAAAAACAAAAAAGGGTAAATGTACAAAGGGTAGATGAAGGAAAGTTATTATATATACTCATAAAGACTCCAAAATTATGTCACTTTTGCGTGGTCGGCTAATATATATTGCTGAAAAAGAAAAATTAAAATGAGAAAACAAAAAAGTGGGTGATGATCAAATCTGAATGGTTAGACAACATTAAAATAACCAAATACGACGACGCATCTTTGTCGGCATCGTCGCCTGCACCTCTAAATTTATGTTTGTTCGCGGCATGACAATCGCCAACAACAAATTGAGGCATATTATAATGTCAAAGGGATGGTCCCTCACTTCCTATACGATTACGGTATTAAAAAGTGGAGAAAAAAAAAGGGGTCAAGCTACATAAAATTTAGATCCTACATCGATTAACTAAAAAAAGGAAAAATCATATAATTAGTATCTAAAATTTTATTTTAAAATCAACTTAATCCTGAATCTTCAAAATTCATCTTTTAGTCTATAATACTAATATATTGTTTCATTCTAATTTTTAAACTACTTTCTGACGGTATTTGACCAAAAAATTGGTCAATTTTGACTTTTTAAGGACAAAATTATTAATTTGAGATTTTATGTTTCACTTTAGTCTCAATTTAAGGTTTTATGTTTCACTTTAGTCCATATAACACTTTTTCTTGTCTTTTTTTCTTTTTTATCCCAACAACTACATTTCTTGATATACTTGATAATTACATAATAAAAGTACTAAAATGCTTTTCAATTGACAGAAATTGGGCCACATTGTTTGCTATCCATTAGAGTTATCCATTTTTAAGTTTACAAACATCACTCTGTGCTAAGGCTACACTACCCCAAGACACGTATTTATTTTTATGTTTAGTTGTTGGTTCATTTAATCTAAAATGCCTAATTAATTGATTTAATATCACAAATTTTTATTCTCTTGGAGTGATTGAACATATGTTTTAAGAACAATTTGAATAGATTATTGACGTGAATAACAACAACCATGGTGAAGGTGCGGCCGTGATAACCTGGAAGACAGCAACCATGGTTATTGATTTTCAAGGTGGTGCAATGTCGATCATGGCTGCCATGGCCCCATCTGCGCGGGCGACTGAATGGCTAGGTGGGGACGAGACAGTTGGGATTGGGAGTTGCAAAAAGTGTAGCGTATAGGGGGTGGGGTTTGTTTGGGATAACTACCATGGCCAACCACCATGGATTGGGGGTGGGATGGGGATTGCAAAGGGTGTGGGGTGCAAGGCTGAGTGGGATTATTCTAGAAATACAATTATATAGTGTATTTATATCTTTATGTATATATTTATATTTATTTATTAATGTATTATATACAAATATATAATATATTATAAATATATAATATATATACCTAAAACATAAATAAATACATAAATATATTATAATTTATATATAATATATACAAAAATAAGAAAAGTAGAATAAATTATAGAAATGAACATACAAAAACTAAAAATAATTTTAAAATTTAAAGGAGATGAAAGAAGATATATGAAAACATACTTAAATAAATATATAAATTAAATTGAAAATATATGACATAGTTAAGGGTAATACAATCTTTATATGTTAAAATTAGGGTTAATTAGGAGCAAAAGGCAATGTGCATAATTTTCAAAATACAAGGAGATTTTTTGTAACGCCCAAAAATTTTATGATTTATAGAATTTAAATTTTGCTATTTTCAATTTTGAGAAATTTACTATTCCTCCTTATATCATTATTACTTTATCTAAATTTCTTGGGGCTAATTAGTAATTTTGAGGATTTAATTGAATGAAATTGGAAAACGTAAGGACTTGCATGGTGATTCTTTGATCAATTAGGGTCAAGACATTACTTTAATTAACTAGAAGACTTAACTGATTAACTTAATAAGGACTAAGAACTAAATTACAAATTTAGAAAATTGGATTTTATAAACACAAATTCCATCATTCTTCTTCATTTTGCACCATCTTCTTTGTTTTTCTTCACCACCACCGAACCATCTTTCTTACCTCTCTTTCTCATTCCCTCGCCATCACTGGTGGACATCTCTCCCATCCAACACCACCCACTACCTCTCCTCACCCCCAGCAACCCCATCGCCATACACACACAAGCTGAACACTGTGAAACAGCATAGCTTTGGAAACTCAAAAACTGACCGTGGCGATTAATGGTGAGGTGGCGATGAAGAGGCAATCTGGGCCATGTATCTGGAAGCCCTTGGTTCATGGAGCAAGTTGGTAATCTCGCATGGAGGAGTAGCACGGCTGCGGCAATGAAAGCGGGAGTTTTAGATGTGGCAGCAGGAAAATGGTTTTGAGGTTTTCTAGCCATGGTTGAAGGTCATCCAGGCCTTAAAACTAAGAACTAATCGTACCATTGGACTCAGGAGGACGAAGCATGGCGGATGGTGGTGGTTCTGACATTTTCTAGTGGTGCGGTGCGACGGCGGCAGCTCTAAGATAGATTCTTCTCCTTATCACGGTGGTTGTGTTAGAGTAATTCCTTTGTGGTTTTGAGGTCTTGATTGTGTGTTTTTGGGTAAAGATCGACACTGAGATTAGGGTTTTATACATTTTCATTCGTTTAAATCTTTTGTACCTTTGAATAGTTGGTTTTGAATTGTATTAGGTAGTGAAAGTATTTCATGCATGGTTGATGCATGAATGATGTTGGATTTTTGGACCCTAGAATTGTATCAAATGCGATAATTAGGGAATTATTAAGTTAGAAAAATCCTAAATTTGGAAAGTTAGACCTTAACGATAATGATTGGGGTTATTTGAACTAGTTGGTCCATTATTGTTGATTTGGCACACTTCATGAGGGTAATCATGTAAATAAAAAACTGATTATGTCTATAGCTCGTATCGTTAAGAACCCTATAAATTATATTAAGTTAGTAGCATTATTGGTGTATTTCCTATATGATAATTTTAGGCAAGTTCTAATATTGAATTAATTGGATAGTTATTAATTTTAGACATATATTGAAGGTTCTTAAAGTTGAATATGGATTTTGATAAGTAAATCACTCTCGTGGTTAGGTAACGAGGAGCAAGAAATGGCGGATCAATAGGTCATTGACTGTAGCTGCCTTTTAAGGCTTTCGGAGGTGAGGGTCTGTTAATTTGGCACCTTTTTCTCACTATATGTTATTCGTGATAAGCTCTTGTTTGGGTTTTCTATTTCTATACCGTACTCTGATTGTTAGAAATCTAAAATGTATTTGAGAATCTGATATGTTATCTGTTATTTAATTTGAACACTCCTGTGAGGGTCTACCAACCAATACTTACTTTGTTTAAGCTTAATCGATATTTGTTGCACCCTCTGTTTTATGTTGACTGTATCATTTTTCTTGAAATCCATATATTAGTTGAAATCTCTGTGATTATTTGGTATCTATGTTGTTGTGAACCTCTGTGAGGGTAAGTACGTAAATTCTCATTTTTGTTAGCATACACTACTTGCTTCTGTTTTGGTGTTGCTATTGTTCCGGCTTCCATAACTCTTATTATATTATTCTTTTCTTGTCCCTTGTACCCCCACACTTTGTCGACTGACGTAGTATTTCTTGTTAATTCATTTTGTAATTAGTATTGGCCTTGCTGACTAGTATACAGTGTATATTAATTGTTCTAAACTTGTACTTTGTTGTATTCTTGATTCTTTTAAATGTCTTGCTTATTCGGTGTTGCAAAACATGTGCTTGGTAGACTAAAGGGCTACACTAATTAACAGGGCATGTCTAGTGGGGGCTTCTCTTGAGTCTACTCCAAACATGTGTCAAACAAAGCAAAGAGCCACACTAATTAACCCTGTATGTCTAATGGGGGCTTTTCTTGATTCTGTTCTCGTTAGCACCTCTAGATTTCAGTACTAGACCTCTTTCAGACTTTATTTAGTTATATTCATGTTGATTGTTAAATTCTATCTGTTGGTATTATATCTTTTCAACCCATGGGACGCCATCAGTGGTTTCCAACTCATGGGATGCCATGGGCAGTTTTCACCTGGAGGGATGCCACAATGGGTATGGGCCTGAGACTAGGTCTAGAATATGGACGGGTGGAATGGACTGACAAACACAAGTCTTTTTGGCTAGTACCCATCAAAAATCCTGACTTATAGGTAGCTAATTGTGAGTGTTGGGATTTGACATACTGTTGACCATGTCATAAAAGAAAGTTATTACCCGCCGAGCTGAGTGCTCGAGCAAATGGAGATAAGGAAAATCTTATTCCCATTGTGCCAACGTTCGGTACTAGTAATTATATAGTATGTTAAATTCGATATCATGTGTACTTTGTACTATGTTGATTTATGTTGGAACTCTTATTATAACCAAACTATCTTTGATTGTCGTCTATCAATTTCCTTTGAATCATGTCATTTTCTTTTCCTCACTACATCCTTAGGATTTACCCCTGTTTCTTTTATATTTTCTTAGACAGGTCTTATAGAGGATGCCAAGTTCTAACTTGGGGAAAGAAACCTCTTTTGTAATAGATTAGGCATTACTATTGTACATATAGATCACTTGATCAAGATAACTACCTGAAGAATATTATGAGAGTTTTGTATGGAACTTGAGACCCTTGATATGTACATATTTTATGTGATGAATAATCTTTTGGGTTAGTGTGACTGTTTTCTTCTTAGTTGGATAAATTCCTTATTTTTTCGCTAAGAGTGATTTGTATTTTAAGATTGAATTGGAGTGGTGCCTCCTCTTGGGTGTTGTCCCGAGAGGGGGTGCTACATTTTTTGCCAATTTTTTTTAATAAGGGTTTTTCTTGCCCTTTTTCATTTTCATAGGTGGTGGAATACATTTTTTTCTAAAAAAAGAAAAAAAAAAGTGACACAGGGACTAAAGTAAAACATAAAACCTTAAATTGAAACTAAAGTGGAACATAAAACTTTAAATTGATAATTTTTCCCTTAAAAAAGTCAAAATTGATCAATTTTCCAACCAAATATTGTTGAAAAGTGGTTTTAAGTACTAGAATGAAACAATATAACGTCAAGGATTAAAAGATGAAATTTTAAAGATTGAGGATTAAAGTGATTTTAGAGTAAAACTTTATGGATTGATTTTGTGTTTGCCCTAAAAAAACATGTTTTACAAGTATTGAGATCAAATGTATTAATCTAGGTCATCTAACAAATTTAGTTAAAATTAACCTATTTTGAAGTCCAACTGATCAGATCAATGAAAATTATTGAACTTAAAATCTAAATTTAAAATCAAATTAGGATTAGAATCGTTCAAGGTTTTTTGGCGAAAACATTTCAAATCTTAAATCTGTAGAAATTATAAAATTAAAGTAGAAGTATTAAAAGCCAATAAAAAGCGCACATATGGCTTTATAAAGCTTGAAATATTTATAATTGGATTTTAATGTGAACTTGTCATGTTAAATTTATGTAGCTTTCTAGATTATTTCATGTTAACAGTTCACATGACGAATCACACTTGAATTTAATATAGGTCGAATCTAACTTGCATAAGGTGTGGATCATGGAGTGTGAGACAATCAACTTTTAATTGTTGAATAAAATTGATATGATAAGTGATTCGACCTCCCAGTATTATGAGTATTGGACTGACCCCAAAAAGTGTTGGAGGGGCGATTTGGTATATGACCTGGTATTATGAGTCCTTAAGTCGAACCTATGAAAAAGGGGAAGCTTCACTGATTGAGCTTTGTGATTCTCTTTTGGGTCGCCTCCCTGCTAATAGAATGCCTTGTGAACCATCGTACTAGAACCTGTAAATCAACCTTATTCTCTAGAAGTCGGCCTTAGCGCATCCATTTAGCATGGGTAGCCGTTGCAAGTTGCCAGCCTACTCTCTCCACATTTTGATGTGAATAGGCAGTCCTTTTCCGACTAAACAAAATGGTACTTTCGTACTATATTTGGCAGAGACAACCACTTGGTCGTCTACTTCATGGAAAAGCCCTATTTAGCCCTATAACATGATATCAACATTACCTTTAGTAGGGGTTCAACAGTAATTTTGATCCCATCGCAAACTCTATAAATACCTCAATTCATCATCTATCTCAGATACACACTTTAAATATCTAAAGCTCCGAACTACTTTATATTTCTGTCTCCACCAAAATTATATTGACTTAAAAATTAAAGGGTCTTAGTTGTACACCACCTTGATAAGTCTAATGTACTCAATGTGGTCGGTTGCAAGTTCTACTGACGCTCACTCTACCAAGCTTCAACCTCATGCAGTTTGTTTATCCCACCAAAAATCTCCACATACATCTCATATATCTCACCCCACCCAAAATCACCTCATCAAAAATAAGCTTATCCACGTTATTTAAATTATATCAAATATCATCACGGCAATTAATCAAGTCAAATATTTAATTAATTAGCTCAGTTCATCTTATACACAATTATATATATTATCATAAAGTTTGTTGCGACAAATTATTTCTCAATACCTCCAAAATTTATTAGATTCTCTTTCTCTACTCCAATTTAACATTAAAAAAAAAAAAAAAAAACGACCGGCCCCATATTTAATAAATATGAAAATACTGAGAACGGAAATTTGGTTGACATCAACAGTGGTGCCAACGTGGAGGGCATGAATTACAGAAGCAGGCATCAGTATTAAACAGTTAAGCTTGTTGTTGTTTATGATTTGGGGAATGCATCGTGATAAAGCCCAGTCTCTAGCATCTCACGTGTCCCATAGCTATGCTTATGATTGCTCGGGCCTGATATAAATATTAATTATTTGTACAGTTGAAGAAAATATTAAATATTCAAGGGCATGCTTGTAAATTTCAGTGTTGGATCTAGCTAGCTAGGTCTCACCCTCACATGTGATCAATGAATTAACCAGGCCATACTTGTTATAGAAGCACCATAATCCACGCTGTAATATTCGGAAATACTTTTCGATACACGCGACAAGCTGCAACAAGTATATATGTTGCCCTTTCATTTTATTATTTTCAACATATATAATTCTATTTATATGATTATTGACTATTTTTTGTTGCAAATGCCATGAACAAAACAATCACATCTCCATCTTTAATTTTATTATTCTCGACATGTAGTTCTATTTATTTAATTGTACGTTATCCTTAATTATATCTAAGAAAGGGTGTTTGTTTTAAATTAATATTTATAACATATTATTCTATTCATTTGATTCATATGTGACCATTGTTTGTCGCAAATTACATGTAAAAAACAATAACATGTTCGTCTTTATTATTTTTAGTATGTACTTTTACTTATTTGATTGTTGACTGCTGTTTGTTGCAATTTACATGTAAAAAAAATGCATGTTTATTTTAGTATTTTAATATTTTATTCTACTTATTTTATTGCTGACTAGCTATTGTTTGTTGCAAATTACATCCAAAAACAATAAGCATGTTTGTTTTTAACTTTATTACTTTTAATATGAATTTTATTGTAGGGCTCTCCAAAATTTCATAAATCAAATATAATAGTCAAAATTCTATAAATTAAAATCATCAATAAATATCATTTTTTAGCAACCCAATATCTCTTAACATTCTATCTCAATTATTGACTCAGACTTAATAAATGCAATTAATCCTATTAGACTTATTATTTATCATCAACAAACAAAAGTTGTAGCCCTAAAATAAAACAACTTTATCTAATATTTGTCGAATGACTTTAGTGACTTAACCATGCATATGTATGTACAATCAAAAATGAAATTTGAAAAACCCCAATGGGTATTGCAGATAAAATTATTTCAAAATACATAATTATGAGAATATATTTATACACTAATTATTCAATCATGATATCTTCTTAGAAAAGAACATTTATCATTTTGAGCTCAAGAAATGGATATCTTTTCTCACAAAGGGCCAAGAATTATTAATAATTTATTTTAGCAATAGAAGGATTTCTTCACAAGATTTTGAGACAATCCATCTTTGACACTGTCTCATACTAGCAAAAGAACTTCACAATTTTCAATGCGTTTTCCTTTCAAGATACCGAAATCATAATTCTTAAATCATAAAATCCAAGAGTTATTTGAATGTATTAGCTATAAGTCTCTAATCTTAAGCCATCTCCAATCCTAGATCTGTTTCACCCCAAAACTTTACCCCCTCAAATACCATTTCTCTTCTCCAATCCAAAATTATATATTTTATATTATTTTAATATATTTAGACTAATCTATTTTACTTTTTTTGTATTTATATTTTTATCAATTATTAATTAATTTCAATTTAAAAAAAAAGTCATTAAAAAAGGAGAAAACAATAATTGAAGAAAAAATTATTTTGTTAAGCAACTTATTAAAAGGTACGTACTTGAAGCTTGAAGAAAAAAGGACAATACAAATAAATTTATAAATAAGTAGAATTTAGTTATCATGGTTTGATGGTATAAATCTTGCTTACAAAAGAATAATCAAGAAGTCAAAAAAATATAACTTTACACTTAAATTTTTTTGAATATATGAAATAATTTTTTTTAAAAGTATATGAAATAAAAATATATGTGAAATTAATACATAAATTGGTATAATTAAAGTTTCTTTAAAATTTACATAATTAATATAAACATACATAATAAATATAGAAATTAATATAAAAATTTAGATAAATTAATACTTCATTAATATAAAAATTAAATTTGCTTATAAATTAATACAATTTTTAAAATTATTCGCATTAATTAAAATAAATAAAAATATATAATTTTATACTTAAAATTTTTGAAATATATGAAATAATTTTTTGAAATATGTGAAATATATAAAAATTAAAATTTACTTATAAATTAATACATAAATCAGTCTAATTTTTAAAATTCTTTACATTAATTAAAATAAATTAAATTAAAAAGGATAAAAAAAATAATAAAATAAGAAATGGAACCTTTAGTCAAGGTTCTAAATTTGGAACCAAAATGACACTTGGGTTCGGGCAACCCAAGTGGTATTTGGAGTGTTAATTTGAAAAATAGCATGCCAAATGGAATAGGGTTGGAGATGCCCTTATCACTCTCACTATTAGCACAGCCAAAATCTCTATCTCTCCAAAGTACCAAGCGGTCAAGTCAGAGAGATAGACAAACAATAAATAACATGACCCGTTACACATCAATTTAATTCAAAACACTGAATCACAGTGAAATACTAGTCAAGAGACCAACAACTAACGGCCCAATACCGTTTCGGTCATCTTTCTGAACTGGTTCCAGGACCCAAAACATCTTAAGGGCGTTTCCAGGGTAACAAGCAGGCAGGCATGCAGTTTGATCCAACAAATCATTTTATTTTCTCAATTCTCAATCCTCTTATCTAAACCAGAACGACACAAAATAATTTCCGACATTCAAACACAGGCTAGCCATCGCAATGCCTTTCCAATATCATTATCAAGAAACATAGTGATGCGTTTAATAAAACATCGGTGAAATCATACTTTAAATACCCAGAAAGTTCCATTTTTCGAAATGGCATATTTAAGTACTTGTTTCAAAAGAGCATCAATATCTAGGAAATTCCATTCTTCTAACATGACATCCAGAAATTAATTTACCATGATCAGAACAGTACAAAACATTTGATCAGTCCAAAAATCCAGATGAAATCACGCAATTTCATATTTCCAAAGAGATCCGAAGATAGATTTGTCGTGAGCAGAATAAGTACGAGGCATTTGACCAATTTCTCAAATCCAATGAACAGGAATGTCATGAAATAATGTCATATGTACTATATATGAGCCTGATAGCCAAGCCTTTGACCTTTGTTATCTTGTCAACACAAAACGTAGTATAAGACGATCTGAGATAATCTTAACTTAATCTCGTATTTAACATAGTTATGCTCAATACACATATAATTTTATTTTCATTCAGTTCCTTCATAATTCTCATTAATTCTATATTCAAGTTTTAAGGTATTTAACATATCGAATTTTATCCAGGGGCTTGTAGTTCAGTAGCATTAGTATCCCCTATTATGTGGAAGATCTCGTGTTTGAACCCAAATGGGTTCCTTTGTGCACTTTATATATGCATGCCGTTGTGAAGTTTGTACTTCTATTTAATTAATTTGATAATTAGATTTTATTGACTTGTTGTACGAATAATTTTTTTGATTTAATAATTGAATTCTATTGACTATTTGTAATGTTCTCTTAAAAAAAATGTCGAATTCTTGACTTCACAAAGGTACTTTCGCATTTTAATTAGCATTTGTTTAATTCCATAATATTATTCCGACCAATCTTTTATTTTGATTTGAAAATTTAATTACTTATTTAAGTCTAATCGATATGATTCTAATAATTATTTGGATTTTTTGTAATTGTGTAACCTAATTAGCTTTGATAAGGTTGAAAGTTGTGTTTACTGTATTAGGTAAGTGTTTGGGTTAATTCGACTAGGATGGTTGAGTGGTCCAACTAAGAAATATTTTTGGACTGAGATCTGGAATCACGAGCAAATGTCAAAATAGCCAAGGTGCCCTCGTTAAGGTACTTTGACACTCAAGTTAGTATTGATTGAGTGCATAAATCGAGTAGCAGAGTAAGAGCGTATAGTGAAGAATAGCATACCTTGAGAGTGGCTAGCAACAGGGTATTTATAGCTTTCTCCAGGTGGATGATATACCCAAAATGCTGCTATCAAGTATAGAGGGCTCTTGTCCTTGTATGGGGACTATAGGTCATCTCCCATCCTTGTACAATTTCAGGTGATACTACCTCCTATTTTTTGGGACAGAATAGTACGCTGGTGGCATGTCTCATGACAAGAGTGGAGGCAAAGGTGGTATTAGGGTGACATGCGCTATTAATGGGAGACATGCTGCCTGTCAAGGTATTAAATGTGGCAGAGATACCATTCAGGGCCAAGACGACTTCTCTAGTCGATAATAGGTCAACTAGAGAAATGGTTGAAGGGAGTGGGCAGCCTGAAACCTCTTGTCATATACGATCAAGAACACTCCACTTGACTTGGGGGTTATGGTGGACTAGCTCCACCCAACTTGCTGCATAGGTGATAAGGCGAAGGTTGACAGAGCAATTGGGCCTCTGAGATAAGGTGGGCTTGGAAGTATATTTTGGGGTCGATAGTTGTTAGGCTAGGCTTGCTAGGTTATCCCATATCATGAGTTCTCCTCATTTGTGGTCATGATTGAGCTTGTCGACGAGAAGAAGCAGAGAGTAGTTACATTGCTGATTCATAATTTTGCACGGTTGACCAGGGTTTTGAATATTCGACCAGGGTTTTTGAATACTCAACCAAGGTTTTGGTACATTTAATACGTTTGTTACATTGAGCCATACAAAATGTTAGATGACGACTATGTAATTATTACCGTTAGTTGAGTTCCAATGCCTCAGTGCCTATAAATAGTTGCGGTGAAAATGCTTATTTTTCACTTTTACTGCATTTGGTCTGGTCGAGTTTCGAATTCAAGAGCCTTTATCTTCCCATTCCACACTTTTAGAATTTCATTGAGGTCCTATAAGTTTTTTTCTTCAGCTCTAATTTTTCTTCAGTTGTTCTTTAAGCATGTCAGATACTTCGGATAGTAAGGCCACTAGGTCCCAGGGAGCATCATTCCATGGTGAGGGTGAGGGTGAGAGTGCATCTGGTAGTTCATTGACCTTGACCTCTAGCAGCTCGAGTGATGAGCAAGTTGCTTCAGAGGGTGAGTTTGGCCTAAGTAAGGTGCCAACGTCATATGGTTGACTTTTCATGCTAGATCATTATAGTGAGATTATTTCAAAAATTACCTTAGCTGACCTGGTATGCATTACGGAGCTTTACCATGTCCTTGTCGAGTATGAGCTCTTAGCTCTCGGTCCATGGGATAGGATGCATCGACCTCTAAAAGGGTGTATTACCATTTTGAGGTAGGGTTTAGATATGGACTTAGGTTCTCCCTTGCGCCATCCGTGATCGACCTGTTAGGAGGTCTGGAGATTTGCATAATGTAACTCTTACCTAATTGTTTCTCAACCATATACAACTTTGTGGTGTTGATGCATTTGTTCAACCAATCAACCTTCTTTGCCAATTTCTCTAATCTATTTTACCTCTTAATGTCTCGAAAGTTGGGTAGCACCGAGGAATCTGAGTTCTATTACCTCATGTCATGACTGCATTAAAAATTCTTAGTAACCCCAACCTTCTCTTATAGCTAGGAGTGGAAAAGGTACTTTTTTATGTTTGAGGTCCTAAGGGGTTTAATATTCTGAGGGGGTGGTGGAGGGGGCACATTGAGATGCCGAGCAATTCGACCCCTAGCTGGCCAAATACTTTTATTCGAGATATGATCAAGTTTGGCCAAATGGAGGCCTCAATTTTAATCAAGGAAAGGTGTTTGGTATTGGTTGGCTTGTCGTTGGCAGAGCTGACCTTGCCCACGGGTGATCGACCAAGTAGTTCTCTATCAATTATTGTGATTGTGTTTCTTCCATCTTTTGTTGCGATTCTATTTCTTCCATCTTTTTGCTTGAGCTTAATTATTTTTCTTTGCGTTGCCTTTTTGGTTAGTAGATCAAGAAGAGATAATGAACCATGCTAGGTAAAAGGTGATGGCTCGAGCCCAAAGGAATGAGGAGCACTGCCAGGCCATGACTGCTCGATAAGAGGGTGCCTCGACTGCAGCCCCAACACCTACGGCGGTTGAAATAACTTTGAGAGCATCATTCACTTGACCAGTGGTGACAAGTGGCAACAACCTTGTTGATTGGGCTGAAAGGTAAATGGTCAAGCAAGGAGGTTTGACTCTGAAGAGGGTGGTAGACAATAAGGGCAAAAAGAAAACTACGAGAGCTGGTAAGCCTTTAAGCTATGACTTGTTCGGTAAGCACAACAATGGTGCACTATTCTACCTACCTAGGCTGCTAACACCCAAGTTTGAGACAAAGCCCACCATGGCCATCCACAACTTGACTTCAATAATGTTGTCAGGGTTGACCGGTGCTGCTGCGCTTAAGGTGATGATGGTTGGGCTCTTCATGTTCGACCAAAAAAAAATTCATGGACTTGAGCCAGATAAGTACGCTCAGGGCTCTAACGTACCATTGCAACATGGTAAGTGTGTGGTTAGTTCAAGTTTCTCATCGAGCGCTCTTTTTCACTGATCGATCATACTTTTCTAATGAGGAATTTTTTCTTTCAGGTGAGCCAGCTTGGCTATCACTTCTACCAGAGGTCAGAGCTTGCTTTGGCCAATCAGGAGCAACTACGGGAAGGAGGGGAAATGGAGACCATAAAGTTGTAGCTCGAATTGTCCTAAGTTTGGGTCGACTAGTTGACGAAGGAGGTCACGAACCTCCCCGAGCAACTCATGATGAAAGATAAACAATTAATTCTGGCTATCTAAGAAAAGAGCAGTATGAATGAGCTATTACGCCAAGCTCAACTAGACGTTCAGTTGAGATATAATTTTGGTTGATCGGCAAGGCACAATGATGTGAGGCAAGCGGCTTGGGGAAAAGTTTATAGGAAGCTACCGTTGATGCAAAGACAGACAGTGTAGTAATTCATACTATGCTCGATTTTTGAGGACATAAGCGTAGTTTTCTCACTCGATGATGCGAGGGTTACATTCAAGAAGGCTATCAAGCAACTTGAGTACTTAGGCTATGTCTTTCGAGCAAAAGATAAAGACCGCGTCAACCTTATCATGGATGAGTAGTTGCAGCCCTATCCTGAGCTTGGGGAGGCCGCTGCCAAAAGGGGTGCTACAATGGATGTTCCAGTTGAGTCCATGATCACTGCACAAAGGAGGCAGGTGGAGTTGTTAAGGAGGCTCACTGCTATAGCAAAGGAGTTTGACTTCACCAACAACTTTGCCTTAGAAATTTGGGATGGCATGGTTGATGTAGGTGAATATGTGTTGCGCCTTAAGGACTTTTTAGTTGATGAGGTAAGGCCTTCGCGACCAGCGTTAGCCACTTTCCCCCTTGTGGCAACAAGGCTCGAGTAGGAGGCTAATAGCCCAATTTTGGTTTTGATTTCATCGAGCGATGAGTTTGATCATGTAATTGAAGAGGGCACTCAGGCAGTTCGATCTGAGGGTATGGGGTCAAGCAACTATTGATTTTTTCGTTGCCGCCCCAAGATTATGGTTGCCCCGCATGGACTGTTCTACACTCTTTGTAATCTCCTCTTTCCATTTTTTTGTAATGAAGTTTGTAATCGAGAGTTCTATTTAATGAAATAGAACTATTATTTCATCAACATGTAGTTGGTCACTTTTGTGCTTTACTTTGCTTTAACCTCAATAGTCTTATCGAATATGTGTGGTTGATAATTAGATTTATTAATGTGAATCCCATAACAATGAAAACATAAATGTATACAATGTTGGGATTGATTAAGGTTATTATCTTTACAAAGGAACATATATTTTCATCAAAACAGATTTATGTGGTTAACATTTTGTTAGCAGATTGTCTTCGACTTCATGGTCGAGTCGTATGATCATTATTTGGATAACTTATCTAATGTAACAATGAGCCAAATTGCCCTAGTATTTTCACAAGGTTTTGCTCGACCATGCGGTCGAGAGGTGACTGATCGTATTTGATAAAATGTATTATATGATTTTACTTAGTATGGTTGATTATAATCGACTATATGTGCTAAGAGGCCTTTAATCGTTGGTGTGAAGTTATTGCTTGGGTCGACTACAGGGTCGACCATTATTATTTGTGTGAAAAACTTTGATTCCTTGATTTGACAGTTAAGAGCTGCTTTGTCAGTCGATTGTGGGGTCTACCATTAATATTGGATTAGAAAGCCTTGGTTTGGCAGCTTGAAGCTACTTATTGGGTCAACGGCAGGGTTGACTATAGACTTTAGGCTGAGAAGCTTTGATTTGGTAACTTGGAGCTACTTATGGGGTTGACTACAAACTTTGCGTAGAGAAGCCTCGATTGGGTAGTTTAAAGCTGCTTATGGAGTCGACTATAAGGTCGATTGCAAACTGTGGGCCAAGAAGCCTTGATTTGGCAACTTGAAGCTGCTCATGGGGTCGACTACAGGGTTGATCATTTAAGTTATGTGAGGCAGGTAGGAGTGTTTGCTGCTATAGCATCACAAGTAAATGATAGTAGAGTTGCTAGAAACTTTATTTACATTAAACAATACAATGACTATTACAAAGCTTTCATACATAGAATTTCTTTAAGTTAATGGCATTTCATGGATGGGAAAGTTTGTTGCCGTCAATGTTGGCTAGTCGATATGCATTGTGCTTTGACACCTTGATGACAATGTAGGGCCCCTCTCATTTTGGGTTGAGTTTACTGATGTTTTTGAATACTTCCACCTTCTTGAGAACCAGGTTCCCAACCTTGAAATGGCACGATCGGACACCTTTATTGTAGTTATCTGCAATCTTTAATCTATAGCATTGCATGATGTTATAAGCTTCTTGCTTCCGTTCATCGATTGTCTCTAGGTCGAGTTTTTGTTCGAATGTGTTCCTGATCGGATTGAAATAGATCACTTGAGCTGTGTATTGTATGAGTTCAGAAGGGATGATTAATTCAAAACCATAAATCAAACTATAAGGGCTGTGACCCATGGTTGTACGAGGGGTGGTTCTGTATTTCCATAACACCCTAGGGAGGTTGTTTGACTAGCTCGACTTGATCCTTTGTATTTTGGATTTCAGATGGTCGAGGATTATTCTGTTTGTTATTTTTGTCTGGTCATTAGACTAAGGGTTCCCGATTGAGGTAAAGTGTTGGGTGATCCCCAGGGCTTCACACCAACTTCGAATGTTTTTGCTCTGAAATTGTGTCCCATTATTTGAAATGAGGATTTTAGAGAGACCAAAGCGGCGGATGATATTTTTCCAAATAAAACTTTTGATGGCTGCACAATTATTTTTGGGATGGCCTCGGCCTCGACCCACTTGGTGAAATATTCAATTGCCACAATTATGAACTTTCTTGGACCTATTGTCTTTAACAAGGGCCCCAAATGTTGATCCCCCACTGGTCAAATAGCAAAGCGACTTGAACATTGATCATGGGTGTGGCGAGCTAGTGCGGGATGTTTGAGTGAACTTGGTAGGATAGATACTTTCAAGCAAAGTCAACAACATCTAAACCGAAGTTGGCTGCTAGAAAAATACAAACCCATCAACCTACCATGTAGTGACTCTCAGCCACTCTCGCGGTGGCTTGCTGAGGGGCTTTTCTGTCGTGCCTGGTGGTGTTGCCATGGAGTTGGAGGTGCATGGAGTGTTTTGGTTGGTGAAAGGAGGCCGTCGGAAGTGGTCGGTGATGGTGAAGAAGAGAAGAAGTTCGGTGATGGTGAAATGGAAAAGATGAAGGATAATGAAGAAATGAAGAAAAGGTTTGTCTAATGAAATTCAATTTTTAGAAATTGCAATTTAGTCCTTAGTTTATATTAAGTTAATTAATTTAAGTCTTCTAATTAATAAAATAACATATAGACCCTAGTTGACTAGAATGATTCCATACAAGCCCCAAAGTTTTAAATTTTAGTTCAATCAAGTCTTCAAAAATTCCTAATTAGCCCTAAGAAATTTAAAAACAATAATAATAATATAAGGAATAGTTAAATTTCACAAAATTAAAAATAATAAAATTTAAATTCTATAAAATATAAAATTTTGGGGTGTTACACATTTGTTTTAACTAACACTATGTTCTTCTATGTTTTAGCCATTTTCTAGAAAATATTTTGGGGGAATGGGTTTTTGGGAGAAAATTTGTGGAATGTGCAATGTGTTTTTTTTATTTTTTATTTTTTGTTTTGGGGAAATATGAAAAATTATTTGAGAATGAGTTATTTGTTTCTTTATGTTTTGGGAAGAAACAAATTTTACTGTATATGTCAAATCAGTTGCTTTTTTGTTAGATTTGTAGGATGAAAGTGATTTTTTTTATATATTATATGTATGTATTTTTAAAGTTGGATGCTTTGTGTGTGTGTGTGCGCGCGCGCGCATATATATTTGTAATAATTGAAATATGAGTGTAATTAATTTAATTGATTATTTTCTTTTGAAATTTATATTGTCATAAATGTAACATTAGTAAATGATGTATTATTTGAAATAAAATATATATTAATAAATATTAATTATTCATGAAATCACAATTATATTTTAATTATAAAAAAGTAAGCATATATCATAATTATATCATAATAATTGTTAATATTGTATTATAAAAAAATTTAATTACTATACATTAATTATAAACAATTATTATTTATTAATTAAAATATTATTATTTAACTATTTATTACTTACGATTTATGTATAAATAAAATATAGTTATTTATTTAAATAAATAACTTTTTAATAATTTATATATATGACTTAATAATGATTCATCAAATTAAAAAAATAAAGAATATTATGTGATTTGAAATTACATCATCTTAAATTATTTATTACATAAATAAATGTAATATTAAATTATACGTGAAATATGAAACACAATTAATATATAAATAACAAGTTATATTTACATAATCAGTTTAATTAATTTAATAAGTTATTTAATTACTTTAGCTCATTGTTTAATTAATATATATTATTTAGTAATAATTAAATAATTTTACTTAAATTTAACTAATTCTCCCAACAATTACTTTAAGCATATTAATATTAATTTATTAAACTTAATAGATTATTACATAAGTGTCACCTATGATCAAATTTTTTATTATAATTTTAAATAAATGTGAAGATTAATATTTGATGAAGAATTTTTTTTTGAAGAAGATTAATTTATTTATTATATAAAATTAAAACATCTTAATTTATTTATTAAATGAATAAATATAAAATTTAATTAGTACATTAAATATTAAATATATCTAATACATTATTTAATTAATAAGTAAATTTAATTAATTTAATATGTTATTCAGTAGATAAATTATTTAGTAATAACATGAATAATATTTAATTAAATTTAATTTATTTTTTTTGACAATTAGTTTAATTAAATTTGTAAACATAAGTTTTAGACTTTTTTAACTAAAATTGTTTTAATATTTATATGTGTGTGTGCATGCGCGCGTGTGTGAATGAGTGAAGTGATAAAAGTAATAAATGAAGGTGTGATGTGAAAGGTAAAATGAGAAAATAAGAAGGTAAGTATGATTTTTAGGGTGTAGGGCTTTTTAGGTGAATTGGTATAAATTTTGAGTTTTTTGGGAAAAGGATTGGAGAATGTGCTTCTATTTTGAAATTTTTTTGAAAGTTCGAAAAAAATTTGGAAAAATGTAGAAGAACATAGCCTAACTTTTCAAATTTTAAAAATGTTAAAAACAAAAATTGAAAATAAAGACACAACCAAATTCTTTGTAAGTTTCTCAATATTAAAATGCTTCTATTAGTAAATTTAGATTAATTTAATTCCTAACTTATTAAACTCAATTTAGGTAACACCCCTAAAATTTGGCATTTTAGAAAGTAAGATTCAGAAATTAAAATATTAATTTGACAAAAGATTTGAGGTTCAAATATAAATAATGAGGACATTATTGCTAGGAATTTGAAAACTTTGAGGGTCAATTTATAATAATTTTGGGTCAAATGGGCCAAACCAATGCACTAATAAGTCCTAGGGCTTGATTGAAAGCTAAAGTAAAATTTTGGGGGCTTATCTAAGGCACTAAAATGTTGAGGGGCCAAAACTGAAGGTTGAAAATAAGTTCTGTGGTGAAATTTATAATCAGATGTGTTGTTATCTTCTCTACCGTGCACCACCATTTTTCCTTACCATGCAAGACCGCTACCTATTCACCAATCCATTTTCACTGGCACTGACAAAATAAACAGATAAGGCCACTATTTTCTTTCTCTCGTTGCAACGAACGCAACAGTACCTATTTCTCTTAGAAATTTCCTGTTAGTTAGCGGCACCAGGGGGCCAACAGGCAGCAAACGGCGGTGGTAGTGGATATGGTGGTTTTAGTGGCCGAAACTTGGAAACTAAGGGTGTAATATGACGAGCTTAGAGAGTAGAACACAATGGTAGCTTCGATTTTGCAAATGGATAATTGGAGTGGAATTAATTAAAGTAGAAAAGCGCGGTAGTTTCGATAGCTCCAATGATGATTTTTCTTCAATTAAATATAAATTAAGCGTCAAATTGCAAAATGGATTAGAGGGTTGTGACCAATGCAGCAAGATGCACTTGGTGATGGTGGCCACACACAGCTCCAACGGGTGGCCAATGGCGACGTTCAATAGCGATTTGGAAAATTTTGGGAAAAATCTCCAGGACAACAATCCAGACACATATAGGCTGATTTTGGGTTGTGAATTGAACTCAAATTTGATCAATTTGGTAAAAATCTGTTTAATTGATTAATTTGATTTTGAGTAAACATTATGCTAAACTCAGATTAATTGGACAAAAATTATGATTATTAAGTAAAATAATTGTCTAAGAATTCAATATAAGTGAGATATAGGCCTGGACTCGAATCAAAGACATACTTAATATTAACTGATCTAATACGACACATTAAGATGTCAAAACTATGAAATGAGAACGAAAATTGGCTATTGTAAATAAAGGTACTAAAGTGATGAATATGGGCTAATTTATTTGTTATAGATTAAGAATGTTAATTGAATATTAATAATTAAATCGAAATCTTGATCCTAAATAAATAAAATATGTAATTAGTATTATTAGCCTGAGTTGGGCTATTATTATCAATTTTGTGTATCGTTATAAGGTTAATTATATAATTTAAGAATTTGATTATAACCCTTAACTGGAACAAATACATAAATCTCGAGAGTATTTTGGGATTGACAGTGTAATTAGCATATTCCCTATCAATAATGCCGATCGAACCCTAAAATACCGTATTAACCGAGTAATTAATGATTTAGATTTGCTATTTGTATAATTGTGACTATAAGGTCAAAACAAGGATTTTGATAGTAAACCCCTTGTTTTGGATAGGTGACAAAGCGCTGACCAGTAAGTGGTGATAGCATTTCTGAGACTGTTGGAGGTGAGGGTTTGCTAATTTGGTACTTGGCTTGATAAACCTATATGTTGATTGTTGTGTAAACCCCTATGAGTGTTAAGCTTGTCTATGTTTGGGAAATGATTGATTCTTAATTATTGAATTCCATGATTTGTTTGAACATCTTGATTATTATATGTTAATTGATTTGACTACCCTTGTGAAGGTTTGCTTCCTTGATTTTGCTTTAGTTAAGTTGAACATTCCTGTTCTGGTGCCAAGAACTTTTGTTGTCTTATCTAATATTGATCAATTCAAATTCATTTTGCTTATCTCATGCTTGGCTTTGTCGGCTTATATAACCTTGCTTCGTATACCGTTGATTCCCCTCATCGACATATTTGAATCTGATTTGTATACCAATTGTGTGGCCTTGTCGGCCTTGTTAGCATACTTGAATCCATTTTGTATATTGTATGCTTGGTCTTGTTGGCATTTGTTTGTCTTTTGTTTGTCATATATGGGAATAATTAATGGGATGTTAATCTTTGCTGTTTGCTTAGGATAAGCTATAAGCTCGAAACTCTTGGTTAAATACGGGACATTAATCCCTGTTGTGTATTAGGATAGGTCGTAAGCCCATAAACCACCCTCGGAATAACGGGACGTTAATCCATACAATGTGCTTGGGATAAACCATAAGCCCAAAACTGTTGGTAAAATAATGTGACATTAATCCCTTCAGTGTGAATGGGATAAATTGTATGCTCGATGGAGGAATAAGGAAGATTTGATATGCATGTTATAATTGGATTATTTAGATTGCATATTATGCTTGGGTTTGCTTGTTCCAAATTGTACTATGATCAAGGAGTAATAAGGATGGTTTGGTTTTCTTGGTATAAATTGAGCTGATGTTTGGGCCAAACGAGCTGATAGTAATTCCTGCCGAACTGAACCGGTTGAGACGATCTTAGGTAGTTCGAGCCGATGGTAACCACTCCTAATCTAATACCTACTTATTGCTTGCAACTTGGTAATGTCTATGTTCTGGTGTATCGTGTTTTCCTTGTATTATCATGCCGATTAATACTCTGTTGAATTATTGTTCATTCGATAGATCCATGTGCTTGTTTTGTCCTATCCCTCACTGAGTTCATATGATTCACCCTTTTATATTATTCTTGATTTTTCCTTGACAGGAATAAGTAAAAGATATAAGCTTGTGGCGTGGAGTGGAGAACCTATTTTTTATTAGATTAGGTGTTTATATGTGCATATAGGTTCACCTGTTCATTAAGCTTTGACTTAGAGATGTTGTGATTTGTGAATTTTGAATTTGAGACTTATGACATGTAAATATTGTGTTTATGACATAACGCTCTAGGTTTATAGTTAATCATGGTTTAGATTTGAGATTTTGATTACTATTGGAACACCTGGTATGTGATATCATATTCTAGTAGTGTTGTTTTAGGTTTGAATTATATGTTGTTATTTATGAGTTCCTATTGATATTTTATGGGCCTATCAATTATGTTGTGCATTAAGATTAAATCTGAATTGGTGACATTTCAATTTAAGGACTATTATGAGGGGAGTGCCACAATTTATAAATAATTAATTTAATTAAACTTTATCATAGCCCAATTCTTACAATTGATCATATCAAATTATTAATTTAATAATTCAAGAATTGATTATTAACAAAACTTAATTCAATTTTAATCTTCTAAATTCATTCACAAAGGTGTAGTGCTAGTTGTTGTACCCATTTTATTACGAAAAATATTTTTTCCTTGTACCTAAATAAAGTTAACAGAGCTGATGTAATACTGTAGGCTCTTGCCATTGATTTGAATTAATAATATGTTACCGTTTTTCGATCAAAAGAAAATATGTTACCTTTTTCTCTGAAAAGGAAGGGGGAGAAAACTTCATAATAAAGGAAATTATTTAAAGAATTCTAATTCGGAAGTCCAAATCTCATAATTAATCATATTCAACCCTTCTATCTAGTAATTTCAGAATTAACTTTTAAATCCAAGTCAATTAAACTTTAATGCCATCTAAAGTTGTTAAAATTTATTCTTATAATATAATTCGGTTAAAATTTGAGAAATAAAATGAGTAAAAATTCAATCCCCTAAACTTTTATGCCAATTGCCAATTACACCAACCTAGAGTCCCAATTCAACCCATAGGGTAGCCTGAAAGAATCCAGATGCTCATTTTATTTTAGTTTTTGCTTTCACAAACCATCTCATTTTCTCTTAAAAATAAAAATAGAAAAATATCAATTTTTTTTTCATATTTTTATAGATATTTTTATTTTCAATGTATTTTTCTAAATACATTATTTTTAATTTTTAATTTTTTACTCACATTTACATGACTTTTAATATAAAAACAATACATTTTTTAATACAACTCATTTTTAACTTTGTATAATCATTATATTTTATACAAAAATTTTAAACAACATTTTATTTTTAAAAACATATTAATAATTAATTTTTCATTATTTATTTTTACTAAAAAAATAAATAAAATGAAAACGCCTTTCGAAAAAGAAATAAAAATGACCCCTTACTATTGCATAACTGCCACCGGATTGCCATCAGCCGCCGTCAGAGATAGGACGTTCTTCCACAGTCAATGAGTCCTAACTCCAGGAAAAGGACGTCAACTAATTTTGTGATCCACCGTTCGGAAGCCGGCCAATTGGTCATCGAATCACCTCAGTGCCGTCGGAGCTCCACCACCTCCAATATCCACCAATTGACACCATAAAAAAGCTCGCAACCATACCTGGAAACCTTCCCCCAAGTCGATTTCCAACTCTGGACTCTGAAAACAGCAAAATCCATCATCTAGCCTCCCAGTCTACGATCGCACCAATTTTCAGGCAAAAATGGTTTTGATTTCTTGATTTTCTTATGTTTCTGCGTTCGTTCTGATTAATAGAAAGTAGACATGGGTTTAGTTTTAGGTTGAATGATCGAATTTCGAGAATCAAAGTTCGGGGTTTTTCTTGGGCTCATTTCCGACAATTAGGCAAAGTTTCAAGAGGGATGTTTTATAGAAAATTAGTTTTCAGAATTATGAATTGACCTCAGATTTTCTTAGTGCCTCTCAATTGAGCCCCTAAAAATCTTGATCGACTCCAAGTCAGCCTTAAATTTTCAATTCAGTCCTTACAGTTTTAACTTTTTCCCATCAACCCTTCAACGTTTAAGATTCTGTGCAATTTACATCTTTATTTTATTTATTTTTAATCCCTTATCTTTCAACAATTTTAAATAAATCCTGATTAATTTAATTAACATTTAGCTAAGGCCTAATTTTTTTTTGTCTCATAATTTATATTCAAAACATTAAGTTACGAAATTCTTATGTTTTTTCTTAATGCTGACAGTCATTTTTTTATTAATTAAATTTGAAATATAATAGGCACATTTATATTTAATTGGATAATTTTGATCATTTAGTTCGGAAAAGTTGTTATTCTCCCAACTTCAATATCTAGGTAGCTGGGAACTTGGCAAATAATTTCAATTTTCTTTTTCTTTTTCCTTTTCTTTTAAATTTCACATTGGTCAAAACACAAATGATAATGTGCTCTATTGATACTTATATTATCATAGATGGAAAGATATCTTTTGACTATAATTATGCGATTCGACTAACTTGCGAGTCTTATTGATTGTTTAACACTAATGATAATTTTCTTATTTTTCTAAATAAACAAATTATCCTTTTAAAACATTCTTTCAACACATTTATACATACAAAAGTTTAAAAAAAATTAAAAAATCACATAAAACTCATTGAATTTGCATAAATTTTGAAATTATATTTCAACTAAAATGTTAAATAATGGGATCCAAATAAATAAAATTACAAATAATAAAACTAAAACAAATTACGTCAATGTTAACGTTGTATTGTTTTAATCAATCAACTGTTTTGCAATTTCTTATACCAAACCTTAAAGTATTTGGAGGTCAGCGGGCAAGCTTGGGTTTTTGATTCATATTACCAAAGACATAGGATATTTCAATATATCAATCTAACATTTTAATTCCAAACCTCATATACTTAATAATGTATCAAAAGATCTAAATTAAAACGTCATCATGTTAAGAAAATCAAATGCTTTTCCCGGAAGTTCGTCCTTACAGCATTAAAACGGACCATTCTTGGACTTTCAGAAATTATTTTACATTATTCCAAACCCTTGTAAGCCTTTGTGTTGTGTGTTTCTGTGTTTATTTTTATTATTTATAGTACTCAGAAAAGTAAAAATGTGTTCTCTTAGTTAGTTGCAAAGGTCGCTGAGAAGTAGAAATATTTAAAAAAGAAAAATAATAATGATAATAATATATCTTAGTAACAAATACAGCAAATTTATTCTCTAACTTAAGGGGAAAAATAAAAAATAAAAAGTGAAGAATAAAAGAGGAAAACAGTAATAATTCAATTAGATGGAATAGCCAATTAGCCATAGACACTGCTAAAACTAAATTATTGAAGCTGCAATGTTTTGCAACAGATTTACTCACTCTACTAGGAAAAAATTGAAAAAACTAATAATACCCTAAACTCAAGCCTCCCCTGTAACCTTGTTCTCTCTGTTTTCCACTTCCTCCTCCTCGCCCACATATTTCTTCCAATATGGATGAGCCTTCCAGACTCCAGCCATTTCCTCAATTGGAATACCCTTTGTCTCCGGAAAAAAATAAAATATGAAAACAGTCATCGCAAAAACAAATCCAGAGAAAAATATGAAAAGGCCAAACTTCATTGCACAGAGCATTTTCAGGAAAAGCTCAGCAATGAAGAATGTGAAGATCATATTCACACAAACGTTGATACTCTGCCCGGCTGATCGGACTTCCAAAGGCAAGATTTCACTTGGCACAAGCCACCCAAGAGGCCCCCAAGACCATGCAAATCCCGCAATATATATGCATATGACAATCACCACTATAATTGCATACCAGACAGGCAGTTGTCCAGGATTTCCATTTGTTCCGAATTTTATCCCAATGCATACCGTGATAACAATCTGAAAGAAAACAAGAAAATTATGATTAAAAAAAAATGCAAAAAAATTCTTTGTCAAATCAATATCAGTGTATGTGCTTTTCTTTACCTGGCAAAGAAACATTTGGATTCCTCCTTCAAGAAAGAGAATCCTCCTTCCAACTCTGTCAACGAGTACTATGGAAACAAAAGTAGCAGCAAAGTTGACAACACCCGTTATGACTGCAGAAATTAGAGATGTATTGTTCGCAAAGCCTATAGTTTTAAACAAAACGGGAGCATAAAACATAAAGACATTCATTCCTGTGAGCTGCTGGAAGAAAGGAATCATTGTCACCATAACCAAATGAGGCCTATATTTCCTCTTAAGGAGATTAGACCACGGGTGCTTTATTTGTTTGGAGGCAATACTAGCAGCCACCAGGTCGTCGAATTCTGCCTGCACATCATTAATACCACGGATTTTTTTGAGTCTTACTAAGGCTTCTTCTTCTTTGCCACGCTCGATTAGAGAATTGGGAGTGTCGGGAAGATAAAAAGCACCTGCAATGAATAACAAAGCTGGAATTCCAGCGCATCCCAAACTTACACGCCATCCTTCACCATTTTTCATCTTGGATGTGAGGTAGTTGATCACATTAGCAACAAGAATTCCGATAGTGATTGATAATTGGAAAAACATGTTTAGCGCACCACGGTACCTATATGGAGCCATCTCTGAAAGATATACTGGGGCAGACTGCACAAAAATATAATATTTTAATTACTTTATCATTTGTATACCAAAATTTTCATCATGTAAATTAATTTTATTTACCTGATTTGCAAATCCAACGCCACCACCAAGAAAAACCCGACCAAAAATCAGCATAAGCACATTTTGAGCAAACCCGTTTATAATTGCTCCAACAAGAAAGAGCGCTCCTCCCAAAAGCATGGAAAACCTTCTGCCTAATAATCTCGTTATGCTGGAAGCAGCGATGGAAGCTAAAAGAGCAGCTAAATATAAAGATGACGTAAATAACGTCAGTTTAACATCATCAAATTCGCAGTACTGATTTGTACCGCCAACATTGAGTTCCTCTCTTCTGTAGACTTTAGGAAAAAATTTTTTCAAAAATGAAGGCATAGACGTAACTCCACCTGCATGTATCCAACCATCATTTCAAAATCATAAAATTTTCTACATTAAATATAAAGATAACATACATAAATGTGTGAAAAATAAAAAAAAAATATATATTTTTGTTCATTAATTATCACCTGAAATGCCAATGTCATAGCCAAATATTAAACCACCCATGGCTGCAACAATGCATGTAATAATTACTTTCCGTGTGAGCTTTCCAGGATACGGAGTACCACCTGAAGTAATTAGGACTCCCCCAGCCATTTTTGTTCTTCTTCTGGAAGAGCTGTAGAGATAAGAGTAACAGAAAACGAATCGAGAAAAGAAAGAGAAAAGCTGAATGAAAATTGAATATAAGCTAGCCCTATATATAAAAGAAAAAACAACAGATCAAATCTTCCTAATATCTTCCTAATTTATCTTTTGAGAGATTCACTTGTATTTAAATTAAATATCTTTGTTAAGATTACTCTTATCCATTTAAACAAGTAAATGTCAACTAATTTGAAGTTGTTTACATTACAATCTCTTAAGATTTTATCTTATTGATACTGATAGAGTTGGTAGTTTTGTAAACTCTTGTATTAATATTAATTATATCTCACATAGTAGTAGATATTTAAAATATTTTTTTATATATGTATGAACACACAATATTAATGTGAATTAGGTTACATAAATATAATAATATTTTGTACAAATCCAATGCTATTTTGATACATAATATATCCCAAACACATATATTTCGTATAAATTCGATGATATAGCCGCTGGCTTAGAATTAATTTCTTTAAGAATCTACTTGAATTATCTAAAACTTAGTTCTTCCACCGGCAGTGCACAGAATCTTAGATCCGATTGCCTCAAAGCCTATGCCTATGTATCTGATAGCAACAGTCTTTCTTTTTATTTATTTGACAAAAATAAAATAAAATTTTATATCCGAAAAATCTGTCCAGATATTCCCCAATACAAAATATCAATTCCATTAACTTTTCTTTCCAAAAAAGCTAAACAATTAATTTATTTGATTAGATTACCCCTCGCTTAGTTCTTCCATATAAGGGATTCACTGACTTGACTTCTTCATTCGAATTTTTTTCTTGTGATTGTTCAAATTGTTTTGTATCAAATTAATAAATTAAAATTTTTGGAAAAAATATTGTTTTGAATTTTAAATATATAAATTACAGTAGAAACAATATAATTTTTAAATTTGATTGAATGGAAAAAATGTTAAAATTTTTAGAAGCTTATAAATTAAGTTTTGGAGAATGTTTTCACTATAAATTAGTTAATGAATAAAAAAAAATTTAAAACTAAATATCCATAAATAAAAAAATTAAAGTAGGAAGTGTTAAGGTATATTTTGTCCAGAAATAGGATAAAAATTAATAGTTGATCTTTCAAAATGAAAAGTTAGTAAAATAGGTTTCTTATCCTAAATTTTCGTTACAGAAACTTATTTTCAATCTTTTTTTTTTAAAAAAAAAAAACAAATTCCCTTTTTACTCTTTTATCATATTTAAGGTAAGCCTAAGAGATAAAAATCCCTATTTACTCTTTTCAATCTTTTATGGATAAAACTACTACTTAAATTTCGCATTTCAAATTCAAAGTCCAAGTGTTATGATGCGAATTAAATGCATGGTAGCTATAAATATTTTATTCTACGCTAATTCACACTTCATTAATACATAATTTACAACTATAAAAATGGAGAACCCACTCTCCTTTTGTAATTTTCTCCTCTCCATTAAGATGTCCCAAAACTTTTTATTAGTCATGTAAAGTTAATTCTAAAATTAAACTTGAATATTGATATCGTTATCGACTTCAATTGCATCGGCTTGAAATTCCTCAGGTTATTATTAATCACATTTAAGTTTATAAATTTAACCCTCTTTAATGTTGTAATTCTTTATTTACATACGAAGCAAAAAATTATTTTGGACGACAATTATTAATTGTTTGAATCCTCTTCACGAAGTTTGGAGGTCGTTAATTTAAATTAAAATTCATTTCGTTAAATCTGGATTCCTATATGTGTTTACATATTTATTTTAATTCCCAAACTTCATATTTTTGGCTAAATTAAAGGTGGCAGTTTCATGCCTTCAAATGCTCATCAGTCATCATCATCGTAATATATTTTTTTTCCTTACAGTAAAAGTTGTAAATTTAATATTTTTCCATTGATATACTGCTTATTTATTCTAATTTTAATTCATAATTAATGGAGATAGTATCTAGATGAAATACGGATGATATGAATTAGCTTTTGTGTGTATGGGGAGTCGTTAAACACATACAATTTTTGCCCTCACAAAAATATTTAAATTATTAACATCCCTCATAAAAATATTTCAATTGTCATCACTGATAATTTTTATTATCACTAGGGTGCTCCTATAAATACACCACTAACTGTGAATTGTGACAACTTAAATATTATTTTTGTCACTATTAAACTCATAAAAATTATTATGGTGAAAAACAAAATTTTTTAGCATTTAATATATATAATTAGTGGTGATTTTTGTATTTCCGCTTATTATGTAGTCATTAATATTTCATTTTGCTTATAGTAAAAGATTAACTATTGGGTTTTTTTAAATGCAAAACAGTTAAAATATGTATTTTATATTGAAAATTATTACAGTAATATTTTTAAATATAAAGGGTGAATTACCTATATACCCCTTGAGATTTGGCCTAATTACCAAAAAAATCTCATTGTTTTGAAAATTACATATATCCTCCTAACGTTTGTTGCCATCCAACATTTTAACCCAACCGTTAGTCAACTTTGGGTTTTACCAATTGCCATTAAAAAGATTAAGTAAAATTTCAAAAATGCCCTTTAAGATAATTAACCTCATTTTTTTTTTTTTTTATCAAATTTGACCTTTTCTCGTAGACAAAAATACCCTCAAGGGTGATATTGTAAGAAATTCAAATTTCTTAAGAACTTATTTGTAATTAATATTTTAAAACATACTTAATAAATCAATATTTATTTTAAATTACATACTTAACAATATTATATAAAACATATTTAAAACAACTAATTAAATTTATTCAATGAAAGAATAAATAAATAAATAAATAGTTGAAAAAAAAAATAGGATCTTCTCCTTCTTTATCTCCCCGACCCGCCTACACCCATTCGCACCCTTTCCCACTGTAGCCACTCAGCTGCATTATCAAGCGGTTAGCGGCTGACAGCGACCTCGCGCTAAACGGCCCGCAGTTGGCCATAGCACTAGCCGCCGATCTCTTGGCCAACATCTGGTTGCCCAGACCAGTGGTCACTCACCATGGTGGTGGGCGACCAATCGCCGGCCATAGTCGAGTGATGCCCTAGATTTGGGGGCGGGCACAGGATTGGCATATTTGTATATATACACACACCATTTATTTATTTTGTATATATATGATATCTTTATTATGTGTATATATATGTATAGATATATATATATATATGCATATTGTAAATATAATGGGTTTAAATTTTTATTTTTATTTTTATTTTAAATAATAAATGAACCTAATTAAATTATTGATATATTCACTTTTAAATTATTAAAGTTGTGTTGTATAAATAATATGTCAAATAAAATTATTAAACTTATATTTAAAACTTTAAAAAGTTAAGGCGATAAAAAATGTGTCAAATAAATCCTTACAAATATAAAATTATTACAAGAGGTTTAAGGGTATTTATGTCTTTAGATATCTCTATTAATTTTCTCATTTTTTTGGTAATTTTTAATAGAAGGATATTTTGGTCATTTTTCATTTTCCGTTAGCATTACATTTCAGTTTCAATTTCAAATTCAAAGTTCAAGAGAGTATATATAATTTTCAAGATAATGAGAATTTTTAGTAATTAATTCACCCAAATATAAAACTATGTTAAAGAGTTTTTTGTGGTTTTCCCACTAAAATATGTACTGCTCACGATCACGCCCACTTGAAGAGCGTCCAATATTCTTTTAAGTACTTCTGTTGTTCCTCAAGGGCAAAAGGCCCATTTTTTTGTTACTTGTGTCTGGCGAAAATCATTCTATGAATTCTATCTTATAGCTCGAGAATTTTTTGAGCTCATGGTACAAAAATCTGGAAATAATACAAGACTTTAATGTTATATTAGGATAAAAAATTTAGTGAGAAGAAAACATATACGTGTATATGAATATAATAATTTAAACATATGAAAAAAATTATTTATATATTTTTCATTGGATCCAAGATCCAAATATCGATCACCTAAGTTGAATTGAATTAAGTAGAGATTTTTAAATTGAAGAAGTCCAAATTTGTTCAAATAAATCCACCCAATACGGATAAGATATATAATATTTAAACTACTTTAAATTTCTTATCGAATTCAAAATTATGTTTGATTTTGATAATTAAGTTGAGGCTATATATATGGATGCTAATCAAATCAATCACAAATTCTAACTAACTTGAGTATATATATATATATATATATAGTAGCATATGCACGGTGTGATGTACCGAAAAGAATTGTAATATTGAAATAATTTATTTTATAATAATATTTACTTTACTTCATGTGATTAAAAATGAATTGTAATTATTTTTAGTATTTAAAGAAAACAAAATCTATTACTAATTAAATAAAATAATATGAATATTTTAATTTATTAATATTATGTTTGAAGATAATTTGTGCCTAAATAAGTTGTGGAATATGATGAATTGCTAACTCTAAATTTATAAATTATACAAAAAAAATTTAAAATATTAAAATTTGAAAAAACAAATGAAAAGAATTAAGAAAACAACAGTAGTGCAAAATATTTAATTAAATATACTTTTTAAATTAGATATATATTTATACATACATATTTTGATATAATAAGTAAGCAAATAAATTTTTTAAAATGTAAAGATTTGTTTATATGATTTCTTAATGATGTGGAAGTTATAATTACAATTTTCATGACATTTGAGATTTTTAAATGTTAAGTTCTTTTGTTAGAGTAAATATGTAAACATCTTTATACTTTATTTATGAAAATAACTTACATCAGGTTATTATTTGATAATTAATTCAGTAGATAGTTTGTAACATGCAATTTTTATAAACTAAAATGTCTCTTAATATTCTATATAATTATGATAAGTAAAATTTATTTATATTTATTAATATATATACTCATTTTATTATTTTTAGAATTATCAAATAATATATATTATATACATGAATAAAAAAATAAGTAAATTTTCAATATTCAATTCAAAATAAAATATCACTCCATCATAGAGAAGTTTCTTTTATAAATATATAAATATGTATAAATAATTAAATGAATACTTACTTTCAATCAAACTTTTTTAATATGACATTATTAATTCATGTACAAATATCTTTTTATGAATTAGTATAAACAAAAAGATTAATATAAAGTAGGCTATATAATTATAAAATTATTTAATTAAATATATTAAAAAATATAAAAAGTTGATATTATTTGCTATTTAAGCAGTCATTCATCAAAGTTTTTGAAATTTTTTAATTATATTAATGTATACGTCCCGTATAATAATTGAAAACAAATTCTCTATTATATTGCTAAAAACCAAAATGAATTAAATTAATAATATAAAAATAAAGTTTAGAGTTTGTAGTTGTTGCAGAAGCAACTTTTGTATTTGAAATATTCTTCAAGTTAAATTATTTTTTATATTATATAAATAGTTTTATCTAAAAATATTTTACATATCTAAAAATTATTATTTAAAAATAATTAAATTTTAAAGATTTTAATAAATTAAGCTCTTAAATATCAGTTAATTTATAATTATTCATTTCTCCAACTTCTAGCTCTTTAATAAAGATTATGAAATATTATTAAATATATTTTTATTTTTGGATGAAAGAAAATTATAAATAATATATAATCATATCAGTTAGAGATAATAATTAACAACCAATGAAATTTTTTTCAGTTGAATTAAAAAAATTTAAAATTCTAAGAATTTGACGTGTGGACAAAATTGAACAATTAGAATTAAAATTATATAATTAAATAAGTACAAAACTGTGCTATATAATAGTATAGATATTGGCATGTGTCTGGTGCGATGCACCGAAAATCATTGCATTGAAAATAATTATATGATTGAAATAATTTATTTTATAATAATATTTATTTTACTCCATGTAATTAAAAAATGAATTGTAATACTTGTAATCATTTTTCATATTTAATAAAAGAAAATCAATTACTAATTAAATAAAATAATATAAATATTTTAATTAAAAGTATTATATTTGAAGATAATTTGTACTTAAATAAGTTGTAAAATATCAAGAATTTCTTACACTAAGTTTATAAATTATACAAAAATTAATAAATAATAAATTTAAAAAATGAATTAATTAATTAAGAAAAATAAAAATAGCATAGAATATTTTAGTAAATACACTTTCACAATTATATATATTTATACATACATATTTTGATATGAAAAATAAGTAAATAATTTCTTTTTCTAATATAAATCTTTTTTTGTATGATTTCTTAATAATATGAAATTTATAATTGCAATTTTCATGACATCAGAGAATTTTAAATGTTAAATACTTTTTGTTAGAGTAAATATATAATATTTCTATACTTTATTTATGAAAATACATTACATTAGGTTATTAATTATTTGATAACTAACCCAATAAGTAGTTTGTAACATATAATTTTTAATAAGCTAAAATATATGTCTTAATATTTCATATTCTGATTAGTAAAATATATTTAATTTTATTTATATATGTACTTATTTTATTATTTGTAAAATTATCAATCAACATATATTATGTACATGAATGAAATGATAAATAAATTTTCAATATTTAGTTGAAAATAAAATAACAATCTCTCACAAGTTTCTTTTATAAGTAGAATATCAAAATTATGAATAATTAAATAGATAATTATTTTTAGTCAAATTTTTTTGATCTCACATAATTAATCCATGTAAAAATATTTTTATGAATTATTATAAGAAAAAATATTAGAATAAATGTACGCAATATAATTATAAAATAGTATAATTAAATATATTGAAAAATATAAAAATTGATATCTTTTGCTATTTATGTGGTCATTTGTCAAACTTTTAAAAAGTTTTTACTATATCAACTATATACGTGTTCCATATAACAGAATTTATTGCAAATAATTGAAAATAAGTTCTCCATTACTATATTGCTAAACTAAAATGATTTAAATTAGTAATATAAAAATAAAATTCAACGTTTATAGTTGTTGTAGGAAGTAACTATTTATATTTGAAACAAATTTTTCAAATAAATTATTTGTTGTATTCTATATATATAATTTTATCTAAAAATATTTTTCATATCTAAAAATATTATTATAAAAATAATTAAATTTTAAAGACTTTGATAGATTGAAAACTTGCATATTAAGTAATTTATAATTATTCATATCCCAAACTTCTAACTCTTTAATAAAGAAGTGATGATTTTGTATGTTACATAAATATTTGTTTATATTTTTCATAAGCAACAAATAAGTTGTAAAAATTTTTAAGCAGTCGTAATGTTAAGAGATAATTATGATTGTTAAGTATTTTAATTTTACTTTTGAAGTTTTCTAAAAAATTATTATTTAATTAGTAAATAAAAATAATTTATTTGATTAAATGATTGAACATTATTTATTCATTAATTATTTTTTGATTAAAAACAATTTAATAATGTATTACTTCAACAAAAAATAGTGTGATTGTATCAATATAAATACGAAAAAAGATTAAATTAAATATGAAATATTAATTTTTGTTTTGAAATAACTTAGTTATCAACTACTTTTTTGAGACAAATTTTAAGCTTTTTTGTTTAAAAATGTATAAGTAAATTAAGAATAAAAAAATCACACTCTTTAAATAAAAAATAAGTTAATATTTATTAAAGCTCATATTTATTAGATAATTTCATCACTCTATACATTCATTTAATTTATTTTTATAGTTAGTATTATCAAAGTGAATATAGAATATGAAACATATTGTGTAAAATTATTTACTTAGCGATAAAGTTTTGATTTTTAACTGTATATACATAAACATTGACAAATAATTTATTTATTGAAGAGAAATAAAATAATTTTCCTACAAAAAAATATTATATAGAAAAAATGAATTTTTTTTTCTCATATGCACATAATTAGAAATAGATAAATTATGTGCTGGTAAATTTAATGAATATTTTTCATAGAAAAATATATAGTATTTCTCCATTCATTTGATAAGAAAATTGGAATAATTTCAACAACTTAATAAAATTATAAATTTTTAAATATTTCATAACACATATTAGTCGAAATACATTATTCAAATATAAAGTATATATAATTTTTTTTATCTAGATAAATCTAGAGAGCTGCAGCTAAAATAATAGTAAATAAAAATTCAATATCAAAGATAAATTCTTATATGAACATATAAAAATGTTTAAAAATAGTATTGAAAATAAATATAAAAAATTAATTGAAATAAAAAAGTATTGTGTGCTGATACTTTTAAGTAAAATTGTGGCTTCCCATCCAGGGTAAGCCCTAAGTTGAGATACCACCAGTTCAAATTTAAACTATAATTCAGGAGATAACCACAAAACCAACATTTAAACAAGTCTCAAAAGATAACAACTTAACTCTAAACCCAAAAGAACACTACAAGAGTGCAATAAATACATACCAAAAGTCTCCAAGACAAACTTCAGATAATACAAATGTTCTTAAGTCTTAGGTCACGATTAGGTGAACTCTATATGTACATACATAACACCTAATTTATTACAAAATAGTCTCTTCGAGCCAAGCCTCAAGCCCCAGTCTTTTCTTAGTCTTGTCTGAGAAGAGAATAAAGGATAACAAATAAAAGGTTAAGTCTTAAGGACTTAGTGAGGGGAATTACGAGAACCTGTCGAAAAACTGTCAAAGGACCAGCAAGTCAAAATAAATTCAGCAACGAGTAAAACTTTTCAATTAAAATCAAGATTATGTCGTAACATATAAGATACCAAGTTTAACAAACAATTGGTAACTCCATCCTTATTGCTCTTAGAATTAAATACAAACAGTAACCCAAAGGATAACATTCATAATAGATTTTCCTTATTCCTCCATTAACTCGAGCATTCAGCTTGGTACCCAAGCACTTGACTCAGTCTAGTATCGCTAAGCATTCAGCTTGGTACCCAAGCACTTGGCTCAGGTAATAATCCCAACATAACAATATAAATGCTAAACATTAGCCAACAAAGCCATACAAATGATATACAGAACAATTTGATCAAGAGTGCAAAAGAGATTTGGGTCCGCAAGACTAAGAAATCAACACAATGAAGGGAAGCTGACATGGCTATAGGATACATGGGATAATTAACAAATAAGTTAATGAGACTTCTAGAAACTAGAACAAGTATGCTCAACTTCAACAGATAAATACAAGGAATTCAAAAAATCAAGGAGTATTCACTTCCCAGAAGAAAGTTAGGCTAACCTTTACCTTAACTGCTATAGAAATGCTATACCTACCTATTGTCCTGTGAATTTCAGCTCCTCTTCACCTAATCAAAAGAACAGACTTAATGCTAAAATACTTGTTTTAACCTTTAAACAATAATTATGCCATTTATTCTAATGTCGGTTGTTTTACAGTTAATATAATATTTTAAGACTCGATTCGAAAAATATCATATGGTAAAATGCTAATTACACCATTAATGTTATAATATTTATGATGTCATGTTCACTCCAATTAATGAGCTGATTCATATTCTTATATAGCATTAGTTCTTGCAACGTTACACAAAGTCAATTAGGATTACAATGATTAAATCTAACTACTGATAAATCAATCTTTAACAATTATGTCACATATACAAATAATTAGGATTTTAATTAACTAATTAGCTTAATTAATCAAGATTTACAAATTATAATACCAATCTGGGTTCACTAAAATTTATATATACACATATGCAATCACTTCTCAGTCCAAGTCATGGTCTCCCATGTACATTAAAATACAAGAATTGGTAAAATCAACAAGAACAGTACAAGTTAATGGGTATTAACCCCAATTCAATTTATTTTTATCAAATCTTAGTTTTGGAACTCAATCACCATAAATTGATACCACACACGTGACCAATGCGACAAGATGAAAAGGTGTCTTAGAGCCACCGCACGCCGCTAACCACCACCACCATCAATTGGCGTGTCTCAACATGTCAATTGAACACCCAACACAATTTTCTAATCTGCTTTTGAATTGATTGCCAATTGAAGCTCCAACTACACAATGCTGCCACCTCTACTATTGCCTATTTTGGTTAATTCCACCATCATTAATGGATGAAATTAGAAATTGAGGATACCTAATCGCCTCTTGAGCTGAAAGCTACAAAACCCACTCCCCACACTCAAGCTTCTACCACTGCCGCATCTGCCACTCGCCACTGCTACTCAACCTTCGGTCACAAATTCCCCGTGGTTTGCCAATCAAAATAGGATGCATGGGTTATGGTTGTGTTCCTTATGAGGTGAGGGACCCCAAACGTTTCAATCAACTTTCAATTTAACCCTCAACTTATTAGTGCCTTGAATTGTCCCATTTGACCTTAAATATTCATAAATTGGCCTTAAAACTTTCAAAATTTGCACAATTAAGTTTTTTTTCCTGTTTACGCTTTGATCCACAAACCTTTTTTTTAAATAATAACAATAATAATAAAATAAAATTTTACAATTATATTTTTAGGTGTTTCACAGACCTCCCCCTCTTAAAAGAATTTAGTCCCCCAAATTCTCATCTGACTATTAGAAAAGTTCAGGATATTGCGACGTATAAGATCTTCTTGTTCCCAAGTCACCTTCTCTATGTTGCGATTGCACAATAATACCTTAACTTGATGAATCCTCCGATTCCTAAGCTTTCAAAATTTTTTATCCAAAATACAAATCAATTGCTCTTCATAAGTTAGGTCACTTTCCAACAGTATGTTTTCATGTGAAATGACATGAGAGGGATCAGGATAATACTTTCGAAGTTGTGATACATGAAAAACATCATGTATTCTTGTCAAGCCTTAGAGTAGTACCAGACAATAAGCTATTGGTCCGATTCTTTCACATATCTCATAAAGACCAGCATATCTCAGATTAAGCTTTCTACCGTTTCCAATCCTTCAGACACCTTTCCTCGGGGATACTTTAAGAAATGCTTGGTCACCAATATCGAATTCTAAATCCTTCCTTCGCTTATTTCATAACTTTTTTGTCGATCTTAGGTTGCTTTCAGTTTTTGTTTGATCGTCTACACCTTCTCAATAGTTTCCTAAATTAATTTTGGCCTTACAGTTCCCCAGGATTTATCGGCATTGCTTTTTTGTTCTTCAAGGTCCCAATGCAATGGCAATTAGGGGTGTTAAAGAAAAACCAAAATCGACCAAGTCAACTGAAAACTAGAAAAATTTTAGTTTTCTATTTTAAAAAAAATTGATTTTCAGTTCAGTTCAATTCAATTTTTTTGCTCGATTAACTAAAAATTGAATTTTTTTAAGTTTAAGTGTAATTTTTAAAATAATGTAAATGGTAATGCACTTTTAAGTTTTTGGGATAGATAAAAGGAAATTTTTGATAAAGTGAAATAATTGAGAAAAAAAGAAGTAAATTGGAGAAGAGAAAAATGAGAAGAGAAAAAAATATATATATTATTTTTATAAAATATAATTAGTTTTATCATCTTATTACTAAACATAGCAAAACAGTTATTAAAAGCCTTATGTTTTATAAATAGCATAGATATTAATATATGACATATTGACATATAATTATGATACAAAGAGAAAAAAAAAAAGATGATTATGATTTAAAAAGCAAAAAATGTGATATGAAAAGAAAATTAAAATTTTTATTTCTAATTAATTAATTAAACTTATTTATATTATTGGGTATATTAATGAGTAAAATTGAAATTTCCATTTTAATTGCAAACTACAAGATTAGATCCTATTCATGTGACATAGTACTAGTAGTACATAATGTAATGTACATTACATCTGCTAACCAATAAAGATGTTATTTATATTATTATGAAAACAAAGATTGTTCATGTTTTGTGTCTAAAATATTGTTAAAAGTTAGTACAGTTTGAAAGATAAAGTGGAGAATGCCAAAAATATTCTTTAAAAATGATGATTTGATAAGATTATAATTATATTTTTCACAAATTTTACAAATCCACAATCTATGTTATGATGTCATAAGATTAATTGTATGGCTTATTAGAGTGTCTACCTATTTGAAATTTTCACGAATTCTAAATTTTCACCTAGTATAAACATTTATTATCAAACTTAATTCTATCAAATAAACTTTTTAGTACTATAAAAATAAGTAATCCAATTCAAAATTTTTACCTAAAGCTAAAATCTAATATGTTTTTTATCACACAAACTTTTATCACAATATTTTGGGAAAAAAAGAGAAAATTAATCTTAAACTGATTCGGTTTCAGTTTTAACCAAAACCAAACCAGTTTAATAACCATAAAA
>JACGDI010005817.1:378348-388495 GCA_014898725.1 Jacaranda copaia
ATTTATGTTTTAACTAAAATTGAACTAATTTTTTTGGTTAAAAAGGTTTGGTTTGGTTTCAGGTTAGGGGTTTTGAAAAATCATTAACCGACTGAACTGTTCAGTTCAATCGATTAAAACCAAATAAACAACCCTAGTGGAAATCGACATTTCTGCCATACAATGCTTCAAATGGGGCCATCTGAATGGTAGACTATTAACTGTTATTGTAAGCAAATTCTATCAGAAGAAGGTGTTGGTTCTAGCTTCTGTTGAAATCTAAAATATAAGCCCGCATCATATCCTCTAATACCCGAATGACCCTTTCTGATTGTCCACCTGATTGAGGATAAGCTGTAGAACTAAATTGCAATCTCGTTCCCAAATGTTTCTTGTAAACTTTTCTAAAGTCTCGAGGTGAAGTTCGGATCTCGGTTTGACTTAATATTGGTTGGGACTCCATGTAATCTAACTATTTCCCTAATATATAACTTTGCCAGTTTCTCAATCCTATGATGTGTTCTGAGTGGTAAAAAGTGTGCAGACCTTGTTAATCAATCTACTATTCCCCAAATGCTGTCATGTCTTCCATAAGCTATTGGTAGACCTATAACAAAATCCATAGTTACCTGCTTCTATTTCAAGTTTGGGATCGGAAGTGATTGTAGCAACCTTAATGGTTTTTGATGCTCTACTTTTACTAATTGGTAGGCTAAGCATTCTTGTATATAGTCTACAACATCTCTTTTTATCCCATTCCACCAAAATCGTTTCTTCAAATCTCGATACATCTTCATGCCTCCTAAATGTATTGTATTCCTACCTTGTGCGCCTTTTGCAATAGTCTTTCTTTCATCTCTACAGGCACACATATTCTTTTACGGAATAAAAGAGTACTCTGACTATCAATACTAAACTTAGACTCTTCAAAACTCCCAATCGCTTCTTTTTGTTTCAATATCCAATTATCATTAGCTTGAACTCATTGAATTTCATCATACAACTTGAGTTGCACGTTTACTCCTACAACGTAGGCTCGTTGTTTCATTCTTAATACAACATCTACCCTTAGACTTTTTGATGCTCCTATTCCCAGTATGTGGGCCATTCTAGCATTTTGGCTCAAAGCATCTGCCACTACATTTGCCTTTTCTTGGTGATAGATGATAGAGAAATCATAATCGTCTAGAAATTCCATCCACCTCCGCTGTCTCATATTAAAATCTTTCTGCGAATATAAACACTTGAGACTTTTATGGTCTACGTATACTTCAAATGTGACCCCATAAAGATAGTATCTCTACCTTGTCAATGCAAAAACTACTGCAACTAACTCCATGTCATGAGTTGAGTAATTCTCGTCATGTGGTTTTAATTTTATGAATGCATAGACAACTTGCCCCTTCTGTATCAATACACATCTAAGCCCTTCTTTAGGAGTGTCTGTATACACAACGAATCCTTTTAATTTGTCTGGAAGTGCCAAAATTAGAGCTGAAGTCAATTTGTTCTTCAACTCTTGAAAGCTTCTTTCACAACCCTCGTTCTAGTTAAACGACTAATCATTTTGAGTTAACTTAGTCAATAGGCCAGCTATTTTAGAGAAATCCTATACAAACCATCAATAATAGCTAGCAGGACCCAAAAAACTATGAACTTCTATCATATTTTCATATCTCTTCTAGTTGACTATTGCCTCTATTTTAGAGAGATCAACCTCCACCCCATCTTGGGATATGAAGTGTCCTAGGAAAGCTATTTTTTCTATCTAAAGTTCGCACTTACTGAACGTTGCTTATAGCTTATATTCCCTTAGAGTTTTTATAAACACGTGTAAGTGTTTGGCATGCTCCTTTCTAGTTTTTGAGTGTACCAAGATATTATTGATGAATATGACTACGAACTGATCTAAATATGGTTGGAAAATTTAGTGCGTTAGAAAGCATTAGTTAGTTTGAATGGTATTACTACAAACTCAAAATGACCATATTAAGAATTGAACGTAATTCTCAAGATATCTTCTTTCTTAAGCTTCAACTGATAATATCCTTATCTCAAATCTAGCTTCGAGATCATTAATCCCTGCAGAAGATCAAACAATTCCTCTACATACGGAAAGGCATATTTGTTCTTGATATTAACTTTATTCAACTCCTTGTAGTCAATGCACATTCTCAAAAATCCATCTTTCTTTTTCACAAATAACACATGAGCTCCCTAATAAGAGATGCTGGGCCAAATGAATTTCTTTTCTAACAATTCTTAGAGTTTATTTTTAAGCTCTTTGAGTTCTGCTGGTGCTATTTGATAGGGGGGAGTTTGAAAAAGGCATGGCTCCAGTAAGAGTATGAATAACAAATTCAATTTCTTAGTCAAATGGAAATGAGTTTAGTTTTTCCAAAAATATGTTCGGGTAATCAGCTATGATTTCCACTTCTTCAACTCTAGCCATGTCTTGGGGTTTATTTATATAGCATGCTAAAATCCCTGTCCTCCTTTTCTTATAATTTTCCGAGCTTTTACGACAAATATAATTGTTACCAAGGAAGTTGTATTAGTAAAACGATGTATCAATATTGGTACCTTATCCCCAAGGATGATGCACTTAGCATATTAGTTTAATTATGCTTAATGCTAGTACAGCCGATCCATGCCTAGGATTAGATCATATTCCTGAATGGGCATTTCTATAAGATCGGATGGATATTCTTTATCCCTTGTCTTAACTGGACATGCCCAGATAGTATTTGTTAACCCTATCCCCAAGGATGTCTGTACCTCTATTTAATATGCCATGGCTTCAAGTTGCATATTCAACTTACGCAAAATAGATATAGATAAAAAAAAATGTGTAGCTCCAAGATCAGATAAAGCATTACCATGAATTCCAAAAATAGAAATCGTACCTTCAACCACATCATTAGGATCCGGTACTTCTTTTACAATCAAGGCATAAGCACGAGCTTGAACTTTCTATTTCTCGCTAGCTCTTGCTACTTGTTTCTCATTTCTAATGAGTACTAGGTTTCTTCATTTGGAGCTATCTCTAACAAAGTGCCAGTCACTACCATAACCCATACATTTGCCTAGCTTTCTCTAACACTCATGCTCCTCATGGCCAAATCCTCCACAAAACCTATATTTTTCCAGTGCTACCCCTTAAGCCAAATCCGCAGCCTCATTGGCCTAGTGTGTTCATTGATTGGTGCTCCCAATCTGTAATTTTAGTTGTTTCCTCTTGAGACTACTTTATCTTCTAGGGTGCATTCTTTATTTTCGACTCTTACCTTCAATCTTCTGAATTTGCTACAATTCTAACTCCAACTGCAACATTTTACTCACCACCTCATTTAAACTTGACAGATTCACAAGTGGTAAGGCCTCATCTAAATTTCGTTTGTAATCCTTGCACAAATCTGCAGGTCTATTTGTCTTTATCTACAAGTATATAAAATGCATACTGGATTAATAAGTTGAAAATAACTTCATACTAATTGATAGATAGTGTTCCCTATATTAAATCCATGAATTCTCTCTCCCTTGATTGCTTGACCACCAATTGTACATACTTGTACATGAATTCCCTAGTAAAGTCTTCCCAAGTTCGATGAATTTCCTCTGCAGTTTGTCTACGATCTATCATTTTCCACCAGTTGCATGCAGGACCTCTTAAAAAAATGTAGCATACCGAACTTTCTGCTCATTTGGGTAATGTGGGTTTCAAATATATTCTCTAAGTTCTCAATCCATTCTTCAGCTTTCTTGTCATCTAGTTCCCCTAAACATTTTGAAGGTTAAAAGCAAAGAAACCACCTTAACACCCGGTCTTCAATTAACTTGTCAACATTTCTTGCTCCACCACCTTGACCTTGCTATTAACCAAATTGCCTAAATCTTTGCCTCCTTCAGTTTATATAATATGCTGGTTGATCAACCAAAAGGGTTTGTGTAATTTCTTCCTCTGGCAGTAGTTGTTGAAAGGTAGGTGCTTCCTTAATATGCAATTATCAAATTGTACAACAATGTCTAAAGTTATTTTCAATACTTTTAGATCCCTTAAACTTATGTAAAAGTGTTAAACAAAGTTATGTAAAATTCATGGTAATAGAATTCTATTCACTCAATGATCAACGATAAAACTTCATTAACATTTCGAGTTAGCATTAGCACTTGTTACATCAACAAATATATAAGGTCAAAATTCTAAAATTTGCTAAGCTAACTATACGCCTAGTCGTAGATAAAATGACGAGGCTTGTGTTAGGGCATTACCCCATAAGTTTAGCTAACCTTAGCCCTTTCTATCTTATCTAACGATCAAAAGCTAATACTATATCATACGTATATATTTATAGGCACTACTACACACACAACGAGCTTTAACTCTAATCTTCCACATTAGTAATGTTAGATTCTATATTTTTATTTTCATCCTCCTAATTTTCTCTATTCAATTCTATATCCATATCATCATCTTTCTCTTCAAATTCTTGAAATTCATCTTCCATAATGATCTCTGACGATACCTCAATTGGGGGCTCCTATACAAGATCCTTCTCAAGGTCCTCTACTAGTAACTCCTCTGGGTTCTTTCAGGTATCTCCTTGATATGGATCCCCTATCTGTATCCCAACTTTAGGGAGGGACAAACTCTAAAGGGTCCACTCTCTGATACTATCTTAACCCCAATAATCTGGTTTATGGAACTTCCATGATGTGCTATCATTATTCTGACATCATCTATAATCATATATATCGTACTAATAATCTTTTAATAGTCAGACTCCAATGTCCTAAAGGTTTCCTCCATCATAGCCCACACCATGCGGAGCCTCTCTATCTGTCCTTCAACTATTCTCACTTGTTCACCTTCTCATTCCATTTCATCCATAAGTCTTTCCATAGTGTAGCTTCTAACCTATACCATAGTTTTCAAATGATATGTCTTCGCTTTCCTTTCCCTTAATACCTCAGGCATGTCATAAAGTCGCTCCTCATGGCATTGGCATAGCTCCAATAGACTTGCATATTTTTGCTCTAAAACCTTAATCCTCATATCTAGAGATTCCTTTCTTTCCTCTTTCATAGATTATTTTCCTTCCCTATGTTCATTATCATCCTACAGTATATAAATTTATTTCATTAACTCCATACTAGTCAAGTTCATTTCCAATTCTCTTAATCACATAAAAACTTTTCAACATATATAAAGTACCCCAAGGTTCAATTCTCAATCTAGAGTCCAACACTCAATTTTTGGAAGTGAAGATTATAAATTGATGAACCATCCTAGCTATAATCTCTTACCTCATAATATTGAACATTATACCTAAAAGTTCATATCTTAACTAACCTTTTATCTCGGAGGCTAGTTTCGAATCCCAATGATACTCATTTGCCTAGGTCATCGACAAACCTATGCTCTAATACCACCTTTGTGGCACCCTACCCAAGGTAAACTCTAAGTTGAGGTGCCATCAGTTCAAACTTAAACTATAATTTAGGAGATAACCACAAAACCAACATTTAAACAAGTTTCAAAAGATAACAACTTAATTCTAAGTCCAAAAGAACACTACAAGAATGCAACATGTACATACCAAAAGTCTCCAAGACAAACTTCAGGTAACACAATGTTCTTAAGTCTTAAGTTAGGATCAAGTGAAATCTATATGTATATACATAACACGTAATCTATTACAAAACAATCTCTTCAAGCCAAGCCTCAAGCCTACAGTTTTGTCTGGGAAGAGAATAAAGGATAACAAATAAACGGTTAAGTTCTAAGGACTTAGAAAGGGGAATTACAAGAAACATTCATAGAAAAACTATTGATGGAGTAGTAAGTCAAAACAAATTCAGCAACAAGTAAGACTTTACAATTAAAATCAAGATTATGTCATAACACATATGACACCAATTTTTACAAATGATTGACAACTCCATCTTTATTACTCCTAGAGTAGAATACAAATAGAAACAAATGGTGACCCAAAGTATAATATTCATAATAGATTTTCCTTATTCCTCCATTAACCTAAGCATTCAATACCCAAGCACTTGGCTCTATTCATAATCCCAACATAACAATACAAATGTTAAACATTAGTCGACGAGGCCATACAAACAATATCCAGAACAATTTGATCAAGAGTGCAAAAGAGATTTAGGTTAGCAAAACCCAAAAATCAACATAATGAAGGGAAACACGCAAGGCTACAAGGTATCGAGACATATAACATATAAGATAATGAGAGTTCTAAACACTAGAATGAGTACAATCAACTTCAACAAATAAAATAAGGAATTCAAATAATCAAGGAACATTCACTTACTAGAAGAAAGTTAGGCTAACCCTCACCTTAACTACTATAGAATTGATATCCCTGCCTATTGTCCTACGAATTTCGGCTCCTCGTCACCTAATCAAAAGAATGGACTCAACGTCAAAACACTTGTTTCAACCTTTAAAGAATAATTATGCCATTTATCCTAATATTGATTGTTTTACAGTTAATACAATATTTTAAGACTCGATTCCAAAAATATTGTACGGTAACATGCTAATTACATCACTAACGTTATAATACCTACGAGGTGATGTTTGCTCCAATTGATAAATCAATTCAAATTCTTATATCACATTAGTCATTGCAATATTACACAATGTCAATTATTAATTGTTTGAATCCTGTTTACGAAGTTTGGAGGTAGTTAATTTAAATAAATTTCGTACTTGTTAAATCTGGATTCCAATTTGTGTTTACATATTTATTTTAATTCCCAAAATTCGTATTTTGTGGTAAAGGTGGCAGTTTCATCCTTCAAATGCTCATCAGTCATCATCATCGTATTATATTTTTTTCCTTATAGGAAAAGTTGTAAATTTATTTTTCCATTTCTATGCTACTTATTTATTATAATTTTGATTATAATGAATGAAGATAGTATCTAGACGAAATACAGATGATATGAATTATCTTTATGTGTATTGGTAGTCGTTAAATACATACAGTTTTTGCCCTCACAAAAATATTTAAATTATCAATATTCCTCACAAAAATATTTCAATTATCACAATTTTTATTATCACTAGTTTGTTCCTATAGATATATCACTAACTGTTAATTGGGACAAATTAAATACTATTTTTGTCACTATTATATTTATAAAAATTATTATGGTGGAAACAAAATTTTTTAGCATTTAATATATATAATTAGTAATAATTTTTATATTTCTACTTATTATTTAATCATTAATATTTCATTTTATTATAGTAAAAGATAAACTATTGGATTTTTTTAAATTGAAATACGGATAAAATCTGTATTTTATATTGAAAATTATTACAGTAATATTTTTAAATATAAAGGTTGAATTACATCCATACTCCTTGCGATTTGACCAAATTACCAAAAAAACCTCATTATGTTGAAAATTACATATACCCCCAACATTTGTCGCCGTCCAATTGTTTAACCCAACCGTTAGTTAATGTTCAGGTTTGGCCAATTGCCATTAAAAAATTTAAATAAAATTTCAAAAATACCTTTATGATAATTAACCTCATTTTTTACCAAATTTGACATTCTTTCGTGGATAAAATGCCCTCAAAGGTGATATTGTAAGAAATTTGAATTTTTTAAGGACTTATTTGTAATTAATATTTTAAAACATACTTAATTAATTAATATTTATTTTAAATTACATACTTAATAATATTATATAAAAATATATTTAAAACAACTAATTAAATTTATTCAATGAAAGAATAAATAGATAAATAATTAAAAAAGAAAAAGAAAAATAGGATCTTTTCCTTTTTCATCACCCCCACCTACTAACACCCATTCACCCTCTTCCCCACGCAACCACTCAGCTACACTATCAGGTGGCCAATAGCCAGCGGCTAGTTGTTGGCCATAGCGCTAACTGCCTGACCAACTGACCAGCGGCAGGTTGTCAACGCTAGTAGTTGCTTGCCATGGCGGTGGGGAACCAATCGCCAGCTATAGTCGGGTAGCATCCTAGATTTGGGGGCAAGGGCAAAGTTGGTGTATTTGCATACATATATATATACATATATTATATTTATTATGTATATATGTATCATATCTTTATTGTGTATATGTAGATATATATGTATAGATACATATATATTTATTGTGTATATATGTATTATATCTTTGTTGTGTATACATATAGATATATATATATGCATATTGTAAAGGTAATAGGTTTATTTTTATTTTTTATTTTATTTTTAAATAATAAATGAATCTAATTAAATTATTGATATATTCACTTTTAAATTATTAAAGTTGTGTTGTATAAATAATATTTCAAATGAAATTATTAAACTTATATTTAAAACTTAAAAAAATTAAGGTGATAAAAACGTATCAAATAAAACGTAACAAATATGAAATTATTACAAATAGACTCAAGGGTATTTATGTCTTTAGATATTTCAATCAATTTTCTCTGTTTTTGGCAATTTTTAATAGAATGATATTTTGGTCATTTCACACTTTCCGTTAGCATTACATTTCATTTTCAAAGTTCGGATGAATATGTAATTTTTAAAATAATATGAATTTTTTTGATAATTACCAAATCTAAATGGTATGGATGTAATTCACCGAAATCTAAAACTATGTTAAAGAGTTTTTTGTGATTTTTCCACTAAAATGTGTTCTGCTAATAATCAAGCCTGCTTGAAGAGTGTCCAATATTTTTTTAGTACTTCTGTCTTCCTTTGTTCCTCAAGGGCCAAGGCCCATTATTTTGTTACTTGTGTCTTGCAAAAATCATTTTATGAATTCTATCTTATAGCTCGAGAAGTTTTTGAGCTCATGGTACAAAAATCTGGAAATAATACAAGACTTTAATGTTATATTTGGATAAAAAAATTAATGAGAAGATAACATAAACGTATATATTAATATAATAATTTAAACATAAGGTTCAATTATTTTAAACATGAAAAACATTCTTTATATTTTTCATTAGATCCAAGATCCAAATGTCACCTAAGTTGTATTGAACTAAGTTGAGATTTTTAAAATTGAAGAAGTCCAAGTTTGTTTAAATAAATCCACCCAATGCGGATAAGATATATAATATTTAAACTACTTTAAATTTCTTATCGAATTTGAAATTATGTTTGATTTTGATAATTAAGTTGAGGCTATATATATGGATTCTAACCAAATCAATCATAAATTCTGACTAACTTGGTACCTTAATATATATATACACACACACATATATATTTATATATATAATATTATTTTTTAAGTAATTTTGACAAGTTTCAGCACATATCAAATGAGAAAATATTTTTAAACTTGATTTATTATATTTGACAAAATGTGTTTAAATAAACTTTAAGCAATTGTTTTTTAAGTAGTTCCTTTATATTTTAGCTCAACTTATCAATATACCAGCCTATATTAGTTGCTCAACTCAATACAATTAATGAAGTAGAATCACTATTGACTAAACAATATTAGATTAGGCAAATGGAAATGATTTTTTAATATTCAACCAGAAATACTAGTACCTAAATTAGAAAGACGTATAGTTGGGCATTGGGTTTTTTTTTTTTTAAAGATATATACAAGTATATTAAGTGTCTGTTAAGTTTGTAATGTAATGACTATATTGAGTTTACAATTGATATGAGATAATCTAGTAGGCCCAATAGGCCCAACTTCAAACGAGACAACCCATAAGGGCCCAAGACACATCTATTTAGTCGACCTGTATCGACCTCATTTTGTAAGCCCCACAATCGACCTATATTGACCTAAGGGCCACTTCAGAAGTTTTAGCACTCAAGTCTGGTCGACACGAATCGACCTCCGGGTATAAATCGGACAGGTCAAACCCCTCAGCGCAGGCGACACATGGCAGCTGATGTAACCACTGCCAACAACTCTGACAACCCTGTCAACAACTCTGGCAGGGACGTGCCCCTACTGGCACAGTATCGAGATCTGGATATGAAATGACTCCTAACCCCCTGGTAGGGGAAAAAACCAGTACACCTGATAAGGGTACTTAGGTAAAATCACACCCATAGCAGGCTATAAATACTACAGGCCATCCACGCTCAAGGTAATGCCATTTACACTATTCACTATATACTCTCTCTATATTC
>JACGDI010005817.1:400730-444201 GCA_014898725.1 Jacaranda copaia
TCAACTACTGGGTGTGAGTTATTGAGCATGATGGATGCATTTCAAGACTATCATTAGATAATCATAGCTCCCGAGGATAGGGATAAGACCTCTTTTGTGGTTTCAAATTGGCTGTACTATTTTCTGGTCATGCCTTTTGGGTTGAAGAATGCCGAAACAACTTATCTGCAGCTCATCAATTTTATGTTTATAGAACAAATTAATAAATCAATGAAGGTTAATGTCGACGACATGATTGTCAAAATAGAAAAAGCTCAGGATCACTTGCTCGACCTCAGTCACACTTTTGCAATCTTGAGAGCCTTTGGTTTAAAATTAAATCCAAATAAGTATATGTTCATGATTCGGGGAGGAAAATATTTAGGCTACATGGTCAACCAGAGAGGCATTGAGGCCAATTCGTAAAAAATTCAAGCAGTTCTTGACATCATCTCTCTAAGAACAGTTCGTGATGTTTAGAGGTTAGTTGGAAAGATTATAGCCTTAGGTAGGTTCATCACAAGATTGGCCGACAAGAGTTTACCCTTTTTCAAAATTCTTAGAAATGCCAAGAAGTTGGGTTTCCAATTGACTATGTAGTGTGATCAGGCACTGATCGAACTGAAGCAGTACTTGGCCTCACCCCCCATGTTGACAAAATCTAAGCTAGGTGAAGTGCTTCCGGTACATTTGGTGGTCTTCACGGCATCGATCAGCTCAGTACTGATCTTGACCCGAGATGGCTCCCATCAACCGGTCTACTATTGTAGCAAGTCACTCCATGGGCCGAAGTATAGTTATTTGGAGATCGAGAAATTTGCTTTAGCATTAGTGACTGCAGCTCAAAAATTGCAACCCTACTTCCAATCTCATTCTATTATAATACTGACCAACTAGCCATTAAAATAAATACTGACAAAGCTGGATACATCTGGAAGATTGACCAAATGGGCAATCAAATTGGGAGAGTTTGATATTACTTTCCAGCCTCGAATAGCTATTAAAGCATAAGTCCTGGTTGACTTTATTTTCGAGCGAGTCGACTACCCAAATGAGTCTCAAGACTCCTCTCGTTTGGACAATACACATCGATGGATCATCGACCACATTTTGTGGAAGAGTAGGTGTTGCTCTCCATTCCCTAAATGCAGAAGAATACAATTTTACAATAAAGTTGGATTATGCAGTTACAAATGACAAGCAAAATACGAGGCCCTTCTCACAGAGATGAGAATAGCGCTCAAGTGAGGAGTCGAGCATCTAGTAGTAATTACAGACTCCCAGTTAGTAGTTGAGCAGGTCGATAGAAGTTTCAAAGCCAAGGACACGATAATGAGTCGATACTTGGCTAAAGTAAAGCAGTTTCAATAATCATTCAAAAGGTTCAACCTTAGTCAGGTTCCTTAATCTGAGAATGAACGGGTAGATGCTCTTTCAAAATTTGCCAGTTCCACTAGGGGGATGAGGGACAAGAAGATCATATTTTTGGTCTCTGATAAACCATCAATTGGGCCCCACAAGGAAAATTTGATAACAATCATCGAAGGAATGACAGTTTCCTTACAGACTTTAATCAAATTATATCTAAGCCAAGGCACCGTCCCTAAGGACAGGAGCGAGGCTCAATGCCTTTGCAGTCAGGCTTCCAAATTTGCTCTTAATGAGCATGGTCAGTTGTATAAGAGGTCAATCTTGGGCCCCCCTTTGAGGTCTCTTAACTGCAATCAGGCTTTAGAGCTGTTACAAGATATTTATGTAGGTATGTGTGGCAATTATTCTGGATGAAGATCCCTGGCCCATAAAGTGATCGAGTATGGATACTTTTGGCCAACTTTATTGAAAGACTCAGTGGATTATACGTGTAAATGTACTTCATGTCAAGTCCATTTGAATTTGCCATGCCAACCCACAGCACCGATGGTTAGTGTTCAAATTTCTTAGCTTTTTGATCAGTAAGGAATTGACATTTTGGGCTCACTGTCAAAATCAATGGGATAGCAAAAATCTATAAGCATCGTAATTGAGTATTTTCCTAAATAGGCTAAGGTGGAAGTGGTTCCAAAGATAACGGATGCGGCCATCAAGAGTTTCATATGAAAAAATATTATATGCCATTTGGGTTTACCCAAAGTCCTTATTTCTGATAACGGCACTTAATTCCAAAGTAAGAGCATCAGGAGCTGGTGTGAGGCTTTGGGGATCACACAGCACTTCACTTCGGTGGGCAATCCCCAATCAAATGACCAAACAGAGGTAACCAACAGAATGATCCTTGACCATCTGAAAGCCAGGATACAAGATACTAGCTTGAATTAGGCAGACGACCTCTCTAGCATGTTATAGGCATATAGAACCACTCCTTGACTAGCTACTGGCCATACACCTTACAGTCTAGTTTACAGGTTTGAAGCAGTAATCCTCTCGGAGCTAATCCAATACATAGCTCCAGTTATCCACTTTTATCTACTGAGGAACACGTCAGAGAGGAAGCTTAACCTTGAGACCATTGACAAACGTTGCCAAGAAGCATATAACACTATGCAGCGTTATAGGTCCAAGATGGCCAAGAACTACAATAAAGGAGTCAAATTGTGCCATTTTAAGATTGGAAATCTCATCCTCAAGAAAGTAGAAGTCTCTAAGAATGTCTATAAGCTTGATCTCAAATGGGATGGACTATACACTGTTGTCAAAAAATCAAAGCACAATGCTTACAAACTAGCCAATATGCAAGGAGAAAAACTCCCTCACCCATGGAATGCAATCAACCTCAAGAAATTTTACATTTGAGATCATGTTATATTTTTTGGTTGAAGCCTTTTAGCTCGAATAAAATTCTAACAGTATTGATATGATTTAGAGTCATAATTATAATCAAGCGGCTTCATGCCGCCCCAACCTAAGTCAACCCCGTAGTCGGTGAATAAGCAGCCCGCGCTGCCAATCAAGTGGCTTCATGCCGCCCCAATTCAAGTTGACCACGTAGTCAATGAATATGCAGCTTACGTTGCCACTCAAGCGACTTTATGCCGCCACAACCTAAGTTGACCCAATAGTCAATGAATAAACAACTCCTGCTGCCACTCAAGCGGTGTTGTGCTGCCACAACCAAAGTCGATCCCATAGTCGATGAATAAACAGCTCATGCTGCCACTCAAGTGGCCTCATGCCATCATGAATCAAGTCAACCTCGTAATCAATAGATAAGTTACCTCGTGTTACCACTTCATGCTTCTATGCCCATGATTAACCTTTGCAGTCGACAAAATAGTAACCCAACTTTAGTGTTAAAATCATTCAACCTATGTCGATCATGTCAACCCCAGGGTTGGAAATCCAGGTGTTGACTCAGTAGTCAACTAACAAGTGTTAAAAATTGATGATGCAGTTGAATGGCCATGCAATAGATAAGGCTACAACAAGTCAACTCAGTCGATAACAATCTTATTTTCCTTCACTATGAGGGCGATAGCTAGGTCATTCATCAGTTACTCTCCACATTGTTACAAAAATTTAATTTTACGTGAAAATACTCAATTACTATCTTTAACACGACAAAATGAAAGTAAAAGCAGTCTTTATTCATTAAGTGATTGATTGTTGTTACACAAAAAAAAGGGATGGGACAGACTTCAGATGCACTAGATTAATTCTAGCTAGTCTATACCTGCTCGCCTTCAGGCTATTCAGAGTCCAGATCAAGTAGTGCACAGGCGAGCAGTGAGATTGCTTGAGGAGGTTCAAAAGGCTATAAAGTTAGTTGAGCGTAGCACGTACTGCACTATGTCAACCTTTTTCTCCCTTAGTAGCGCTACCAGGTCCTCCACAAATGTGAACTCCTCAGCCAACTGCTCCAACCTAGCATCAACCTCGGCTTTTTTCTTTTAGGCCTCAGTTAAGGGCTCATCAAGCACAGCGATTGTAGCCTCGGTCCCTGGGGTCTGCTCAACTTCACCCTCTTTAGGCCAGGAAAAGCTTTCAATTTCTCATTTAAGGCCATACTTATCTTGCTCTTATCTTCAGGACGAAAAGCATATCCCAAATGCTAAAGCTGCTTTACAGATCTATGGAAGGCTTCCCAAGCATCATCGAAAGATGCAACCATGCTCGTATCCTGAAAAGTAGCGCTAAGGATGAACTGTTAAACCGCTTCACGCTGCATCTCTGAAAGATAGCGATTGAAGGCCTTCCTAGCTTCATCGATCGCCTCAGCACGACTTTGAGCTCGACCAAAATTATAGCTCACTTGCAGGTCTAGATGGCTCTTTTTTATTATGTTATCCATGCGGCTTCGCTCCTCGATCGCCTTGATCAGTTTTCGATCCTTGGAGTCGAGTTGCCTTTGTAGTTCAGCCACCCATTTATTCAGCTACTCGACCTAGAGTTGCTAGGACTCAAGCTGCACTTTGAGGGTTTCCACATTCTTCCCTCCTCGTAACTCCTTTTTCGTAAGCGCCAGCTTAGATTGATGGAAAATGTTATAGCCCAGTTGTCCTACCTGAAACACAAAGATGACATTACTCCACAATACTAATATGAAATGGAAATTCAATTAAAAAATTATCAACCTCATACTTACCATGCTGTAGTGGTAGGACAGTACTCGAATGACCCGGACTTGGCTGAGGTTCATTAATTTTTGCTGATCGAATACGAACAGCCTTAACGAGAGCTATTTCAAAGCATTGCCACTTGTCATTCCCCTTAGAGAATGGAGGTCAAATCATTCACCTCCTTGATTTGGTCAGTGGTAAATCGAGGAGTAGTTAGCCACGAGAGTTGAAATAGGGTACCGTCGCCAGGCTTCCCGAATAGGTCATAGCTTGTAGCCACTTTCTATTTTTATTCACCTACTATAATTTTTTTAGGGGCTGAGCCCCTTTGTTCGACCATCAACCTTCTGCGTCGATGCATGGGATTGCTCGGGATAGGATCTTCTTGATGAGTGGACTGAGATTTTGCCGCTTGTTCAGTCTACATGGGCGTCAGTGCTAACGTTGATTGAGTGGAACCCGCTAGTTCCACTGGAGCTCTTTCCTATTGCACAGTAGCTACTCAGTGATGCTCCTCATTTCTTAGAGCTCAGTCTTAGGATTCAAATCTACTCCATGCTATTACTTCTTCTTGATCTACAGGCACAAACAATATAAGCAAACATCAAAATCGAGCAGAAAGATAGAGTACCTATAATTACAATGGTCAATGAGAACTACTACCTAGATGATCGCCCTCAGGTAGGTCAAGTTGGGCCGACAACAAGCTAGCTAATACCAAACACCTTTCCTAAGTTAGAATCAAGGCCTCCATATGCCCATATCCAACTAAGTCCCTGATGAATGTTTTGGGCCAGTTAGGTGTTTGGTTTTCAGGCAACTTCATAGGCCCCCTCCGCCAACCTCGAGGAACGATGAGAACCCCTAGCCCCTAGATATAGAAAAAGTATTTTTTTCCATTCTTGGCCATAAGACGGACAGGGGATACTAAGAATTTTTGGTGGGGTCGAGCAATTAGGTAGTAGAAACTAAACTCCTTAATACTACTCGACATCCACGATATAGGTAGATGAAATAGATTTGAAAAGTTGGCAAAGGAGGCTGGTTGATTATATAAGTGCATCAATATGGCAAAACTATACAAGGTGGTGAAGTAGTTTAGCAATAGTTAGGTTATGCACATTTCTAGACCTATAAGGAGGTCGACTATCGCTCGCACTAGGGGAAACCTAAGCCCACATTTCAACCCTTCCTCAAACACAGTGATGCACCCTTGAAGAGGCCGATGCATTCCTCGAGCCCCTAGAACTAACAGCTCGTACTCCTCAAGGATATGATACGTTACTCTAATTCATACAGGTCAGCAAAGGTTATTTTAGATGTTACCTTAATATAATGGTTTGGGGTAAACAATCGACCTCGAGTTATGGGAACTTCAATTGGGCTAGCCCCACCTTTAGAAACCACCCTCACATCGCTTGAGCTACTGGAATTGCTCAAACTCGAGCTATCACTAAAAGAACTACTTGGCCACTATCATGGGACATTTTAGATGCACTCTTACCCTCAGTCCCCCCTGATAGGCCCTGTTCTCGAACTTAGTATCCTCACTATTGGAATTGGTAGATATTTTTTCATAGAAGAAAAAGAAAAAAGAAACAAATGGGCAGAGTAACTTATAGTGGATATTTGGCAGGCTTTAACCGTACAAAGTTGGAGAACTTCAAAGGCAGGGATTTGATCAAATATAAATTCAACAAAAGTGTAAATGAAGGCATATTTCCTCATTATTTATAGGTGTTTATGTGTGGGAACCTAAGTGTCAGTTATAATTACACCCTACCCCATACGCTGAAGTATTCAGTGTATTAAATATAGTAGAACCGCCTCAAACACAGGTTAAGAATTCAAAAAACCTGATCGAACATGGATAACAGCCTTAATTGCCTATTAACTCCTTGCTCCTACTTATCGACAAGCTCAATTAGGACCGTGAGTTAGGGGGACTCATGATATGGGATAGCCCAACAGGTTGACAGGCCCACTTAGACCAGCATCAGCTTTGGAGCAAACTCATTTGACAACAATAATTTGGTCGAGTAATTATTTATAGACCATCCTAGAGGGTATGTTCCGCCATGAGCCTGGTCAACCAATTGAATGGTTGACCAACTCAATCTGGTCGATTGTTGTCAACCTTAGGGTTCTCTCCGGTGCAAACTCAGATCTACGCCACATTTATTATTTTGATAGATAGATACCTCTACATTAATGACACGTGACAGTCGGTACAATCACTGCCATCAACCCTGTCACCACGTTTGGCAGAGAGGCACCTACCAGAGGTACTATTTATCTTGAAAAATAGGAGATTGTGCCACCTAAAATAGTATCAAGATCTAGAATGACCATTAACCCCCCAACAAAGACTAAAGTCCACTTCACCTGATAGGGGCACCATTGACAAATCATGCCTTGAGATGGCTATAAATACCTCATAACCAACCACGCTTCAAGGAATGCTAAATACACTATAAGCTCTCCATACTCTATTCGATTAACTTATCTCGATCAGAACTGACTTGAGCGTCGGAGTGCCTTAGCTAGGGGGCACCTCGGCTAGTTTAATGTGTGTTGATTATTACAGATCTCAGATGTTGAGAAGAACATTCGTTGGATTACACAACCTTTCTAGTTGAATCTACCCCAAATAGTACCCTTTCACTATAAACTACTTTCAACCTCATCAAGTATAGTGACACTAGTTGGATAGCAAAAAACTTCAAAAGTGATAGGTGCATAGGGTATGTGTTTACCTTGGGTGGGTACACTGTCTCCTGGAAGTCTACTAAACAAACTTTGGTAACTCAGTCCACCTTCGAAGCTAAGTTTTGCCCTTTGGACACTATTAGTACAAAGGCAAAATGGTTGTATTAGCTAATGTACAATTGCCCATGGTGACTAAACCTCTTCAGGAAATTATTGTACATCGAGATAACCAAACCACAATTGCAAAGATTAGAAATTCAAAGTTCAATCAAAAAACTAAAAAACACATCTAAGTTAAACTAAAGTCTATAAGGGAGTTAGTATCTAAAAGGGTCATAGCGATTGATTTTGTTAGATTCAAAGACAATATTGTTGACCCTTTAACTAAAGGATTTGATTTGTCCTCAATTCATAAATTCAGGTTGGGGATGGGATTGGAAACCCATCCGTGATATACCTACAATGGCAACCCAACCTATCAAGTGGAGATCCCACAAGGTAAGTTCATTGTGGTATAAACAAACTATTGTGTATATCAAACTGCACCTAAAATTAAATTGATACTTTATATCTAGTGTCTTTTCCCTAAATGTCTTATAGGTGCTGATTACTACTGTTATAGTAAGAGTTTAACTCTTAATGGGGTCAAGTCATTAGGACAAGATACTAGCAGTGCATCCCTAGAGATGCCTAACTAAGTGAATCTAGGCCTTTGGTCAGGACTAAAGGAATCAGGTTGTTCTTTGACAAACATTCATGATATAGGATCCGAACACATGGTCTTAATATGTCAACCTTAAAAATTAGTACATAGCCTTTAGCTTGTTGTTACTAATGTACGCACTCACAATCATAGGTATAAATTCAAGGTTTAGATCCATTTATCCTAGGGGTAGTAGAAGTCAGATAACTTAAGGAGTGGTTCAAACCGAAATGTACCATTTCTAAAAGCGAGCTATGATGAATCTAATAGCCAGTATCTTTGGATTTATAGGTGGATTGTTGTAATTGGCATTATTAAGTCTAATTATATGTTTAATTATTATTTGGATGGATGCTAATTATAGTTGAAATCTAAAGATAATTAAAGGGTTAAAATGGAGAAAGAATAAATGGTTAAGTGTTGTATTGTCCCACATTGATAAATTGAGAAAGGGGAGACTTACTTATGAATTAAAAAACCAATTGGAGGAGTTGAAGGGTTGTTTCAACCCTTCACTTGTCCCAAATTGGTTTTATAAACTAGTGTGGACGAGTTTATATTGGACTCAAATAAGAATACTTGATAAAATGTTCTTTAAAGGGTTCATATAAGTGGATCACACGTGCGTGCCACTACCGCCACCCAACCCAGCTCCGGCGCTGGCTTCGAGTCGTGGGCAAATATCTCAATCTCCGTCTATTCTTTTTGGACAAAATTTATTTGAAATTTCAAAATTTCAAAATACTTAACTGTAGAAAAGGGGCTAATCGAATAAAAGTTTGACTAAGTTAAGACTCGTTGGAGATTGCCTTTATATCTGGGATTTAGCAAAGATGGTTATGCGGAATGTGGCATGATGTTGGTGGACGTGTATAGGTGATGTGGCAAAATGCTATTGGATGGGGTGATGTGTTAGAGGCCATTAACTAGCAGGTTCTAACCCTAATCCCATCTATAAATAGTCTAACTCTGGCAGACTTGAAAAACACACTACATTCACGAGAATACACTGAAAATGCAAAAAGCTTTCTGCTCACGTTATTCCTCTCCCAGGTACCTTCCCTCCTTTTATCCTGATATTCTCCCCACAAATATGATTATCTAGTTATATATATCCCTTTCCCAAAATTCTGATATATTGCTATTTGATTCTAATTCGGCGATTGGGTACTATTCAAGGTGAACGACATGGAGTGCACCTAATCGTTTTGGACCATCTCATCCTGGGAGGAGCAACGCTAAACCCGTTACACTAGTGAATCAGGGTGCTCGTTTCTTCAAGGCAAATAGAATTATGTGATTTGGTTATTTAATTGATTCCATTACAATACATGATCCTTAAACTAAGTTTTACTTTAAATTTTGTATCTAATTTAAATTATACTAATAGAATGCCTTACTATTTTTATGCCTTGGTTGATATTTAATTTTTGGCTTTTTCTGGAGTCATATTTGATTAAATATATATGCATCAATTCTGTCTTACCTTGAATATGTTGTATGTTTAATTCTGATCACATATGCTATATGTATAATTCTAATCACACATGCTCTATTTGTATTTCAAATTGATAAAAATGCACGTATTACCATAATTGTGATCATTTATTTCAATTCTTAATAATCTAACTTGCAATATTTAATTATTGTGTTGCATTGCTGCATGTTGGGATATCCTGGCAACAACAAGTATATTAAGTGTATGCTAAGTTTGTAATGTTATGACTGTATTGAGTTTACAATGAATAAGTTGATGTTAATATTTAGGTAAGCATCAGTATGGAATACAAGATACAAACAAAAAAATTAGGACAAATTTAATAGCACGCGGATGATTATAGTTTTTTGTTTTACATTTTAGAATCATATTGAAAACTAAAACATCAGATAATGTAAATTAAAAATAAAGCAGTTTATTTTTTTATTTAAGTTGAAGTAGATTACATCTTGCTTGAGATACACTGATGAGACTTTTGGACCAATTAAACTTTAGCATGAAATGTGGCTTTATCTTGGGTCTTTCTTTTTACATTGATGTCGTACAAAATTAATATAAGTGTTTTTAGAAAGAAAACAATTGTTGAATAATGAATTTTTATTTCAGAAACGTACTCGTGTAAAAATAATATTTGAGTTAAAAAATAATTTTTTTAATGCTTTTCTAGCTGTTAAAGTTGGTATTTACAAAGCCCATGAGTCTTAAGGGATCCATTTTGAGTTGGTTTAGTTGATTATCTTATTAGTCATATTAGGCCTTTTATTAAATATTTATTTTTATGGTCCTAAGTTCTTAATGTGGTGATATCTCACACACACATATATATAGTGGGACTCATTCCATCTTCAAAGATGTACTGAGTTTGATTGGTTGAGAAGGAAATTTTCTTATCCAATTAAGATAAAGTAATTTTATTTTTTACATTTAATCAATATGATTAGTGTATTGACATTGTGCTTTCGGTCAATGTTGTAACACCCCTAAATTTAGCATGTTAGAAAGTAAGATTTAAAAAATAAAAATATTTACTTGACAAAATTTTTAGGGCTCAAAATATAAATAAGGACTTAATTATAAAGAATCTAAAAGTTTTGGGGGCCAATCTATAAATATTTTGGGTCAAAATGAGGCACTAATAAGTTGAGGGCCGAATTGAAAGTTGACAAAAACTCTTGGGGGTTCAAATGAAAGATGAAGAAAAGTTCTGGGGTCCTTTTTGAAATTTTTTAAACTAACTACACAAATATCAAAGCCACCCCTCCTATTTATCTAATTCTCACATACACCCTCTCTTCCCCACCACTGATGGTTCCTCTCTAGTCCGGCAAACCTCACGACTGGCCATACTATCACCTCCCTCTTAGCTCAAGGAATACGTTGGTACTAAGAGCCACTACAAACGACGGTGGAATGACCGAAAATTGGAGAAGAAAACTCAATGCAGCAGATGACTGTGGTCACAACTGTTTCGATGTTCATTGGACACAACCAAGGTATGGGTTTTGAGGGGCCTAATGCAAGAAAGATAGTGGTGCCTTCAATTTAGCTAATTGACGAAGGACGAAGGAGTAATTGAAGAAATATGAGCAACAGTCCAACAGCGGGCTGTGGTGGTCTTCCTCTTACCAACCGACCAAATGTAGTTTTGTGGAATTGATTTGAGGGTATTCATTGGCGCATCTAGGCATATCTTTTGGTGGTGGCAAAACTCAAATTTGGCGGCAACAAGTGGTCGTGGTCCAGCAACTTCCAAGCAATTTCTTCGGGGCAACAAGTTGAATGCATGCATGCTAATCTCAGACCATGAATTGGCTCCAAATTGTCATTACAAGAAAATATACTTTTCGCTACAATATTTTTTGCTTCACTAAAAATAATTTAGTGAAAAAGGATTATTTGCTATGATTTTACTATTGTAGTATAAAATTCCAAACTTGTGGTAAAATTTACATTAAATACTACACTTCATCTTATTTTAGCAAAAAATATACTTATTTACTACAATTTTTACATAAGGTGAATAATATTGTACATTTACTATAATTTTACATAAATTGTAGCAAAACGTTAATAAATTAACCATACCTTTTCGTTAGTGAAGTAAAAACAATGAAACTTGTGAAAATTTGAAGGCAAAGATTAAGATCTTAAATCAAAATGTTTTCACTAGGAAAGAAGAAAAATATGTTGGAAGTAATGCTTAATAAATAATATTCAAGGTAAATTAAAAAATTGCTTCCAATTTTTATTATTAAAATATTAATTAATTAAATTGCAAATTAATAAATAAAACCACTAAAAAATTCATAATTACTCATGTTTTTAATTAATAAAAGTAGAGGTAAAATAAAAAAATTCCCTCTAATTTTTAATATTAAAAAAAATATTTGATCACTTAATCAAATAATTAATTTTGATAACTAGCAAAGTTTCACAAAACAACAAGAAAACCCTAAATTTTGAGGCAAAATAAATATTTTTCTCCAATAACTTTTATTATTAAAAAAAAGTTGATTAAGTAATGAAATATATTAACATTAGCTAATTAATAACAAAGTGATCATTGTCCTAGTAGCATTACTTTCACACACATATGAATAAGGTCAAGAGTTCGAATTCTAATATGCTTCCCAAATTAATAAATAATTGAATTTTATTACATTTAATTATAAATAAAAATACATTTATAATCCTGTCCGTGTGTATATAAATAAAAAAGTAAACTCCCCAAATTAATTGGATTTTATTACATTTAATTATGGTGAAAAATACTTTACCTATTTACTACACCTTTCAAAGTGGCAATTAATGACTATATACTACACTTTTTTAATTATAATCAAAGATAGTGGTGTATTTGACAGCTTTTTACCACACATTGAATTTGTAGTAACTGAAAATAATTTCGTAATAAAAGTCAATTACCACATAGGGATGGAAATAGATTAGACTTTAGCTTAAATAGGTTAGGCCTATTATACAAATAACAAGCCTTATCCTAGTCTACTGTCTATGATAGGACTTTTTTTATGGTTAAGCTTAGTGTTTTTAATAATTTTTAAAGGCTTAGCTTGGCCTGAAAGTTTATCTAAAAGCCTATTTTTTTCCTAAAGTTTCAATAAAATAAATCAAAATTTTTAATATACTTAAACTTGTGAGTTGTAACTATGCAATAATCAAAATTATAAATAACATATATATAATAACGAAAACTCAAATCTAAGTATAAAATAATATCATTTCAACAAAAAAATTATAATTTTTTTAAATAAGATTTAATGATTCCTTGAATGCATTACTAAGATTAATACTTCAAGAAAAAAGAAATAAAAATAATAATAGTGACAAAATATTATGTAGAAATATTAAATTATAAAACAATCCCATTTTTTTTTATATAAATAACAATTTTTACAATTTTAGTAGAGTCAAAAATTTTATAGAAGTTTTCAATATTAAAAATTAGTAACAAGATAATTATGTTTTATTACTATTTTCAATTAATGATAAATTTATATTAAAAATATTAAGTGACAACAAATTGATAAATGATTTGAAACAATATTTATGTTATTACCATATTAGTTGATGTATGTTTTTGGTAGTAACGATAACTTAGATACAATTAATTTATTGTAAGTATTAAACTTATATTATAAGTATTATTATAAAACAAAATTTATTGTTACTTAGCATATATTGTTGTTGAAAAATTTGACTTAACCATTTAATATTATACTAGTAATTTTTTTTCAGATAAAGAAGAATAAACGAGCCGGTCTTTTAGGCTTTGCGTGCTTTTAAAAGAGTCTAAACTTAACATATTTAGTTAAAAATGTAACTTTTTAAGCCTTGACATGGCCTTTTTATTAAATAGGCTAGACCATGAGCCTCTGACAAGTAGCATGTCCTATTCCCATCCCTATAATACCTTGATTAAAAAGGTGTAGTGAAGCTTTTACCTTGCTTGCAATGCCTATGGCTAGAAAAGTGTGGCACAAGTGTAGTTAATAACTTTTTTACTACACTTAATAACTATTTACCACACATAATTAATTTTAGTAAAATATATTTAATTGATTAAATGATTCCTAATTTGGCTTGATTAAATTGTGAAGCTGATTTTCATTTTAAATTTAAGTAAATTGGACCAAGAATTTTGATTATAGACTAAAACAATTAGATAGGAATTTGACTATAAGTATATGTGGACTCAAATCATAAATTAGAAGCTAATTCTCATTAAATTGAGTTAGTTGATGTAAGTTGAGTTAATCGCATCAAATTATAATTGTGGACTATTAGGATAAGATTTATGATGTCAAGCCGAAATGTTGGGATATATAAGTTGTGTATAGTGCTAGTGGGCCCATATTGGTAATTGAAACATAATTATTGTTAATCAGTGTAATTATATGTCCGACCTTTGTGTAACATTGCAAGGACTGAATATTGTAGGAATCTAAATTGACTTATCCCCAGGAGCAAATATGACCCTTGTAGATATCATAGCATTAATGGCCTAATAAGCATGTTATCTTATGATATTTTCATAATCGAGCCCCTAAAATATTGTAGTAATTGGAAAACAATCAATATTAAGAGATAACTTGATTAATTATTGAAGCAACACAAGCATTTTTGACATTTAAAATGTTCTATTGGAATAGGTGATAAGGAGCTAGGTTCTCCAGGATTGTAAGACATGATAACACCGCTATGAAGTTATAAGATAGAGCTTAAGCCTATCTTTCTTCTGGAAAGTGAATGTTTCTCGACTGTAAGAGTTCTCTGTGTTTATCTGTTGAAATTGATTGCACTCATTATGGTGCCCAAAAACTTGTTGTGTTACTTTTTACTTGTCCCATATACCCTATAGCCTTATCGTCTTCCTTTTATCACGTTGATTTTAGGTCTCGCCAACTAAATCTCATTTTACACTCTTATTTAAATCATTCTGCATATTGTTTATATGGCCTTCCTGGCCAATGTTTTATCAGCAGCACCTTTTGAACTATTTCACAAATATGTTAATGAACAATTACTTGAATACATTTTATCTATTGACACTATGTTTAAGTCTCGTGAGGATGCTCTTGAGATGTTACTGCCTGTAGGGATGCCACAAGATGGGATAGGCTCAGGACTAGGTTCGAAAAGACAATCGGGATATATAGACTGATGGTGGCTGGTCTTTCAACTAATACCCACCTAAGATCCTTACTAGCAGATAGCTGGAGGTAGGTGTCTAGTAAGTGGCGGAATCTGGCATGTGGACTGGCCATGCAATACCAATTCGAGTGCTTGGGTAATGGAGAAATAAGGGAAATCTATTATGATTATTGTACTCTATGTAACGCTTGTTATCGTTATGTTCTATTCTAGGAGCAATAACAATAGAGTTGCCAATAGTTTATTAAATTGGTATATCATATGCTTTGTTACATTATTACTTCATATTGTAAAGTCTTGCTTCTTGTTGAATCTATTTATCAACTGCTCCATATTGTAAATGTTTTGTCATATAAGGTATTGCCTATTCCATGTCTTGTTTCATTGGAGTTCCATTCCATTAATATGACTTCTACAGTTATGATTCTTTCTATTATTTTGCTTAATTATTTATCCGTTAAATTAGAACTTTTTTATTGGTTCCCCTTAATCTTATGCTTTTATGAATAATTAGTCATCTTCTATTTTTCCCTTTACTAAGTCCTTTGAACTTATACCTTTTTTGTGTTCCTGATTCCTTTTCCCAACTAGGTGCTGGAGCACTACCAAATGTATCAAAACATATGGTTTTATATTTCAAATGTATCGGATTTAGACTAAATTTTGCAATGAACTATGTTTATAAGGTGAAGCCTAAGATACCTCATGATGTTGATTATGCATGTATGGCTCTGATACAAATGACAATTGTAGATTTTGTCTTAGTAATTGTATGATAGTTTTGTATTTCCTTGCGGGATGTAAAACAGTGATTTGTAAGAGTAAGTTGGAATGAGTTATTTTTGGGTTGATGTAGCTTTTAAATTGAAATTTTGAAGATGCATAATTGGATTATATTACTGTGAATAAAACTAGAGTAGCACATCAACCCAAAACAAGCAACTCTTACACAAGGTGCTATAGAGGTGGTATCAGAGCCTAGGTTTTGATAACCTAGGATAAAATGAGAATGATTTATGCAACTAAAATCAATGGGTTCAATAAAGATTGAACTTGAATTAGAAATCATCTAGGATGTAAATGCTTGGGTAAAGAAAAATTGGAGTTATACTAGGATATGATCCTCAGAATGTGGAATTCTTAGATTGTAGGGAATAAGCTTGATTTTGGAAATGCTTTAGATATGTATACTCGTGTTAAAGAATACCTAAGCTATGTCAGGTTATGATTCTTGGAATGCGAAATTTTTGGGCAAGAAAATATTAAGTTTGATTATAGAATAGAATGGGATATGAACTTTTGAGATAATCTCGACATTAAGTAAGTGAAAGATTGTGATCGGTATGGCCAACTGGCGTATAACTTCTTACTTCTGGTACATCAAACATCCGAACGTATAGTCATCGATAAGGATAATGCTGTTTGGAACTATGGCGGTATCTGAGCCATATTCATTAAGGTTGAATATACATAGGAGATAACTAATTAGGAAATATTATATTCAATATGTAGAGTGCTACTTTGGAAATCAACCTTGGGCGAGCAATATTCGTGGAAGTTATACATGACAAGTAAGGATCATTCTAGGAAGATATGTCTGGGTCAAAAAGTGATTACTTAGGACGAGCAAATCCCTATCACGCACTTACGAATGAGAAATAGGTTGTCTAGATACAAAGGAAAAAGAATTATTGTAGGTAATAATTTATTTGGGAAATGAATTCTTATTAAGGATGAGTGATGTTTGACTTGTGTGTATAATTGAAATCTAAATGGTGTTTATATTGACAAGGGATATGATGGTAGGAATTTGAGACCATAGGCTATGAAAATTAAGAAAATAATCAATAATGAAAAGATATGTTTCCAGGATGACTAATATATGATCCAATAATCTAGAGATATCAAGCATGAAACTTTTTAAATTTTGAAAAGGGTGAAATTTAGAGAAATATTTCATGTTCAGATGTGTTCTGTGAGATTTTAAATTTATAAGTATAGGACTCTCCTAAACAAAGTTGCATTTACTAATTTAAAAGGTCATATGGATAGGTTCATATTAGATGAATTCGTATGGAGTGACTTAAACAATATAGTTGTCTAGGGAATGATTGTCAATAACAATGGAGTTATAAGGAATCATATTAAAATTTGGAGATAAAGAAGAAGCAAATGAGAATGAGACCATTACTTGAAATAGAAATGCATACCCCATCATTGACAAGGGAAACTAAAGAATCATGAGGCATGCCAATTAGAGAAATGGTCAAGGCGCACATATATGCATACAAGTAATTAGTTTAGCTCAGTAAGTGGAATATGATGAACATTTAGTTATAACAATGATATATGAAATTTAGTAAGTTTTGCACATCATGAATCTAATGTTAGCTATGTCAATTAACAATTTAAATACTCTCAAGAACTACTAAGTACTAATTTATATCTACAATGGTAGTATCGCATGTGAATCTTGTATATGAATTAATTGTAACCTATACATCATAAATGTTGATTGACGTTTTAAGAGATCTTAGCATATATTTAGATATCTTAGATTCTCTATAATACAACGATCATTCTAATATTGTTAATATTTAAGATAAACACTATTAGCTAATCACACTTGAACTTGTCTAATCAAGCCATGGATCATGATACGACAAGATACGATACTGCTAAAACATCCTAAAATGTGAAAGTGATCCCATATCAACTACATCATAGTGTGTGGTCATCAATCAACAAAACTATTATGCTTGAAAACTGCAAAGAGGACACTTTAATTAGAAATATCTTATGGGAAGAACTGAAGATGATGTTAGACCTTTTTTCCTGCTCTGCTAATAAATCTGAAGGTAAGAAAACTTGTGGCATAAAACTTAGTGAAATGGGAGGGCAGACCTAGTAAGCCTATTGATGAGCAAATGAGGTTAGTAATTTTGAGAGTACAACAAAAACCATATCAAGGATAGCCTCAAGGAATTTCTAGAAATTTAACCTTCAATTACTAAAAGGATCAGATAAGTAAAACATAAGGGGATGAATTAAGGAATAACAAGAAAACTGGAGTGTTGAGTAAACTTGATGAACAAAGAAAATGAGTATCTACTTACTTTTGGAGGAATCTTGCATCACTGAGAAGAATTGGCAGAATAATAGTAAAAGCTTAATGAAACTCATCAAGTTTGAGAATTAGGATGTCTTTTTTCTCATCACCTATTTAATCTGATACATGTGTTTAGGGTTTGTTCAATAAGGAAAGGAAATTATAGAATGGGAAACTCGAGGATAATGTAGGCCATAACTGTCTTTTACTTATAGTGCATACATTATGAATTAAGATAATGTTGTTGGGATTGGTCTATAAGGATCTTGTAGAAACTTTTAAATTGCTTAGAATTTAGGAATTTGCTATACTACATCTGTGTTTGGCATCACGAATATTTAACATTAATTCTATCAGAATTAAGGCTATATGCAATCAAATATGTCCAGAAAATATATTAAAGGTACAAAAGTTTCTTAGGTTCAGCCAATTAATGCTAAAGTTGTATACTAGGCCTCTCCCAAAATAATAGGTTTCCTAATGAAATCAACTAAGAAAGATCATTGATTTGAACAAAAGAAGGAGTTCCAAGATTTAGAGAGATAACCAATCATGGCGCCATTCTTACCTTTCTTTGGGAAACCTAAAGAAATGTCAGATATGCCTATACCTTAAAAAGGATAATTGTTCCTGAGAGAATGATTACGTTAAGGAAATAGAGATGCCACCGAGGATGGAGAAAGAGGAATTCTCAAGGAATATAAATATACCAATAGTTATAGTTTGGGTACGATTTTGGTTGACAAACACTTTGAGTCCTAAGAATAGGTTACTATGCTTAAAGGTGGGCGAAATGAATGAAGGATAGATATAAGTATCATAAAGATGGGAAATTTTGATCTCAAATATAGAAACTGGTGATTAACCTCGGGAATAAGTTGAAATGCAAAGTGCACAAGTGAGAAGAAGTAAGATGAGGAACTCAAGCTAATGAGCTCCAAAGGACAAAGGAAAACAGGAAGTTGAAGATTCTGTCTAAGTTTGTGAACATCATAAGAAAGTCAGATCCCACATATTCTTAGCTTTATTTCTCAGATAGATTCTAAGGAGCAACAAATGGATTGTTTGTGACTATATTTAGTAGGTATAGTTTTTGTAAGCTTGTAGTTAGCTAAATGTAAGTGTATGACTTGTTAAAAATCAAGCATGTTAAGTTTGAATTTAACTACTCCTTAATGTAAATCTCATGTAAATATGAACTCATGGTGTCAATAGCCATTTGTTGCCATTGTGGTTTTGTAATCTCTTAGAGAACCTTTTAGGTATTGAAATGACAAGTGATGATGTGCAGAAGGATTACCCAATAGAAAATAAGTACTAAGACTCTATGATTTTATGTAATCATCAAAAAGGTTTAACACTCATTTTTAGAATAGTTTAACTTACTTCCTATAAGTTCGATTATGGAAATCAAGAAAACTTTAAGTGATGATAGATAATGGAACCACAAAATATGGAATAACTAGACAACCCTGAAAATATAGAGTGACACCACGTGTCTTGGTAATAATGAATATATTAGGAAACTCAAAAAAAGAGATTCTTAAAAGTCTTAGTGAAACAAACGTCACTTGAGATTGGGTAAAGTATATTATGATAATGGGATAAAACAACATTTGATCAAGGCAACTTGCGAATGAGACCAATATATGCACTAGTATTAACCAAAGTTTTTCCAATCGAAGATGAGAATCTGGGGACCAAATTTTTTTAAGAGTAGGAGATTGTAACACCCCTAAATTTAGCATTTTAGAAGTAAGATTTAAAAAACCAAAACATTAATTTGACAAAATCTTTAGGGCTCAAAATATAAATAAGAAGGACTTAATTGGAAAGAATCTAAAAGTTTTGAGGGCTAATCTATAAATATTTTTAGGTTACTAGGTCAAAATGAGGCACTAATAAGTTGAGGGCTAAATTGAAAGTTGATAGAAACTTTTGGGGGTTCAAATGAAAGTTGAAGTAAAGTTTGGAGGCCCTTTTTAAAATTTTTGAAACTAACTATACACATATCAAACCCATCCCCCTTATTTATCTAATTCTCACATGTACCCTCTCATCCCCACCATCAACAGTTTCTCTCCAATTTCGGTAAACCTCATGACCAACCATACTATGACCTCCCTTTTAGCTCAAGGAATACACTGGTGCCAAGAACCACCACAAACAGTTGGCAAAATGACTGGGAAATTGGAAAGAAAAGCTTAGTACAGTGAACAATGGTGGTCGCTGTTGTTCCAACATCCGTTGGACATGACCAAGGCATGGGTTTTGTAGGCTCGGCACAAGGAAGATAGTGGTGCCTTCAATTTAGTGAACCGACAAAGGACAAAAGAGTAATTGAAGAAACACAAGGCAATGGTTCAGTGGTAGGCTGTAGTGGTCTTTCTCAAATTGACCAGCCAAATGAAGGAGTTTTGTGGAGTTAATTTGGGGGACCTAATCAACATAGCAAAGCGCATCTTTTGATGGTGGCAAAACTCAAATATGATGGCAGCAGTCCGACGACTTTCAAGTAGTTTTTTTGGGGGCAACAAGGTGAATGCATGCATGCCATCTCGGACCGTGAATTAGCTTTGAATTGTGTTAATTTGTTAAAATCTATATAATTGATTAAATGATTTCTAATTTGGTTCAATTAAATTGTAATGTTGATTTTCATTGTAAATTTAAGTAAATTGAACTAAGAATTGTGATTATATACTAAAATGATCAGATAGGAATTTGATTGTAAGTATATGTGGATTCTGATTGAAAATTAGAAGCTAATTCTCATTAAATTGAGTTAGTTGATGTAAGTTAAGTTAATCGCATCAAATTGTAATTATGAACTATCGGATAAGATTTATGATGTTAAGCCAAACTGTTGGATTATATAAGTTGTGTATAGTGCAAGTGGGCCTAGATTGGTAATTGAAACATAATTATTGTTAATTAAGTTAATTGGTGTAATTATATGCTTGACCTTAACTTAACATTGCAAAGACAGAATATTATAGGAATTTGAATTGATTTATCCACTGGAGCATATTCATAGATATCATAGTATTAATGAACTAATAAGCATGTTACCTTACGATATTTTTGAAACCGAGCCCCTATACTAATTGGAAAACAATCAATATTAAGAGATAATTGGATTAATTATTGTTTAAAGAAGCAATACAAGCATTTTTTACATTTAAAATGTTCTACAGGAATAGGTGACGAGGAGCTATGGGACTGTAAGATGTGATAATACCTCTGTGAAGTTTTAAGGTGTGGGTTAAGCCTATCTTTCTTTTGGGAAGTGAATGTTTCTCAATTGTGAGAGTTTTATGTGTTTATCTATTGAAATTGATTATACTCCTTCTAGTGCCCAAAACTCATGTGTTACTTGTTATTTGTCTCCTATACCCTATAGCCTTGTCGACTTCCCTTCATATTATCTATTAGCACTTTTGATGATTTACATTATTTCAATCATGATTAAAATTACTCTCCTAGAATTATACACTAAAAGCATTTATATCTTTCCATATTATTTGCTAAAATTTGTTTACGCAATACATGCTATAATATATTACGTGGTAAAATTTACTTTCCTTTTCAATAATCAAAAGATTTTATGGAGATTCTAGCTTGATTTTCACCTCTACAATTTAGGAAAGAAATCATATCGTGATGAAATCAATTGAATCATCTACTGTTTAAAGAGCTAATACATTATTACTAAAATTATCTTGTTACTTTCTTTAATTCCAATGGATTCTTACATTAATAAAAACTTATAGTTATTAGACATAAGCATATATAAGTAAAAATATGCAGCATTAATGAAGTGAATCACTAAGTCAGGAATAAACTTTGTTAAGTGTCTTGAGAAGTTGTGTGATACTCTAATGCTGAAATCTTGTTGCTAATTCTTTGCTCTATATTTTTGAGAGACCTTATGGTGAAAAGGTCAAGTGGAACTTCCTTGGATGAACCTTAGGGAGACGAGGACAAGACAGTTTATGTCTCAAAGGACCTCATAATGAAGAGAGATGAGGGGTCGTACATGCTCTCAAGAGACCTCATGAAGAGAACAAATCTATGCTTGGTTGCTCTAAGGACCTCTAGGTGAAGCAATCAATAAGGCAGTAATATCTAAAATCTTTTGCAGTGTTCTTGGTTCCAATCTAAAATAAGAGACTTGAGCTTGCCATATGGAGTAGCAACAACTCATGTATCACTCTACAAAGGTTGTGCAAGTAAATCTAGTAGAAGTTCCCCCATGCCTGTTTACAAGCAGCTAGTTTGATAATGCTTTGGAATCTGTCTCATCTTATCTAAGATTTCAATTTAGCTTTTTCCAAAAAGCTTTCTCACCTACTATGGTGTTTTTAATCCTTTCACTTTTCTTACTATTAAATTACTTTGATTACTTATAAAATATTATCTAATATTAATTAATTTGACAAGTTTAAAATCCTAAGTGAAAACTTAGGTAGAAAATGTAGGTTTGCTAAACATCTACAAATACCTGTGTTTATTTACTTTATTTTTGCTACTTTACTTATTACTGGTCTAACTAGTATCTTAACTAGCATGCACAAATTTTGGCCAATAACTAAAAATATTTTTTTGTAAAAGATTTAAATAGTTTTGAAAGGCTAAAATACTTTAAGTGATAAACTTGCGCTGCATTAAAATTCTTGTAGCCTAATTCTGCCCCGTCTTAGGTTTGTAATCACTCACATTTGGCATCTAGCATTGGTTCTCTAAATTATGGTGTAACTACCAGAGTAAACGATCCTATGGCCACTAACACTCTTAATGTCCTTGCAGAAGAGCAATCGCACAATGGCCTCTACTGTTTGATGGTTCCAACTATACTATGTGGAAAAATTGGATGCAAGAATATATAATTACCCTAGATTTTGAATTATAGAATATGGTTAGTAAAGGCCCGATCCAACAAAATTAGCTGACGAATAGACGGTTCGAAAAAAGTGACGTGAATTTACCAATAATGATGAAAAGGCCATTTTAATAAATACGAAGGCTAAAAACATTCTGTCATGCACTCTCATCAAAGAAGAGTACAACTGAGTCAGTACATGTGCTACAGCAAAGTAAATGTGGAAAATATTGCAAGTAACCCACAAATGTACCAGTCAGGTTAGATAAGAGAGGATTGCTCTTCTCATTCACAAATATGACATTTTTCAAATGAAACTTGATGAAACCATAAGTTAGATGTATGCACATTTCATGAAAATTATAAATCTTATGTTTGCACTCGGCAGAACAATAAATAAAGATGAGCAAGTCTAGAAGATTCTTAGATCGTTTCCAAAGAAATGGAAGCCAAAAGTTATTACTATTTAGGAAGATCATGATCTTAGTAGAATAACCATGGGAGAATTGATTGGATCTCTCATATCCTGTGAGATGATGTTGCAAAATAAAGATGAAGGTTCAGAAACAAAAGTAGAAAAGAATATTGCTTTTAATACATGTCATGATTCCAACTCAAAAATTCAAGAAAACCTGGATGAGGACTAGGTTAAGGATGAAATCGTTATGTTCTCTTAAAGATTAAAGTAATTGATGAAACTCAAAAGAAAATTTTAGAAACAACAAATCAAAATAAAAAAGAATGAGTCTAAAAACTCCATATGCCGAGCCACCTTGCCACTACAAATGTAACAAAATCAGACATAAAATTAAATTGTCCCCGATTGAAGAAATATGCAAAACAAGCTAAAGCTAAGATAATGGCAATAACAATGGACAAATCTGGTGGCAAACAATTTGATTGTGAAAAGGATTGCTTCATGGTAAATCAAGTAAGTACCTCTTCATGTTCTGATTATGATTCCATTAATGAAATTGACATTAAAGAGGATTTGCAAAAATTGCTTAAGCTTTATGAAATTATTGTCAAAACGCTTGTTGATAAAAATAAAGCTTTGCAAGGAAAAATGGATTATTTATAGGAAGAAATAGATAGAGCTCACAAAGATAAATTTGAAATATAAATATCTAAAAATAGAGAGACCTTTGATGCTAAATGCAAAAAGAAAATAAAGGATTGATTCACTAAAGAGAATAATTCTTGAAGAAAAAATAAGAGCCATGAAATCAAAGGAAAAATGATTGTTGAAGAATGCTTGCATGTTGAGGATAATCTAGGTGAATGTTTCATGATAGTTAAACACACTCATATGCATGTTCTATCGAGACATGATGTTGAAAAAGGTTAGAAATTTAGAAATCGCATAAATCAGAAATATACCAAACTGGTTTCAACAACTTTCATAATTAATTTCAAACTAGTTTGAAAAACATGCTTTACTTGTGGTAGGTCTAGTCATGTCAATTTTAGATGTTCGATTGAGAAACTCATTGGTACCAAGTTTGTATGGGCAAGAAAATTATCCGTTACTAACAATGAAAGACCCAACATAGTTTAGGGACCTAAAACAAATTGATTTCTTAAAGGTTCATGCTAAGGAACATTTTTGAAAACATAAGTAGTACTTGGATAGTGAATGTTGCAAGCATATGACGAGGGATGTTTTTGCATTCCTTAAGCTTAACAATTGTTTGGCAAAAAAATGTTCTTTATGCAGATAACACAAAAGGATGCTTAATTAGTAAAGGTACCATTGGCAAGCAGACTAATACTTTTATTGATAATGTATGGCTTGTTGAAGGCCTGAAGCATAACTTGCTTAGTATTATCCACTATGCAATGAAAGTTATGAGGTTAAATTTCATCCTGCTCACTACATTATTAAGAAAAATGAGAAACTAGTTTTTGCTACTACTAAAGACGAAAATGTTTATTGTATAACCTTTGATGGTTTAACTTATCAAAATGTGGAGTGTTTAGCTGCTTTAGATGAAGAATGTTGGAAATCGCATAGGAGAATGGGCTACATAAATAGTGCAAGTCTACCTTCATTTTAGATAACCTATATTGTAAAATCCTATAACTTGGAAGATTTAAGATCACATCCGTATAAGATTTATTCCATGATCACCACCTAGTGAACTGACCAAGTCCCATAGTTATGTGTGATTTAAGGGCTTCATCCAAATGCTAGCGGAGTAAAATAAAGTATAAGATGAAGATAGCAATATAAAAATATTATTCAATCAAGATTATTCTACAAGGAAGTAGTTTTACAAAGCTAATCTTATTGGCTTGCAAGGCACTATTCCAACAATCTCCCTCTCGCCCTAAAGCCAATGCCCTATGGCCTTAAGACCCATCTTCTCAAGATGTCCTTCAAAGACCTTTTGCAAAAGGATATTTGTCAGTAGATCTATTATATTCTCTTCCAAGGCAACTCTTTCCCTTCGAATGTCACCTCAATCGATGATTGCTTGGATCAAATGGTATCACCTTAATATGTGCTTAGTTCACTGATGAGATCTTGGCTCTTTAGCTTGTGCTACTGCCCTATTGTTGTCGCAGAAAATAACTACTGGCTCAGTAATGCTAGGTACTACATTTAACTCTTAAATGAAATTTTTCATCCAAACACCTTCCTTTATAGCTTTTGAAGTTGTAATGTATTTTGCCGTTGTGGTCGAGTCAGCTGTGGTGTCTTACTTGGAGCTCTTCCTACTCACCACACCGCCATTGAGGCAAAACATAAATCTAGAAATGGATTTGAGGTCATCTATATCGAATTGGAAACTAGAATCTAAAACCTGTTGAGTTTCAATTCTCCATTACTGTATGCTAAAAATAAATCCTTTGTCTTTCTTAAGTACTTGAGGATTGTTTTCTTAGCTATCCAGTGATTTTCACTAGGGTTACATTGAAACATACTCATAACACTTAGCGAGTGTGACACATTTGATTTCGTACATTAAAGTGCATATACTATACACCCTATTACAAAAGTATAGGGTATTGGGACATCCTTTGTTTCACCTCCTCAGTTTTGGGGGCCATAGACTTTGAGAGATAAATGCTATATCCTATGGGAAGGAATCCCCTCTTGGATTCTTCTATACTAAACCTCTTTAGTATTTTGTCAATATATGGGGTTTAGGAATGCCTCGGCATCCTCTTCAATATTTCTTTATAGATATGTATTCTCAATACGTATGATAGTTCTCCCAAATCCTTTATGGAAAATTGTATAGATAATCATGCTTCAGTACACTCTCAAATTCCTACCTTATTCCCAATGAGAAGTATGTGATCAACATAAAACATAATAAACTATACTAAACTCCCACTAGCTTTCTTGTACACACAAGGTTCATACATATTTTAGACAAAACCAAATGACTTGATTGTTTTGTCAAAACATATGTTCCAAATTTAGGATGGTTATATCAATCCTTAAATAGATCTCTAGAGTTTGTAAACCTTTTACTTACTCCCCTTGGATGTAAAACCTTGTGGTTGCTTCATATAAATTTCTTCTTCAATATCACCAATGAGGAAAGCAATTTTCATATCCATTTTCCATATCTCATAGTCATAATATACAGCTATGGCAAGCAAAATTTGAATGGACTTAAGCATAGCAACCGGTGAAAAGGTTTCCATAAAATCGATATTGGGTTTGAGTGTAACCTTTTTTCACTAGTTGCGCCTTAAAAGTCATTACTTCTCCATCTACCCCAAACTTTTGCTTATAGATCCACTTGTAACCAACGGAAACTATTCCTTTTGGTGGATCTACCAAAGCCCATATATTGTTTGAATACATGGAGTCTATTTCAAATCTCATAGCTTTAAGCTAACGTCCCAAATTTATGTCCAACATAGCTTCCTCATAGGTCTTTAAATCACTATCTAACTGACTTATCTCATGAAGAAATCTAAACCTTTCGAGTTGCTTCTTGATCCAGTCAAACATTCTTAGAGGTTGTGTAAAAAACTTTAGTTGCACATTTATTTCCACCGCTTGTAGGATTTGTTGATTGTCTTTAACTTCATTAAGTTCAACAACAACGCCATTTCTATTTAATAGAAATTCCTTTTCCAAAATGTGGGTGTTTCTTGAAACAAACACCTTTTGTTCTAAGGGATCAAAGAAGTAATAACCTAAAAACTCTCTTGGATATCCTACAAACTTATACGAGGTGGATCTACTATCCAACTTGTCTCCCATTGTTTGTCTCACATAGGCGGGAGATCCCCAAACCTTTGGATAGTGGTAAGAGGGTGCTTTACCATACCATATCTCATATGGTGCTTTTGGCACTGACTTTAAGGGTACTACATTTAGTAGCCTTACCAGAATCAATAAGGTGTATCTCCAAAAGGATATAGATACATAAAAAAACTCATCATGGATTATACCATGTCCAATAAGGTATGGTTTCTCCTTTCAGCTACTCCATTATGTTGGGGGTATGCCTAGTGGATTCCATTGTGAGAGAATCCCATTCTCCTTTATATAATCTAAGAATTCGATATTTAAGTGTTCTTTTTCTCAATTCAACCAAAGAGCTTTAATACAAAGTCCTTTCTACTATTCTACTTTATTTTTGTACTCTTTGAACTTTTCAAAGGCTTCAGACTTGTTCTTAATAAAATACACATGTCCATACTGATTATGATCATCAATGAAGGTAATAAAATAATAATAGCTACCTCTCCCACTAACTCTTAGAGGTTCACAAATATCCGTATAGATCAAAACCAACAAATTTGTGAAGTGCTCCTTTTATTCTACAAAAGGAGCCTTGGCAATGTTTCCCTTTAAACATGATTTGCAAGTGGGAAGGTGCCACTAACTTTTACTGCTTTGAGAGCTTCAAACTTGCTCATCCTATTTTTAGAGATATGCCTAAGTCTTGTATGCCATAAAATGGCATCTTCTTGGATAGTTAGCTTCTTTTCATTTGTTTGAACATGCATTAAAGGAGTTGGAGAATCAAGTATGTATAATCTATTAACCAATGTACCTTTAGTAACTAAAGAACTATTCTTTAATGCTTTCAACTTCCCGTTTGATGTTAAAAAATCAAATCCTTCATTATTCAAAATGAGAATTAAAACAACGTTCTTAACAAGGTTGGACACATGGAAACTAGATCAAGAACAATATAAGAATTTCCTAAGTTTGACCTTGGCCATAACTCTTGCTCCATTTCCAAAGTAGAGGATCATATCCTCTTTATGTAGACTTCTTCTTTCCATCTCCTATAATGAGTTACAAAGGTGAGAACCACTTGCGGTATCAAATACCCATGAGAAAGAATTAGTCATAAAATGCACCTTAAAGAAATACATACCCTTCTCAGAGATAGCAAGATAAGTTTGATAGTTTCTCTTCCAATGGCCCTTTTCACCACAAAGGAAATAATTTGCATTAGTCTTAGCCTTCTTCTTGACCCTCTTGGAACCTTTCTTAGGTTGCTTCTCTTTTGAGGAAAAATGTTTCTTCCTTTTACCTCCCTTTCTTAGGTCTCTAGGACTTTTCGACTTGGCGGAGGATGCCATCATAACAGATTTTTCTTTTCTCATTGTCGCCTCAGCGATCACAGGCAGGGTTCACCAATTTGTTGATCATCATTGTTTGCTTGGACATATTAAAGTTCACAATGAATTGGTCGAACGATGGTGACAATGATTAAAGGATCAAATCCACATAAAGGTCATTGTCCATAATCACGTCTAATTGTCCAAGCTTTTCAATGAGTACTATCATTTTAAGCCCGTGATCATTGATATTTGCCCATTCATTCATCCTTATCCTAAAGAGCTCTTTAGACAAAATAAACCTTTCATGTCTTGTTTGAACACTATAAAACTCTTGTAGGTGTGTATAGATCTCAGAAGCATATTTCATGTGCTCATGAGTCATTTGGAGCTCATTAGTCATTGATGCCAACATGAGGCATCTAACTTGTAGATCATCATCGACAAATTTGTGAACACTTCATGAACCTCATCAATTGCATCGTCACCTAATGTGTCCGGTTGACTTTGATCAAGAACATATGATCTCTTATTTGAGTCAAGAATTATCTTAAGATTTCTTAACCAATCTTGGATGTTAGGCCTAGTAAATTTATTGGTTTCCAAAATGCTTGCGAATGAATTTTTAGCCATTTTTGTGTGAAGATTTTCCAAATCTACAAGAGATGAAAAAAGAGTATAAGCATGTGATTGATTTTGATATTGAAAACATGTTCATGGTTTTTCAAGCATGTTTTTCTCTTACTATTTTATCAAATCCTTCACCCTTAAGTAGAATTCAGGAATTCAAATTTTCTGTTGAGAGTCAAGACCCAATGACTTGCCAATGGGCCCCCATGCCAAGTGCCATCCACAAGCAATCAAAGGGTAAGCAACTTTTGCTAATTACATCTCATACAACTCTTGATATATTTTGCCTAACTTTAGGGGTGTAAACAGATATTAAACAAATCGAATACATAGTTTTCATATTTGTATCCATTTAACTTTTTGAATATTCGGGTACGGATATAAATTTGACGAATATTTAAAAATGATAGCCGAATTCATATCCGTCGGATATCGATCGAATTTGAAAATATCCATATTTGATTATAATTATTTAGATGCATTAAACTTATCCGTACTTTAATTATTTTTTTATATTCATATTCAATGATAATTATTTAAATATCTATTTATGAATATCCAAATATGTGAATCTATGAACCAATAACAAATATATATTTAATTAATAAAATGCACTATATAATTTCATTAAAAAGAAAGCAATCAAACAAATAGCATAATTTTTAATTAATAATTGACTTTATACTTGATTATTAGTACTTATTATTAATAATAATGGCGTTTAAATTTATTAATTATAAAGTCAACCGACAATAATTATGTTGATTAATTTTATTATTCAATTTTTTCTCTATATTACAATAATTTTTTAAATTTATTCTTTTTTCTTTCCAATTCTTCAATTATAATTTATATATATACATATATAAATTATGAGGTTTTTATTGAAAAATATAAATAATATTTTTTAATAAATATATATTCAGAGCAGATATTAAATGGGTCGAATATGCATCTACCATATTTGTATTTATTTATAATCAAATATTTACTAATTGAATATGGATAATATCCGCTTTAAACGGATGTGGATAAATTATATATAAATGGATACGAATACGAATGGTAAATGAATTTTCTAATATCCATTTACAACCCACCTCACTTTTTATACAAACCCACATGATCGTGCGTCATCTATATTACTAAGTGTTAAGTTAAAACCACTAATCAAACTTTGTCTCGAAATGGCCACACATCATCCCTCGTAACCAAGTGCTTAAAGGTTTGTGTGGCACTAAGATCCAAACATTTTCAAAAAATACTAAATAAACTAGCGCACACAACACTAAAGGATCTCAACATGCATAGGATTCAGATTTAGAATAGGAAAATACCTAGGTGAAAGCAAAAAATTCAAAGAGCAAGAAAACTCTCTTCAACCATCAAACAGGCTCTTAATCGGTGCAGTAGAATCACCACCAATTTTACTAAAGATAGACTCCTCCGTTTTGGCTAAAATTTTTACTAGAACTCCTCAACCCTTTGAAGAATCTTTAGTCCAAATTTTAGGCCAATCAAAACACCAAAGGTACTCCCAGAAGAAGCAAAACCATGCCAAAAAATGCTTTGGTCAAGAGCAAAAGCAACCAAAATAGATTACCTCTAATGCAAACATCCACACACAAAATCTATAGCCTATTATTTACAGAAAGGCTGGAAAATCTGCAGAGAATGAGGAGAGGAAGACTAGGAATATTGAGGATAAATGAGGAAGGATGAGGAGAGAGTGATGGGAGGCTAACAACTTAGATTCCCACTACACAATATTGTTAGGAGAAAATCACACAAAATGTGCACACCTCACACCTATCTAGCTAGCCACTCTACCATATCCATATATAGGAGTGGTCACACACCTCCCACAAGGAGGTGATGCCAAGTGTCCTTGCTTAGGTGGCCACTAACTGGGTTTTAGTGAATTTAATTGAAGCACAAATTTCATAATGAAATGTCTTGCAATTATATTCTAATTCTTATTAACTGAAATCTTCATTTAATAATTCTCCCAAAAAATTATCTCTCCAACTTAATTAAATTAAACACTTTAATTTAATTAATAATCATTTGACTTAACTCTTAAGTCAAAGCGCTTAACAATTCAAGCTAATCAATATTAACTTAACCCTTAAATTAATTTTGACCAATTGATAGTCATATGACATCAATTAATTAAAATTTAATTAATTGATCTTAATTTAACTCTTAAATTAATTTGACTAATTCAACAATTAAATTGATCAAGCCAAAATGACTACAATTTTGCCTCTTCTAAAAATCGATCATGAATTTCCTAGCTCTTAGAAAATTCTCCTTCCTTCAATAGACCATGTCATTAGCTTTTGTGTGTGACTCATTAGGTTCTACCATTCATTAGATATGAACTCACAACTCCTTGTCAATTTTGGAATATCAAATATTCACTTTAGTTTAAACCCCTTTAAACTAAACGACCCAATTCAATTAATCTCATTAATTAAAGAGTACTCAATCTCTATGATCGATGTCCAACCTCAAGCCCATATAGCCCAACTAATCAGTTGAAATAAATGCTCTTGAAGAACTATTCTAGCATTACACGTGCCATGTAAAAACAGTCTTTCTATCTCTTATCTCTTGAAAGAGGCATGGGGCAAGATATTTGTCAGCTCCCTATTAGCCTCAATACTATGCTTCTATTCTTAATGTTTGATTTTCTTTATGTCCTCATCTTTGGAAATGCCTTCCCAAATTGTCACATCACCTTGGGCAAGGATTTCTTGGAATTGATCATTATTTAACACATAGAAGATGCACTCACCCTTCATAAAGATGAATAGTCAGATTCTATCTTGGATCTCAAAAACCTCCATGCAAAATAGCTCACACCCAATCTTCACCTAAAAGACCCATTAGGTGGTTAAGGAAAAGTCAAGGCATGAGGACCAAACACAAGTTTACCATGGATCCTCAGGTTAGAGGACTAATAATATGTACTAGCGTGAGTAGGAAAACTAACCACTACCGACTCGCCACTATGGCTTTCTAGTGGATTCTTCGGTAGGTCTTTAGTGCCTTGTTCTCTAACAAGCGCCCACTAACATATACCCGATCTCATATAGTTGTTCATGGAACTAAGCAAACATCAACCCTTGGATTTATTCATTATTAGTGCAAGTCTATCTGGATCTTAGATGCCCTATCTCATAAGATCTTATGACTTGGAAGATTTAAGATCATGATCGTGTATGACTTATTCCATGATCACCACTCAGTGCGTGACCAAGTCTCGAAGTCTTGTGTGATCTACAGGCTTTATCCAAATGCAGGTGAAGAAAATAAAGACCATAAGATGAAGATGGCCATATAATGAATATCATCCAATAAAAATTATCTTACAAGGACTTTTGCTTGCTCCCATTCTGACTTAATATTTGAAAAAAATACTTAGACATTCTAAGTGAAGGATTTTTACTTGCAAATATCTCAATATTTTTATCTTTTTATTTAGGTTGTCTATATCCTAATCATGCATCTCATACATTAGAAGGATATAAAAAGCATAAATAAGTAAATGCGCCTAGCATGCTCCTAAGGTGCGATCATCATAAGCTTAACCATGTGATGCACTTAGAGCCATAAGTGCATCACTCGGTTGATATTAAGTGGGTTGATTAAACTATTACATGAGTGTATCCCATAGTGATCCTCTTTGCTCTTTATAACTTTTACAAGAGAAAGAAAACCTCACTCCTAGTGATTCTACTCTCATAACTTTTACAAAATAAAACAAGAGACATGCAAGCCATATTTAATACAACCCATTTCAACAACTTGAAATAAATAAAATCAATATTAAAGGCTCATGATCATCCATATTCATTCATCATTCATTCAACAATAATTCAAAATTAATTCCAACAATTAAATGCTTATCTCATAAACAAATAATTGAAAAAGCATAACTCTTATGCCATTAATGCAAAATTAACTGTAACCAATTTTTGAAAGCACAAAAAAATGGCAATCATAGTTTTGAGGCCATGCATAACATTTGTGCATCTAATATGTATGATGCAAAACCTTATTGAGCATTAAAGGAGTTACGAAAAACAACTTAAAGCATGCCTAGGATTAACTAGTGCCTACAAGAAAAAAAAAAAAAAGGGATTTAATCATGCCTAGGATTCAAATTTAGATAGAGGATTACCTTGAAGAGCAAAATCCAAGGAGTAGCAAGTGAACACTTCATTGGTTTCAAAATCTGCCTACTAGTGGCACAACGAGAAGATTGTGACGATCGACCTATCAAATCTCTTCCATAAACTCTAAACAAATATCTAAACTTTCCAACCCCTTTATTAATTTTAACTTAAAATTTTAGATCAATTGGCCATCTGGAACTCCCTGGAGAAAATCCTCAAATCGAACTCTGTATAATTGGATCTCTAAAAATAAACAAGCCAAATGTCTTGCCTCTATTGTAATGATCCACACACCAATGAGATCTTTCTAAATCTCTAGCCTATAAGCTAGAGTAAGACCAGAGATTCAATAATGGTGGAGGCTAATTTTAGGTAGGAAAAAAAAAGAAGAGAGCAAAGTTTTTAACACGTGAATGCTTGCTTATGAAATGTTTTTGAGGGAAAAGAGGAAGAATCTAATTCTTCACACCAAATGTGATATGCACAACCTCCTCTCTCTATATCTATATATAGATGCTAAAAATTTGTGATGCCAAGTTGGCATCACACAATGCATGAGGGGGGCGCATGTTGGAATAGTGCCCTACAAGGAATCGGTCTACTAAGAGAAATCCTTTTCTAACACTTCAAAAATTGTTTCCTAAAATTAGGAAGCTAATTGGACTTTGTGTATGACTTTATAGGTCCTACCATTCATTGGGTATGAGCTCATAACTTCTTGTAACTTTTAAATATCTTATATTCATTCTAGTTTAAAACTCCTTTTAAACTAGTCAACACAATTCAACAAATCTCGTTAATTGAAGAATACACAATCTCCATAGTCGATGTCTAATCTCAAACCCATGGAGCCCAACTAATTGACCAAAATGAATATTCTAGAGAACCATAATCGCTCTACATGTACCATACAAATACGGTCCTTCCGTCTCCTATCTTTTGAAAAAGATCTAGGGAAAGATACTTGTTGGCTCTCTAATAGACTCAATACTATGTCTCTATTCTTAATGTTTGATCTCGTTGTGTGACCTCATCTTTGGAAAACTAATTTTCCAAATTATCACACTACTTTGCACATGGATTTCTTAGAATTGATCATTATAGAACACATAAGAGATGCACTTGCCCTTCACAACTGCGAGGAGCTGGATTCCATCTTAAATCTCCCAAACCTTCATGCCAAGTAGCTCATACATAATCTCAACTAGAAAGACCCGCTAGGTGGTCAAGAAAGAGTCCAAGTATGAGGACTAAACACAAGGTTACCATAGACCTTCAAGTCAAAGGACTAATAATATGCACTAGTGTAAGTATGAGAACTAGCCACTATCGATTTATCACAATAGCTATCTAGTAGATTCTCCAATAGGTCTTCAGTATCTTATTCTCTAATAAGTATCTACTAAGATGCACCCATATCTCATACAGTTGCTCATGGAATAGAGCAATCTCCAACCCTTAGATTTATGTATTGTTAGTGAAGTTTATCCAAATCTTAGATAACTTATCTCTAAAGATCCTATGACGTGGAAGATGTATGATCATAACCATGTGAGACGTATTCCATTATCACCAAATCAAGTCCCGCAGTCATAAGTGATCTAAAGACCTCATCCAAATTCTAGTGAAGTAAAATAAAGCATTAGATGAAGATGGCTATATCAAAATATCATTCAATCAAGATCACTTTACAAGGAAATAGTTTATACATGGCCAATCTCATTGGCTTGTAGGGCACTAATCCAACAATCTCCCATTTTCCCTAAAGCTAATACCCTATGGCCTTAAGACCCATCTTCATAAGATGTCCTCCAAAGACCTTAAGCTTTTAGGGGTTAATACAGTGGTTCTGCTATATTTCCTTCTGAGGGAACTTTTATCCACTCAATTATCATCTCTATTAATTGATATCATATATTAAATGATAATGTATTTAGTGTCTTCCAAAAACAATCATAGGCCCATACACGTTAGACACTATATCCAACTCTTGGAAAAAGTTTTTATCCAAACACTTTTCTTTGTGGTTTCCAAAACCACAAAGTATTTCACCTTAGTGGTTATCGAAGCCACGGTGTCTAGTTAGAACTCTTCCAATGCACCATGTCGCCATTAAGGCAAAATATATATCTAAAAGTGGATATTAGGTCATCTATATTGCATTGGAAACTAAAATCCAAAAACTTCATGAGTTTTAATTCTCCATTGTCGTATACCGAAAACAAGTTATTAGTCCTTCTTAAAGATTGATTTAACAATTTTTCAATTATATTCACCGAGATTGAATTAAAACCTACTCGTAACACTTAGCAAGTGTGCTATATCCGACCTTGTACATTGAACAACATATAATTATGCTCCACATGGTGGATGCATAAAGTATGTGGGACACTCTATGCCTCTCGTTGATAGTCTAAGGGGCCACACACTTGGAGAGATGAAGATCATATCCCAAAAAGATGAATCCCCTCTTCCATATTAAACCCCTTTAGTATCTTGTTCAATGTACTGGATTTGAAAAATTCCCAGCATTCTCCCCGATCTATCTCTATAGATATGTATTCCCAATACGTAGATGCTTCCCCAAAACCTTTATGGAGAATTATGTAGATAACAATGCTTTAGTACACTCTAACATTCCTACCTCATTCCTAATGAGAAGGATGTCAATGACAAAAAGCACAATAAACTATATACTACTCCTACTAACCCTTTTGTACACACAACATTTATACACCTTTTTAACAAAGCCAAACAATTTGACTATTTTATTAAAAATGTAAGTTTCAAGTCCGAGATGCTAATTAGAGTCCATAAATGAATCTCTGGAGTTTGCAAACCTTTTGCTCACTCCCTTTTGATGTAAAACCTTGTGGCTTCTCCATAAAAACTTCTTCTTTAATGTCACCATTGAGGAAAGCAATTTTCACATCCATTTGTCATATTTCATAGTCATAATATATAGTTATGGGTAGTAGAATCCAAATGGACTTAAGCATAGAAACCAGTGAAATGGTTTCCTCAAAATTGATAATGGGTCTTTAAGTGTAACCTTTTGCCACTAGTGATACCTTAAAAGTTATCATTTCTCCATCTACCCCAAACTTTCACTTATAGATCCACTTGCAACTAATGAGAACTATTTTCTTTGGTAGATCTACCAACGTCCATACTTTGTTTGAGTACATGGAGTCCATTTCAAATCCCAAGGCTTCAAGCTAATGTCCAAAGTTTATGTCCAACATAACTTCTTCACTAAGTCTTCGGATCTCTATTCGATTGACCCATCTCATGAAGAAATCTAAGTATTTTAGGTTACTCTTGATCTAGTCTGACCTTCTCCAAGGTTGTGTGTGAGGCTCTTTGATATTTATTTAGTTTTACCACTTGTAGGATTTACTAATCATCTTGAACTTCACCAAGTTTAATTACAACGCCTTTTGTACCTTACAGAAATTATTTTTTAAAAAAAGTAGCATTTCTCAAAATAAACACATTTTTGTTCTGAGGGATCATAAAACTAACCTATAGACTCTTTTGGATATCCCACAAACTTGCACAAGGTGGATCTATTATCCAACTTATCTCCCACTGTTTATTTCACATAGGCGGGAAATCCCCAAACCCTTAAACAGCGGCAAAAGGGTGCTTTGCCATGCTATATCTCATATGGTATTTTTAGCACCTACTTTGAAGGTACTAGTCCTAGTAACTTTGTCACCATCTACAAAGCATATCCACTAAAAGGATTATAAGCACATCAAAAAAGCTTATCATGGAATGTACCATGTCTAGCAAGGTACGATTGCTTCTGTCAACTACACCATTGAATTAGGGTGTGCTAAGTGGAGTCCACTGAGAGAGAATCCCATTTTCCTTTCGATAATTCAAAAATTCGGTACTTAAATATTCTCTCGCTTAATCTGATCAAACGGCTTTAATACTAAGTCCTTTTTGCTTTTCTACTTCACTCCTATACACTTTGAACTTTTCAAAGGCCTCAGACTTGTATTTCACAAGATACATATGTTCATACCGACTACAATCATTGGTGAAGGTAATAAAATAAGAATAGCAATTTTTCTCACTAACTCTTAGTGGACCACAAACATCCGTATAGATTAAATACAAAGGTTTTGTGGAGAGCTCCATTTGTCCTATAAAAGGAGCTTTGGTCATTTATTCCTTCAAACAAGATTCACAAATAGGAAGGTTCTCAATAGTACTAATATTTAATGCTTTGAGAGCTTCTAACTTGTTCATCCTATTTTTTTGGATATATGACCAAGTCTTGTATGCCATAAATGGCATGTTCTTGGATATCTAATTTCTTACTTAGTTGAAAGTGCATTAGTGATGGTTAAGAATCCAATATGTGTAATCCTTTGTTAATTGTACCACAAGCAACTAAATAAATCATTCTTTAATACCTTCAATCTCCCATTTGATGTAGAATGATCAAATCTTTCATTATCTAAAATGGGAATTGAAATGATGTTCTTAATAATAAATGGTACATTATGATAAAGGTGCAATACAAATATGGAATTCTCTAAGTCTAATTTATTGTACGCCTTCAATTTTGGTCACAAAGTTTGCTTCTTAGTGAGGCGGTGGATCATATCTACATCACTTAGTTCTATTTTTCTTTCTATTCTTCATAGCAACTTACAAAGAAAAAAATCACATGCGATATATATATCCATAGGGAAGAATTTATCCTAAAATGCACTTTAATAAAGTTCATACCCTTCTTAAGGGTTGCAAGGTAACCCTTGCAAATAGCTTCTAATGGCCTATTTTGCCAAAGTAGAAACAAATAACACCAATATTTCCACTATTATCTTTTTAAATTCTCTGGATGTCTTTGATAGTTGTTTCCCTTGGAGGAAGAACATTTCTTCCTTGTACCTCCCTTTCTAAAACCCCTAGGAGCCATAGACTTGGAGAAGGAAATGAGTGTTAAAGGTTTACCTTTATTGTGGTTGTCTCCATCTAAATCAACACTATGATCAATAAAATTCAGCGAGGGTGTGAGGATCAAATCCTCATGGAGATCATTGTCCATTACTGCGTTCAATTTGAAAAGCTTCTCCAAGCCTAATCATCTTTAGACCATAGTCAATGACACATGGCTTTCTATCCATCATAGCTTGAAAAGTCTTCTTTAACAACAAGAACTTCTCATACCTTGTTTACTTTACAACTCTTTGTAAACTTTAACCAAGGTACAATTCATGTGTCCTTGAGACTTTTAAAGTTTGCATATGCCATCATGAGATTAAGGAATAGGACGATCCTAAACCCAATTCATAAACTTTTCACATATCTCTAGATCTACATTAATCCTAAAGGGATTAGGAGTACCATGATATAGGTCCTTTATCCACCTCTGGGAATCTAGAATGATTTTTGAGGTTAAATCAATTGTGGAAATTTGGCCTAGCTAGTTTAATGATTTCCAAAATAACGTTGAATGAAATTTTAGCTATTCTGGGATTTCACCAATCCTCAAAGGCGAAAAAGAGAATATGCATGTGATTGAATTTGATATTAAAACATGTTCGTGGTTTTTCAAGCATGTTTTTCTTATACTATTTTATCAAATTCTTCACCCCCTAAGAAGAATTCAGAAATTCATATTTCCTAGTGAGAATCAAGACCCCAATGACTTGCCAATAGACACATGTGGCTGAGTGCCATCCATGAGCAATCGAAGGGTAAGCAACTTTTGCTAATTGCATCTCATACAACTATTGATTATTTTGCCTCACTTTTCATATAGAGCTACGTGACTATGTGCCATCTATAATACTAAGCATTAAGTCAAATCCACCAATCAAACTTTATCTCAAGACAGCCTCACGACATCCCTCGTGACCAAGTGCCAATGTGTGAAGGTTCCCAAGTTAAAGGTGTATCTCATGCTAAGTATATGCTCATAACTTTGCTTCTAAGTGTGACCCTCGTCACCAAGTGACATCACAAAAAATCAGTAGCATCATCATAGCATACACTATTGGTGGAAAGTTTGGATTAATTACAACTCTATTAACTTGTATCCATTTTAACTTAATATTTGAAAATACTTAGACATTTTAAGTGAAGGATTTTTGTTTGCAAAGATCTCATCATTTTTCTCTTCTATTTAGGTTCTCTATATTCTAATTATACATCTCATACATCAATAGGATATGAAAAGCATAATTAAGTAAAAGTGCCTAGCATGCTCATAAGGTGGGATGACCATGAGCCTAACCAATTAATGCACCTAGAGCCATAAGTGCATCACTTCGATTGATTTTAAGTAGGTTAATTAAACTAAACTATTACATGAGTGTATCACATACATTCATGGGTCTTCAAAAGGTCTCTATGCCTCCATTGGACTCTTTGCTCCATGCAACATTTATATAAAATGGAAATCCTCGTTCCTAGTGATTCTACTCTCATAACTTTTACAAGATAGAACAAGAGACATGAAATCCCCATTTACTACAACCCATTTCAACAACTTTGAAACAAATAAAATTAATATTAAAGGTTCATGATCATCCCCATTCATTCATCATTCATTCAAAAAAATAAATTTAGAATTAATAATTAATTCCAAAAATTAAATGCTTATCTCATAAATAAATAATTGAACCAAGCATAACATTTATGCCACAAGTTGTAGATTGACTTTGACAAGTTTTAAGAAGTAACAAAAATGTCAGATATTATTTTGAGGACTTGCACAACATTTGTGCATACATAACATATGATTTTACATCATTTTTTGGCCACTTAAAAAGCCAAAAAATGGCTCAAAACTTGTCCAACCCTCAATTGATGGTTGCTGGCTGAGTTGAGTGCACCACTAGGCAGTGGCTCTCAGCCGCTGCCCTATCAACTTGCTCAAAGCTGGCCAACATCACCTATTTTGGGGCCAAAAACTAGTCAAGCCATTTTTTAGCTCAACTTTTGTGCACCAAAAATTTTAGAACACATTCTAAACATTAAATCACACATTATAGACCAATTTCCAGATCTAAAACTCATTTTAAAACTAAAAATTAAAGTGCTCAATCATGCTTCAAAAATAAAGTCTAAGTGAGAATCAAATTCTCCAAAAAACTCTAACCAAACTCCAATCTCATTGGATCCAAAAATGACCAAAACTCTTTCAACCATATAACAATTTGCTATATCAACATATAACATCAATTAATGCCAAATCAACATTCAACATTAATCACTATGAATTAAAACATACTAACTGTATGAATTAACACTTAAATCACATAATAGCATACTTTTAATTCATCGATCAAAGAGCCACACACAAATCAACTAAATTCTCCAATCCATTAATTGAATCTAGAATATTGAGATCTATATTAATCCATCATATGAATCAAATAACCAAATAAAATTCAAAACTAAGCATGATTTAGGCTCGATACCACTTGAATATAAGTAAAGTGCTAGGATCTAATATCAAAATATCAAAACATGAAAGTAACTAGTGCCTACTAGTAAAACAAGGATATAATAATACCTAGGATTCATATTTATATAGAGGATTACCTTGAAGAGAAAAATCCAAGGAGTAGCAAGTGAACATTTCACTAGTTCTAGAATCTACTAGCTAGTGGCACATGGAGCAATTTGCGATGATCACCCTATCAAATCTCCTCCAAAAACTATGAAAAACTATCTGAAACTTCCCAACACCTTTATTAACTTCCAATTAAAATTTTAGATCAATTAGACATCTGTCACTCCCTGGATAAAATGCCAAACTGGACTTTGTGCAAGTGCATCTCTAGAAACAAGCAAGCCAAATGTCTTGTCTCTATTGTAATTATCCACACACCAATGAGATCTTCCTAAATATCTAGTATATAAGCTGGATTAAGACCATAGATTCAACAATGGTGGAGGCTAATTTTAGGTAGGGAAGAAGAAGAAAAGAGCAAAGCTTTCAACATATGAATGCTTGCTTGCAAAAGGTTTTGGAGGGAAAGAGGGAAAAATCTAATTCTTCACTCCAAATGTGATATACATGACCTTCTCTCTATATATTTATATATAGATGCTAAAAATGCATGATGCTAAGTTGGCATCACACAATGCATGAGGGGGGCATGTAGGAATAGTATCCCATAAGCCAATAAGATTAGCATAAAATACTATTTCACTTGTGATACAATCTAGATTGAATGATATTCTTATAAATGGCCATTTTTATCTTATGCTTTTATTACTTTACTGGCATATGGTTGAAGCCCCTAGATCACACAAGACTATGTGACTTGGTCATGCACTGGGTGGTGATCATGGAACAAGTTTTATATGGTCATGATCTTAAATATCCTAAGTCATAAAATCTTATAAAATAGGGCATCTAAGATTCGAATAGACTTACACTAATGATGCATAATCCAAGGGTTGGATGTTGCTCCATTTCATGAACAAATCATATGAGATATGGGTGCTTGTTAAAGAACAAGGTACTGAAAACTTGCTCAAAGAATCCACTAGATAACTGTAGGGGAAACTCAATATTGGCTAGTTCTCTAGCTTATACTAGTGCATATAATTAATTCTTTGAGCTGAGAATCCATTGTAATCTTGTGTTTAGGTCCTCATACATTGACTCTATCTTGGCCACTTAGCGGGCATTTCAGTGGTAATTGGGCATGAGCTGCTTAGACATGGAGGTTTATGAGATCCAAAATGGGATCCAACTCCTCATCTTTGTGAAGGGTGAGTGCATCTCCTATGCATTCTATGATGATCGATTCCAAGGAGTCCCTAGCCAAGGCAGTGTGACAATTTGGAAAAAGGATTTTCCAAAGATGAGGTCATAAATTAAAATCGAACATTAAGAATAGATGCATAATATTGAAGCTATTCAAGAGCCGACTAATATTCTGCCCTAGGCCTCTTTCATGGAGATAGGAGACAAAAGGCCAATTGTTAGTATTGAAATAGTACCCTGCAAGCCAATGAGATTGGCCTTGTAAACTATTTCACTCATGGTATAATCTTGATTAAATGATATTCTTGATATGGCCATCTTTATATTATGCTTTGTTTCGCTTCACTAGCATTTAGATGAAGCCTTTAGAACACCTATGACTGTGGGACTTGGTTTGATGACCATAGAATAAGTCTCACATGATTATGATCTTAAATCTTTCAAATTATAGGATTTTATGAGATAGGGCATCTAAGATTCGGATACATTTGCACTAACGACATATAAATCCAAGGGTTGGAGATTGCACCATTCCATGAGAAACTGTATGAGATACGAGTGCACGTTAATAGGTGCTTATTAGAGAACAAGGCACTAAAGACCCACCAAAAAATCCATTAGATAGCCATAGTGGCAAGTCGGTAGTGGCTAATTTTTCTGCTTATGCTAGTGCATATTATTTATCCTTTAACCTAAGGATCCATGGTAACCTTGTGTCCGGTCCTTATACTTTAACTCATCGTTGACCACCTGGTGGGCATTTTAGATTGATATTGGTTATGAACTACTTGGCATGGAGGTTTGTGAGATCTAAGATGGAATCCAACTCGTCGCCATTGCGAAGGGCAAGTACATCTCCTATGTGTTCTATGATTATCGATTCCTAGAATTCCTTGCGCAAGATGGTGTGATAATTTGGAAAAAGAGTTTTCAAAAGTGAGGTCACACAACAAGGATCAAACATTGAGAAAAGAGACATAGTATCAAGGCTATTAGAGAGCTACTAAATATCTTGCCCTAGGCCTTTTTTAGGAGATAGGAGATGAAAGGACCATATTTGTATATCACGTGTAGAGCAATGATTATTCTCCAGAATATTCATTTTAGCTTGGGCTCCATGGACTTGAGGTTGGACATCGACCATGAAGATTAGGTATTCTTCAATTAATGAAATTAATTGAATTGAGTCGACTAGTTTAAAAGGAGTTTTAAACTAGAATAAATAGAAGATATTCAAAAATCACAAAGAGTTGTGAGCCTATGTCCAATGAATGGTAAAATCTATTGGGTTACACACAAAATTCAATTAGCTTCCTAATTAATAGGAAGAATTTTCTAAGGTGTTAGAAAATGGTATTTCCTAGTAGACCCATTTTTGGGGCCAACTTTAAGGGTAATTTTGGCTTAATTGATTTAAGTGTTAAATTAGTCAACTAATTTAAGAGTTACATTAGACTAATAATTAAAGAGTTAGTTATTTAGTGCCAACATGACCATCAATTGATCAAGTTAACTTAAAGAGTTAAGTTAATGAATTTAGCTTAAAAAGTTAAGCTAGTTTTATTTAAAGAGTTAAGTCAAAGAAAAATTAATTAAATTAAAGAGTTTAATTTGATTAATTAAGGAAAAATGAATTTTGTAGGGAAGACTCAAATGAGATTTGAGATGACATCTTAAATAATCTGAAATGAGATTCCAAATGTGATTAAGATGCAAATGAAATTCAAATGAGTTTGAAATTCAAATTGTGCCACCTAAG